>OY282642.1:59078307-59678307 GCA_958299015.1 Tetanocera ferruginea
AAAAATTAATTCAAAGCAAACATGAAAAAATCGTCGCAAAATCGCTGGTACGGCGGATGTGTACCTTTCCGCTTTCATCTCTACTCCCGATCCCACGAACAAAAAATCGGGAAGTAAAATCGCAGCAATATCACCGTGTCTAAAATGGGACTTAATACGTACGACTAGTCACTCGACCGCCATAAAATCTCATCAAACTTTATGAGATTGTATTATTGAAATTCGTATGTGTATTTTTATATTTCTTTAGTTGAAATGAAATTTACCGTTTGATATAAACATGTCCTCTTGAAGACCAGGATCATCGGGCATTAAGCGGATTCCTACACCCATAGGCCCTTCATGCACATTTAGGAAATGTCCAACACCATGTCCAGTTCCATGCCCATAATCCAAACCAACATCCCATAGAGCCTTCCGCGCAAGAGTATCCAAAACTTGGCCCTGAATAAAATCAATATTTTACTTAGAACTCTCTCAACATTTTATTAAACAAACCTTAATTTTTCTTGGGAAAATTGTACAGCCAAGAGAAAGTTGCCCCTTAAGAACACGTGTATATGCTTCTTTTTGGAATTCAGTAGGTTCTCCAAAATGCATTGTGCGTGTTACATCCGTAGTACCATCACTACAATTTATTAAATAAAAAACTATCTATGAAATTTGTGGAAAAATTAACAATTGTATTAATGTTTTAATCGGAGCGAGCGAGCGAAGCTCCCATGGAACAAGTTGTTTGAAGGCGTTTAGAGACAAAAAAATTCTCGAATGGATTGACCGATCTTAAATTTATTATTCTGCACTGTTCTACGCTTCTTAGCTATGATTATATCCTTAGAAAGAATTTTCAAATTCCATTTAGTTCAAAAGTTAATTGAAAATAATATTTCCATAAGTTTTGTTGTTGATATTCGCTGAAATAGTTTTCTTCTAACATGCTAGTGTATGTATCAGTCAATGAAAAAACCGAACGACACCCTGCAAACATTTGGAAGACGATTGGAAGATTAGAAGATTTGGCGACGCGCTAGCGATTCGCCTAAGGGTTCTATGGAAGATTGATCGCTTTTCGAGCGCCGAAGCGATGAATACGCGATTCTCATAAAATTTAAAAATCTTCCTTCGCTCATACCGGCGATCGTTGGAAGATGGATCGCTTTTCGATCGCCCAAGCGATGAATGCGCGATTGACAAAAAATGTTCAAAATCTTCCTTCGCTCATTCCGGCGATCGTTGGAAGATTGATCGCTTTTTGATCGCCCAAGGGATGAATGCGCGATTCAAAAAATTTTCAAATCTTCCTTCGCTCATTCCGGCGATCGTTGGAAGATTGCTTTTTAAAAAGCTTTTCAAAATCTATCATTGTTATATGAAGCAGGCTCTGAAAAATCGTTTAAATTAATCAAAAAATTTTACTTTTAAAAAATTTCATGAAACTGGGATAAAACAACGTCTTAAGAGCCCGCTAGTTCTAACATGCAACAACTTGTAACATTCAACGACGATGCTCTGCAACAAACAAAAACCCCTTCTGCCATTCGTTGGCGAATCGCTTAAGACTCCTTTCAGCGAATCGTTCGCGACTCTTCCTGGCAAATCGCCTAAGACTCTTCTCGGCGATTCGTTGGCGAATCTTCCAGGCGAATCGCTTAAGACTCCACTTGGCGATTCGCCGGCGAATCTTCCCGGCGAATCGCTTTTATGGCCTCAGCTGCTTACATTCGGCGATTCCCGGAAGACTCTCAGAAGAGCTCGCCGGCGATCGTTTCATCTTCCAAGCGATTCGCTGGAGATTCTCAGACGATAACAAATGTTTGCAGGGCATGAAGCGACATCAAAAATCTTGCTGCGAATGTTTTTCGCTGCAACAGCTATTTATCAATAAATAGTAAAAAACAAGATGTCCCAATTTTATTTATGAAGGAAAATAGAAAATAAAACACAAATACATGACATCTGTTAACTGTTTATATTTGCATATGTAGGAGAACCCTGTTAAATAAAAAAATTTGCAGTTTTTATTTTTATTCTATGCTTATTTTCTTTCATAAACAACATTTGTTGTTGCTTGACAGACATTTGTAGTTTCATAAATTTCAGCTTAGCGCTAGTGTGTCCAGATTGGGCGATAAAGCGCCAATTGGGCGATTTTTTTTATAATTTTGCGGTTATTTTTATTTAAAAAGTGCCTCGCGCTTTTTTGGGCTACTTTTGTGAAAAAGACTGAATAAAAAAATTACATATAATCATTGCATAAAAAAAACTCATTATAACACCCTTTTTGTACCATATGTGTGAACACGCTCACGAGCATAAAAATGTCAAAAAGAATGCACTCTAATCAAAGCCAAATGCAAATCTGATCGATTTCATATTTCAAAGAATTCTTTAGCAACGTGTAGAAATTCTTAACGATTTGTGTTCATGGGCAAGTGGGACAAATACAGAAAAGTATTTAATTTATTATGGGATTCGGTTCCTGAGTTTAAAGGAAAGAAGTAAATATTCATGTGAGACAAATAACTTACTAATGTAATATATTTAAAGGTTGGCTTCTTCCCCTGCAGAAATTTTCCATCGCCTGAGAATCTCCAGCGAATCGCTTGGAAGACGAAACAATCGCCGGCGAGCTCTTCTGAGAGTCTTCCGGGTATCGCCGAATGTAAGCAGCTGAGTCCATAAAAGCAATTCGCCGGGAAGTTTCGCCAAGAGGTGTCTTAAGCGATTCCCCTGGAAGATTCGCCGATGAATCGCCGAGATGAGCCTCAAGCGATTCGCTGGGAAGAGTCGCGAACGATTCGCCGAGAGGAGTCTTAAGCGATTCGCCGGGAAGTGTATTAATCGATTCGCCAGGAATTCGCTCACGAATCGGCTGAAGGGGTCTAAAGTGATACGCTGACAAGACATATCAAATGGCCAAGACATCGCTTTTAGAGGTCGTCAGCGATTTGTTGCAAAGTGTTTGAAAGTTTCAATTTGTTGCAAGTTTGAACTAGCAGTTCCATGAAGTTGCTTACAAGTTAAATTTTTTGATTAATTTAAACGATTTTTCAGAGACTGCTTCATATTTCAATGATAGATTTTGAAAGCTTTTTAAAGAGCCATTTTCCAACAATCGCCAAAATGAGCGAAGGAAGATTTTGAAATTTTTTTAAATCGCGCATTCATTCCTTGGGCGATCAAAAAGCGATCCATCTTCCAACGATCGCCGGAATAAGCGAAGGAAGATTTTGAAATTTTTCGAGAATCGCGCATTCGTCGCTTCGGCGACCGAAAAGCGATCCATTTTCCAAAGTTCCCTTAGGCGAATCGCTGGCGCGTCACCAAACGATCTAATCGTATTCCAATTGTTTGCAGGGTCTTGACACATCCCTGCAAACATTTGGAAGAGCTCGTTTCTGCAACTTTTGTCTGCAACTTTTGTCACCGCAGTTCTCACAATATTTTCTCACTTTGTCGTCATAATGACGTCATTCTAACTTGCACCGTCTCTGTAATAGGCTTGTGCTAAACAGTTCCGGAGACGGAACGAACATGGAACGTTTCTTTTGTACAACGGAACTAGTTCACGGAAACATGTTCGCGGAACTATGTAGTTCTTTTGCACTTTTGAAGAATGTTTGTGTACTTAAATTTATGAGGAAATCTGCTCAGATATGAATATAAATTATTTAATTAGCTCTTCATAAATGCGATACTCATTTGCATAAAATAACAAACCATCTTTTACATTCCTTATCTAAAATTCATTCCACATATTTTAATAATTTAATCATGTTCATATGCAGGAGTTGCCTTGAAAGCAAAACAACCATGTCCCGGAACTATCTAGTTTTGCCCGTTCGAATGTTTAACTAAATGAACAAATGCGCATAACAAGAACGACAATATATCTTCCAATAGTTTTTTTATCATGTCTTTCAATCAGATTTATACATGTCCGCGGAGCTATCTAGTTCCGATAGTTCCATTTGATTGAACGAAAGCATGTTAAAAATAAAATGAACAGAGCATTGCACACAACAAGAACGACGAGTTGTCATCGTGTAAGACGTAATATGTAAGAAAGAGATGTATTGATATTCATATTGCTTAAGAAAAAAAAAAACAATCATTGCAGCCGGAAACGTTTGAACATGCTAAAACTGAATCGAAGGAACGATTGGAACTATGTCTGACTTTGAACATAGTTCCGGGAACAATACAGGTTCGGAACGACACATCTTTACTCTGTAATAAAATGAGAAAAGTCGGTGACTCGTCTCGCGTGTTTCAATTCTATTTTCGTAGGAATTCAATAGTCCCAGTGTTTCAGTAAACTTAAATATGCGACTCGATTTGGCTGAAGTTGTCACTATGTTCTTATTAGTTGACAACAATTTTTGGTTGATAGTGCAACTTTCGATTTCAATGAAGTGGTTACTAATACTTCTACCCGGTACAAGGTATCAACTTAAATTTGTTCATTTAGACTATAAATATATAATAGCTGTGTCTTTTACCTTTAAGCGAGTTCTCAAAAAACGACAAAGTCGCTTAAGAACATTTTTTAAAACTTGGAAGCATTTTCTGATATGTCAAAATAGTATTAAAAAACATAAACAAATCTAAAACCAAAACATATCAAAAAAACAAGTTGCTAAGCATTTGCTGAAACCAGAGACCCAAAATAACAGTTATTTATTTTTTTTAGGTCGAAAAAGTTGTCGATATTTTGAAAAATATTTGATACGTTGCTTCATAACAGTTATTTTTAATTAATATTTTTTACGTTGCCTCATAACAGTTATAAACGAGAAAAAATTTTTTACGTTGCCTGGTAAGAGTTATTGTAGAGAAATAAATTTTTACGTTATTTCTAATATATAAAAATTTCGCGTCAAGGTTTTTGTAGTAGACATTTTTTTATATATTTGGTAGGTATGAGAACAGGTCGTAAAGTTTGTTTTCACCCTCCTACCCGCTAGTGGCGTTGCATTTGTTAAGAACACAAATTTTCGGTAAACACAAGTTTTGGCATATAACTGACCTAGAACTAACTATTGAGTCGTGCCCTTCGACTGATAAAATTCAGCAATTTTTGGAAAGGGGGAATGTCACCGCCCTTATTGTCACTATCCAATAAAAAACTTCCATTTGCATCGTTTTTACTTGCTTTTTATACACTAAACCTGAAAGGTGAGGGTACATTAACTTTGTGCAAACGTTTGTAGCGCATAAAACGAAGCGAGTCCGGTATAGAAAAGTATATATATTCTTGATCAGCGTCACTATCTATGTCCGTCCGTTCGTCCGTCCGTCTGTGTGTTGTCCGTAAACACAGGATAAGAAGGAGTCGAGATAATTGGATGAAACTTGGTACACATGGTCACATGCACCCAAGGATCTGCACTATTGAATATTTGGAATCCGCCTACGGACACGCCTACCTCCCATACAACGCAAAAATGTAAAACTGCATAACTCAGCTCATAATAAGCCTACAACAATAAAATTTGATATGTATGTGTTTTATACTAACACAAAGATGTCTTCGAAAAATGGGTGTCATCCGCTCACAGACACGCCCACCTCCCATACAGCCCAAAAATTGAAAACGCAATAAATAAGCCTCTGTTTAACCTACAGAGCTAAAATTTGGCACGTATGTTTTTTATGACAAGACAAAAATGGTTTTGAAAAATGGACGTCATCCGCCTACGGACACGCCTACCTCTCATGCAACCCAAAAAGTTTAAAACTCAATAAATAAGGTTATATTTGTCATAGAGAAATTAAATTTAGTAACACGCCCACCTCCCATAGCGAAAGCACAATAAAGGCATTAACTGTGAGCTACAGGAATAAAACTTGGCATGTGTAAATTTTTCATCAACATTTTAATGCATATAAAATATAGGCTTTAGCATTTACAATAAAAATTTTTTTGTTTTTGAAAAGTAGGTTTAGGGTATTTCATAGTCGGCCTAGACCGACTTTAGACTTTCTTTACTTGTTTTTACTGAATTTTTGTTTTTTCTTAAGATGAGTAGTTGGTTCTTCGTGTGATAAAGTTTTATACAAAATTTGAATTATTTACTTCTATGGTTAAGAAAAATCAGAAATAGAAGTACAGCAACTGCAATTATACTATTCGCCTAATACTGTGAAATCCACGTTTACTCGCTGAAATGACATGTGAAAATACAGAAATGAACGATTTTTTGAATCAAATATCAATTTCTTCTTTGCGTTCTCATACTTATGTAACTAATTTTTTTCCGAAAAATCACTTGTACTGCTGTTGCCATAGTACAACAAATAAGGTAGCCGCAGGGCTGAGAGCCGAAAGTCAGAACTGTCAAAAAAATACTGAACGAAATAGAGCAAGAAAACGAGACATCAAATTATTTGTATTGAATTTGACAATTCTGACTTTGAGCGAGAGAGGATTGATAGCCCTGCAGCTACCTTGTTTATTGTACTATGGCTGTTGCCCTAAAATACGATTTAAGAATACACTTACGTTGCATTCATGATATAAGGAAAGGAGGTAGCCGTGACAGTTCTTTTCGCTGCCTTCAGCGATGGGCATTTGTCAAAAACAGCTGATCAATTTTTGCAACGAAGAGAGAGAATGAATAAACAGAATGAAAATTGTGCAAATCATGGTGGACAGTAATGAAATAACACAATACTTTGTTTCATTCCGATATGACATGTTTATTTATTTATAAAAATTCACAATTCAACTTATTAAATCACAATCTGTTGATTAGAGCACAATGTTTAATTTGTTATTTGTTCTTTTCGATTTCACTTCTTATTGCTTCGTTGCATGAACAGAAAAAATATTTTCTTCATTCATAACTCTTATTTCAGAGAAAAATTATTTTTTTTTAAAAATAATAGTTATTATTGATAAATATTTTTTTTCTTACAATATAACTGTTATGGTCCAATTTTTAAAGATATTTCTTATAACAGTTATGACTCTGGCTATGACTATGAGCAGCAGATTTAAATTAAAAGAGTGGAGCAGAATAAAATAAGTGTTGTGATTATTTTATGTTCAAATGTCTTATTCCATCTGCTCACTATGTTGTTAATAAAACTGTTTCATTTACATCTTAGTTTAGACAGATAGTGCTGCATAAATTTTCAAATTTAAAGTACTTGAAAGTCGGTTCTGTGAATATACTCGATACGCTTGAACAACCAACAGTTTTTTAAATAATAAGTATATTTAATCTTGTTAGTTAAACTTACTAAATTTTGTGTTTTTATTGTAATAATGGTCAAAATGAAATTTTGAATATTTTGTAAGGAGTATCCGGTACAAAAAAATATTATTTCGTGAATCACTATTGACTGTCAATAAGTTACAGTTGCCACCTTGATAGGAAATTTAAACAATTATTAAACCATAACTTGGCAGCATTTTTTTTCGTTTGGTCGGCAAACATTTTAGCGACTAACAGTTTTCTGTGTTATTTAAGCGAGTATTCATATGATAAGCTGTCGTTTTTTCACAACTCGCTTGGTAAAAAACACAGCTAATATACACAATATTATAAGTATTGCAATGTTTAATAAATATATAAACTTAAATATTTTATTTATGAGATTTATTCCCTAATAAAACTTGTATCACTAAATTAAGCAACAGCATGAAAAGAATACTCGGATCTCAACGCATGGATAGGGTTTGTTTTATAAATACCAAAATCACTAAGAGTCATACCTAAATTGGAGCGTTAGCGTTGTTTAACTGTCAAAGTTTTCTCATGTTCGAATATTTTGTATGAAGCATACCGAAATAAACAACGCGCTAACGCTAACCCATCTGAATTTCCAATTTTGACAGCGTTAAGAACTAATTTTGTCAGTAAGTGACAAACAAAAATAAATCGAAATTGTTTTTTTCACATTTTTTAAATTTCTGATCCATGAATCTACGGGCAATAGGTTCCAAAAGCAACATATCGTCAATAAGAAAGAAATAAATAAGCTAAGAAATTTTATGGGACCTGTTGGCGCTTTGGTAACAATTCTCTTAACCACCTACTTTTGTCCAACAAGACCACGAAACCGAAAAGTGCTGTGAAGGCCTCATCAAAAATAGATGCAGCGTGTTTTCGCCACAGAACAAAAAGCATAAAAGTGCACATAAGTCATCTTGGAGCTAATCATGAACTTTTAATGAATGCAAACCGTTTTTTATACCCCCACGCGTACTGCGTAAGGGGTATATTAATTTTGTCACGACGTGTGTAACGCCCATAAGGAGGCGTGGTAGGTATAGAAAAGTATATATATTCTTGCTCAGCATCACCATCTGAGTTGATTTAGCCATGTCCGTCTGTCTGTCCGTCTGTCTGTGGACACGATTACAGCCGTAATTTTGAAGCTGTCGAGCTGAAATTCGATATTTAAGCTTTTTTTAAAAAACTAAGATCAAGTTCGAGAATGGGCTAAATCGGATGAAAACCACGCCTACCTCCCATACAACCCCAATGATGAAAACTCCATAAAGAAACGAATATTTACGCTACAGAACTCAAACTCGGTATTTGTATAGTCTATGACAAAACTTAGGTGTGTTAGAAAAATGGGCGTCATCCACCCACTAAAACGCCCACCTCCCATACAACCATATTATTGAAACCTATATATAGAGGCTTGTGTCGAAGCTATAAAAGTGAAATTAAATATTTATTATTTTTATATAAAAATTAAGACGTGAGAGAAAAATAGGCGTAGTCCATCCACGAACACGCCCACCTCCCATACAACCCCAAAATTGAAAACTATATAAATAGGCTTCTGTCGAAGCTACAAAAGTAAAATTAGATATTTATTCTAAAACCAAGATGTGTTACAGAAATGGGCGTCATCCACCGATGAACACGCCCATCGGTGTCCATACAACGGTGTTCATACAACCCATAATATTGGAAACTCTATAAATAGGCTAATATTTAAGCTACAGACCTGAAATTGGGTATTTGTGTATATTATATCAAAATTGACATGTTAGAAAAATTGGCATCAACCACTCAAGAACACGCCCACCTCCCAAATAACCCCTAATTGAAAACTTTACTTTGCAGGAAAACAATTTGATATGAATGTATTTTAGACGTCATCAAAATAGTAAAATTTTTTAAAGTGTCATATAAAAAGAGCTGCAATTTAAGATTTTGTACCATTGCGAATCGCCCGTGGGGTATTTTAACTTCGGCTAAGTCGAAAATATACCTTACTAGTTTTTAATTTTTTTTAAACACTTCATAAATATTTGGCATTAAAATAAGATTTTGACATTTTTACGTAACGCTTCAATTACGGTATGGCGCTTACCTTTTAAAGTGTCAAAACATGAAAAAATTGTTTTAAATTTGAAAAAATTAAAACAAAAAAACAAATGTCAATTGTTTCAATTTTATGTATTCCCTATCACTTGTGTATCTTTCTCATCACAGAACCATGACAGAATAACAAGGTAGGCGCATATTGGAGAGGAAGTGAGCTAGATGTCAAAATCAACTGCTCGAATTCGAGTTGTTCTAATTGTTGTTGTTGCCTTTTTGTTTGACGTTTATAGCACTCACAGCGTTATTTGTGTAAAAATAGACATTTGAGCGGCTATATTAATATGAGCCTACCTTATTATTCTATCATGCACAGAACAATATTTATAGCCGGTCTCAAAAGAGAAGAACATTTTTTAGTTTCATTTTACGATACGCAGTGAGAAATTATTTCTAAAGCATGATATAATTACTCCAAGGTAGTATTGACGTTTCTGTTGGAAACGAACGTTTGTCAAAAAATATAGCAAGAAAGAGAGCGCTCACAATCCGTCATAGCATACAATTAATTTTCACTGGTCACATTCAGCGTACCCAACAGTTGCCAACTGCCAAGTCAAAACTTGATGCACATAAATATGAAGTTGCGCATTAAAATAATGCATTTAAAAATAGAAAATTTTTAATTTGTCGGTAAAATTTCCATTCGTATTTGATACAAAGCTTGATAATTCATAAAATTTACAATTTTTCTGAAACTTCAATACCGATAAAAGCGCTCCCCGATGTGTTGCTGTCACAACAGTTGACACAGCTGAATGTGGCCAACGAATATAACAACAAACAGCTGTTTTTGACAAGGGTTCGTTTACTTGTAGCTGAGAGAATCAACATTTCGCACACTAAATACAAAACAGTCACAACTCAAAATTTTTTGACTGTGACTTTTTGTTATAAATCAATTCACAAAACACATATCTTACTATCTTTTTCATTATTTTCTTCATTAACCGGAAGAATGAAGTTTGTGTGTTTAAATGAAAATTGCTTTTCTTCTGCAGTTTCAACCAAAGAGTGTTATTTTTCGCTTCTCCTGAAGAGTTATGTTTTTTGAGTTGTGGCTGTTTTGTAATTAGTGTGCGATTTGTCAACACTACCTGGTAAAATTATTCTATCATGTTTCTAAAGCTAGAAATTTTTTTGAACTTAATTTATTGCTCTTTTTGTACTGTTTGCTGAACTTTATGTTATGTATGTACTGTGTGTGTTTTTGCTGTTTTCGTCACAGTACTTAAAAAACCACCAATAAACTTTATTATGTTATTACGAAACCTGTTTTCCGTCGCAGAATATCGCAGTCGAAGCTTTAAATCCTTTTTTTAAGCTATATATTTAGATGCAGAACATTCAGAACAAATAATCGCAAAGGTACGGTCTTCCACTGACGATCTGCATCAACCTGGAGCTTGGGAGAGAAAATAAAAACAAATTACATAAAAAAAAAAAGAAACAGTTTCGATAGTATCGTAAGTGTAGACGTAGAATTCCGTTTAAGTTGTAACCTCTTGTACTTTATCTTTTTGGTCCGATAGTTTTGTTCATTTTGCACGTATTTTTATTGATCTTCCAAAAATTAAAAAAAAAAATGAATAACACTCAATTATGGACTACTTATCGAAGCCAAACAAAGAAAAAGTTAAAAGTAAGTATGATTAAATGAGCAAGCAAAAAGAAACAAGCAAAATTTCAAATTTTTTCGATCATTTTGTTAAGTTTGACAGGTTGAGTTCATTGACTTAATTGAAAAGAAGACGAAGCAAATGCACTTTCCATTGGTGCCACTTTCGTCTCCGCCAGATATATAGTTTGCGAGCTACAGTCAGTTTAACTACTTATTTCAAATTAAAATCAAGACCCCGATTTTTAAAAAATCGTATGGTTACTATATTTCTCGCTGAGCACATGTCGTTTCCTCTCGTCTCTGTCTGATATTTAGTTTGCTAGCTACACTTTCTGTTCGATGCATAGTTTGCAAACTACACTAGCTAGTGCTAGTGGGATGTGGAATCCAAATTAATTTGTATTATAAGCAAAAATTAAAATTTTACGCCATCTATTGAGTAAAAGCATAAAAAGAAATATGATCCAACTCGTTTTTTTCATAAGAGTTAAATCTAACCGGATCACAGAACCATTTCGTTAAATTTGACAGATTGAGTTCATTGACTGAGTTGAAAAGAGGTTCATGACCTCTAGTTTCAAAATAGAGCACTTAGTATACTAGAACAGTAGTGCATACATAAACCCAATGCGAACTAATGCTTACAATGCTGCCAAAGCGAACCTATCAGTTCGTGCAAAACCAAAGCATACAAACATAAACAACGAAAGAAAAACAAGAAAGCAGCAGGCACATAAGCAGCTGATGATTGATTTTCTTATATAAAAACATGCATTTTTCTTCTAATATTTTACTATTTTGTGACTTTAATATAATAGTGACAAAATCCATAGTTAGATATTAATTCAGCGCAGGATATATCTGATATTTTAGTATATATATTATCTTTGAACGAAGAGTATTAAAGGCTGTAGGTATACCCTAAAGTATTCGCCAAAAACGTTGCCTAATGACCTTGAAAAAATCTGTTAAAACGACCCCATACAAACCGCGCTGTAAGACGTAATTCTACGTCAAAATTATTTCCTTAAGAAAAAATTTGTGAAGTGAAATTTCGGCTGACAAATTATTTTCTCACAACAACTTTTTTCAATTTTGATTGGTTGATTTTGAAAAATAAGATTCAGTACTTCCGCAGCGCAGTTGCGATGAACAACAAAATTCGGGAATATACAATAATTTATTTTTCATATATTTTGCTGCTCAGAGAATATTAAATTTTTTTTATAATGTAAACCAATCAGGATGAAGAACACTCTCAAAATTATTTTCTTATTCTCAAACATGCCCGAAAATGTTCTTCTCTTTTGAAACAGGCTATACTCACTTATTAATGCAGAAACACTAACTTTCGCAAAAGTGAGTATTTTGGAACGAAGTGTGACTTTGATCTAAAAGAAAGGAAGTTTTCTGTTGTTACACTTGCACATTTTGAATTTTTTATAAGAGGTAAACACTTATATTTAAGTAAACAGCAATATTTTCTAACTAGAGTAAATAAGTAAAATTTGTTTATCGTTATTTTAAAACAAATTCGCTTTTATTTTATATTGAATCGTGGAAACGGTTAGCAAGAACCAAAACGTGTGTGCTATATGTGGCTTTAATATCAAAACAAATATATATTGCAAAATTTTTCCAACTTCAAGGAAAACACATAAAAAGGAAATTCCCCTTTTTTCATTTATTATAGTACAAGAAGCATCATTTTTTCGCTGTCAAATCATCATTTTGACATTCTATGCCTCCGATGGCAGTCGAGCCTTCGCGATTTATAGTACCTGGTTCTTATATCATGGCCACCAAAAGAACTGGTCCTGGCAATGAGGTTAGGTCGAACGGACGATATATCGGAGAAGCAGCAGTCTGTTTATTGAAATGTTTTATAATTATGCTTATTTATGTGCAACGCACAGCGTCTCACATGTATTTTTTTTATTGGTCACTGTTATATTTGTTTAAGTCATTATTAAAAAAAACTTGCACGAATTTCACAAACTTTATTTTGATTCCAATTCGCCATCAACTGTTTTAGACAAGAACGGGGAAACATAAATTTACCATTTTGAGAAGGTGTCAAACTCGCTATCACCTTCTTTTTGGGAATGGTTACAACCACTCACTGTTCCCAGATTGAGGTAAATTTCCCTAAATGAGGTAATTTTTGACTCATTTTTTGGACAGAGGTAAAAAAGGTCATTTTTGACTAAAAGTGGTAAATTTTGCAACACAATTATTTTTTTCATTTCCAAATATTTTGTAGTTTTTTTTCAGTTTTATTACCTCTTTGAACGTACTCACAAGTAGTCCTTTATTATTGAGAATCCCCTTTTGTACCAAAAAAACAACAAATGTAGGATTATTTTAATTTTTGATTTGCTGCAAATTTAAAAACTAAAGAATTTGCTGAAACACATCAAAATAATATGAATTAGTCAAATGTTTCAAAATTGCATTGAATATTGCTTAAAATAATATCGGTTATAGAAAGCCATGACCAGTTCCTACAAAAAAAAATTAATGGAAAAGTGGATAAAAGAAGTCCCTTACATATCGTGAATTGGAAAAGTTGTTGGCAATAGGAAGAAACAAAGGCTAGCAAAGAAATGTTTTATTGTGGAAGTAGTGAAGTGAGTTATAACGGCTGATAATCATTAAAAAATTATTTTTTAAAAAAGGTACATTTTATCAGAAAGTGGTAATTTTTTCCCCGAATAGTGGTAAATTTCAGTTCGGCTCTCTGGCAACACTGGTTATAACCAGTGTGGCCATTTTAGCCTTTTCGAGGCTAGATTTAGCCTTTTTATTTGCGGTTTAGCCTCGAAATTTACGATTTAGCTTCGTGATTTTTTAGCCTTTTTTTACTTTGAAAACAGCCTTTTTTAGATTTATTTACAATTGAAAAATTTGCCGATTAAATGAAACACTGTAAGGCAAAAATAACTACACACTAAAAAATTTCCAAAATAAATTTACACCGGTGAGCGAATATTTAATTTTTTTACACCGAACGGTGTTTATTTACACCGCTTACCCAGTGTGATATGACAAACTTATCCGATCGGTGTAAAATAAGAAAGGCATAGAAGAAAAGCAACATGGAAATCACGTTAGCATTGACAAACAAATTGAAAATTGAAATTTCACAAGACTGAAAATAAAAGTCCAGAATTATAAGTCATGTTCGTGGAAACAGTTCTGGCCAAAATTGACATTAAAGTAATAAAATAAAAAAAAACGGTTTAAATAGAATTAAATCCAATCCAAATTTCGAGCATGAATGCCATTATATTTAGTATAACGTTCTTTTTAGCATTTTGAATGAATAAATTAAAATTCTAAAAACACATATTTCCGAATAGTAAAAAATTACACCTTTCGGTGTTGAAAAAAATCATAATTTTGCGTATTCTAAATAAACACCTGACAGGGTTCGACACAAACATCCTTCGGATATTTAGTTATTAACACCGATCGGTGTGAAAAAATGTCCCCTTTCGGATATAAAATTCTAGCATTTTGACACGGTGTTTTTTTTTTAACACCAAACGGTGTAGGACTCCCTGAAACACCGATCGGTGTAAAAATTCTATACAAATTTTTTAGTGTGTAGTCAT
Source organism: Tetanocera ferruginea (assembly GCA_958299015.1). Classification (NCBI taxonomy): domain Eukaryota; kingdom Metazoa; phylum Arthropoda; class Insecta; order Diptera; family Sciomyzidae; genus Tetanocera; species Tetanocera ferruginea. The sequence goes on from OY282642.1 coordinate 59,092,899, forward strand.
GAAAATAAGCATCTGGCCGCAACGCTGGGCCCTTTAGAGCTCTCTCGATTCACATGTAGATAAATGTTAGATCGATTTTTTTCTATTGAAAATTCTCATAACGTTGTTAAGCCAAATATATTTTCTCATTTTGCAAATGAAAATTCCAAATATTCCGCAGACGAAGTTACCTCGATTGAGCTTCAATGACGAAAACTATTGACACGTAAATGGTCAAGCCTGTCCTCTACAATTGAGTTTTGGGTAGAAGTAAAGCACTTTAAAAACTCGTTGCCTGAAATCCTTTTTCTGAGCTCGTCAATTTGGTTGTCAGTTTCTTAGTTTTACCACTTAGTAACGCTGAGGTTGAAAGAATTTTTAGTGCAATGAAAATTGTAAAAACTAACCAAAGAAATAGATTTAAAATTAAAATGCCTAACTCGTTGCTTAATATTCGATGTTCACTGAAAAGATTACAAAAATGTTGTCATGACTTTGAGCTAACTGATGATCTCATACGTCTGTTAGATTCACGTAGTGCTTATGCAAGCTGTAGTTTCTCCGATTTATCTGATGAAGAGGGAATAATTATATCTCAGATATAAACCATGTTGAAATAATATAAGTTCCTAGCACGACAGTGATAAATTTTTCAAACCTTCAATTTCCTTTCTTTTCCTTTCTCAATTTCCTTTCAATTTCCTTTTTCCAAAATTTCTCCCGAGAATTGGAAAAAGGAGATTCCCATTTTTAAGGCTCAAGACATTTTGGAAAATTTTAAACAAATTTGTTCATCAACCGTGAATATTCATGAGTGTTTTAAGTTAAACTTTTAACATTACATGTGATGTCTGTATCCTGCTGTCTTAAAAATGAGAACTCCCTTTTACAATTCACATGAGCAAATTATTCTTAATAGGACTCAATATACATATACATCAATGTACATCAATTCAATATACATATTATTTTCATTTATTTTTAAATGATGAAATGAAAGTTAATGCAATGAAAAGTTAGTTTATTTAATGAAAAGTAAGTCATTCTGAATTAAAAAGGCTGGTATTATTTTGCTTTATAAATATATACCATATGTTTTTTTGCTTTTTACAAATTTGTACCTATGATACTGATGTACCTATATTAAAAATTCATGTTATGTTAAAACGAAAATAAAACTTGAAGTTGTATAAAAAATCTGGATTTTTTTTAGCTTCTTTTTTCAAAACTTTTAGCTTTTTTTGACTTCTTTTTTTGGCCAATTTAGCTTCTTTTTTATTCAGGTCGTGGCCACACTGGTTACAACTAAAAACATTAAACAATTTAAAGTGGGCAAGGAACAATGAGCGCGTATTTGTCGCAGAGTATTTTAAGAGAAACAGAGTGTTATTTTTTTTGTCATCAGCAAGCTATTTAAGATACTTGATAATTAATTTCTTAAATGATTATTAAAGATATTTAAAAACAGATTTATTTCGTTTGCAATCGAAACACATTTTTTTATTTCTAAAAATTTGTCTGCTTCGTATTTTCTCAAGAAATTTTACACACAACTACAAAAATTATCGAACATTCGTTTTAACTGTTCATTAAAAATTAACGTTTGAAGATACCTTCCGTTTTGAAAAAACTTTTGTATGCAGGGCTCGACTATCAGCTCGACTATCATTGTTTTTGTTGTGCATGCGTCATCGATTTGGTTTACGTTGTTGTTGTTCTACATGTTTTCGTTTTTGCGTTATTGTGGAGAAATGAAAACAATAAGAAATAAGAAAAAAAAGTAAGAAATCAGTCTGGAAGAAACAGTAAGATAATAAGTGCCGGTCGTGAACAAAGTTCCTGAATTTTTAATTCAAACACTCATTTTGAATAAGTGATTGCAAACGAACATTCGTTGTTTTTTTAGTTATTGTGTGAAAAAATCTTAATCCAATTGGATTCTGATTGCCTTTAAGTGTTTTTTTAAACAACATCTTTGAATTTGAGTTTTCACTTAATTCAGCTAAATAACATCTTTCTAAAGCTTTGAGCAGTTCAACAGTAAAATAAAATTTAGTATTATTTTTTTAGATTTAGTTAAAAAAATTTTAGTAGTCAACTTATGTGAAAACGTGAAATTATGAAATTGTTAAATATTATTGTTTTTGTTTTAAATTATCATATGCATTGCAGCAAAAAAATATACGGTCATTCCAAGCCTAAGGCAAGTTTTTTTCCAAAAATGTATCACATGCTCTTAGATTAACTTGAAATTTTGTCTATAGGTTCCTTTTCTACTTAAAAGAATATAAGCTAGTTTTTTTTTTATTGACATTTTTTTAAAAATTATGGAGATATCAATTTTTTATATAAGTAACAATTTTAAAATGAAGATGAAGAAGCTCCAGCGAAAAAGGTGTTTGAGGCGAAAGCCGAGGATCGACGACGAAGAGGAAGACCATGCCACCGATGAATTGACCTTACCGCGCTTGGTAAAAGAGATTGGAGACGGCGCGCGCGGGGTGATGAAGTCAGCCGTAACCCGACAACGGGTTCTCATGGCCAAATAAGTAAGCAAATAACAATCCTAAAAATTAAGTCATTTCCAATAAATCATATCTCCGTCATCTGTTACCTTATTTTTATAAATTGAGTATAGAAAGCTTTAGAAAAGCGATTTAGAAAAAAATTAAATATTCTTGACATTTTATGCTTTAAGTAGTCTCTGGTACTTTTACGCTTATTTCTATTAATGGAAATTTCAAAAGCTAAACAAATAAATATAGAGCGTTATATGAATTTCCTAAAGTTTTCAATACGGAAAATGTCTCACTTTCACAATTTGTATTTTTGATCTATTTCAACTTGAAATTTTCAAGTAATCTAATTGAGTTTGTTTTGCAAAATATGTCAGTTTGATATAAAACTAGTAACGTATATCTTCGACTTGGTCGAAGTTAAAGCACCCCCACGCCCGATTCGTACACTCAGAAAAAAGCTGCCATGTAAAATTAACGTTTTTTAATGTTATTTCCAATGTAAATCAGAAAATGTGGATTTTACGTTAGAAAATGCTAAGTTAACATGTATTGTGGTGAATTGATAAGAAAAATATCAAATTGATAATGTAATGTTTTACGTTGCAATATCAATTCTTAATGTTAAAATAACATTTAAAATGTTTTTAGTTCATAATTTTTTACTGTAAAATTGATAGTATTTCATATCCATTTAACATTAAAAATGTAGATGCCAACAACAAGCAGATGTAATGTTTATTTAAGAGCTGAGCCATTAAGACATACAGGTGACCGTGGCACACAGGTTGAGAGTGTGGCTTTGGATGCCCGGAGCACTGGTTCGAATCCCACTCGTGACAAATAATTTTTCAATACATTTTTTTTTATCTGCATTAATTTACTGATACTTTTTGATATTTTAAGTGTTAAAATAACATTATTATGTGACAGTTATACATTTTTAAATGTAGGTTTCGTAATGTAAAAAGTACATTAGGATAATATCAATTTTAACATTTTTTAATGTCGGACGACTTTTGTCAACTAAAAATGTTAATTTTACGGTTGTTTAATGTACTTTTTTTTCTGAGTGTACGGATATGAAATCTAAAATAGCAGCTCTTTTTGTATGAGTTTTTACGATTTTGATGACATCTAAGGTACACCCACTCATACACACTCATATCAAATTCACACTCATATCAAATTGTTTTTCTGCAGCTTAAAGAATCCTCTTTATAAAGTTTTCAATTTTGGGGTTCTATGGGAGGTGGACGTGTTTATGGGTGGTTGACGCCAATTTTTCTAACACACCTTAGTTTTGATATAAAATGAATAAATACAGAATTTTATATTTAAGGGTTTTTTCTAACACTTTAGTCTGTTAGAGTTGAGTTGAGTTGAGTTGTATTTAAATAAAATTAAAATTTGAAACATTAAAATTACAATTGTTTTTATTGAAATTTTATTTTCCAATTTGTTGCGGTCTATAAGGATTTTGTGACTTAAACAAAAAAAGACATTTTTAACACTAGACCACAAAGTTGTTCACTCTAACAGAATAAAGTGTTAGAAAAAACCCTTTAATATCAAAATGTATTCCAAACAAGATTTGAACAATTATTCGCGTTTATTGACAAAGATAAAGAGAATTAAAGCAGACATAATATTAGAATAAAGAGATATTCTAATATTATATATTAGATAAAGAGAATTAAAGCAAACTGAACAATGTATTTCCGCTTTTCATGAAAATAAATTGCGCACTATCTAATACACGCACCAACAGAGTGATAAATATTGCCAAAACCTATTGGCTTCAAGTTGAAATACAGCATCATTACAGTAATTTGGACGGCTTACAACTACAACTATACGATTTACATCTAAAAATGACCAAAGATTTGCGAGACGATGACGTTTTCAACCTCTTTTTGAAACACCAACGAATAATTTTTGACCGCAGTGAAGACATTTTCCACAGCAAACGGAAAACACAATCAAAAAAACTAGCAGAATTGATCAAGAAGAAAGTAAAGTCTGTTGAACCGAAGCCTTCTGTGAAATATGTTGAAGACTTAGTGGTGAATTTGTCCAACGAGAATTTTAATGCTGATGAAATGAGTTTATTAAATCGCGGATTGAATTTTTCTGTTAAACCCCTTTCCTTACCAATAATTGACACAATTGCTGATATCGAGGCAGCGATTCAATATAAACCTCCGGAAATAAAGAAGCAAATCAGAGAAAAATCATCAAAAGTAATTGTTCAAGCAAAGCAGAAAACTAACAACAACAAACATGATGACGATACAATTAAATGGAATCGAGCACTCAAACTTTTAAAACAAAGCAATGTTTTCTATATGAAATCTGACAAAGGAAACAAAGTGGTTGTCATCAACAAATGTGATTATGACGAACGCATGATCCAGTCTATAAAAGAAGATAATTTTAGTGTTTGCCGCTCACCTCTTAACAAAATGATAGCACATGGCTCATTCCATACAGACGAGTGTGACGTTTTGACTACTTTATCGTGCTGAAAATGGTATTAACCGGTTAAAATTTTAGCAATTTACAATAGGGTATTTTAGAAGATGCCCCAAGGTTTCAAAATGCTGAAACATAATGCAATTATTTATACTAGTTTAATAGTTACATTCGCTTAAACACCTGGGACGGGTGTGACGAGCACAAGTTTAAAAACTAAAAATTCTGAGTTTAATATTGAAATTCAGTCCATCTGCCACAATGAGACCATTTTTGACTTACATATAGACAAATTTAATATATTTTCTGTTGAATACCAGTGCGAAATATTTTTAAAAAATGGCGATAACCATTTTTTTTTAAACTTTTAAATGGGACGGGTGTGACATAAGATTGTCCCGGGTGCGAATGATGTGTGAATTAAATATAAGAACTTAATGGGTATAATAACTTTTACATAATTTTGACACTTAAATTAAAAAAATATGTTTTTAATTAATGTACTTATTTAAAAAAAAAATATTTTTTTGCAAAAAATTTTTGCATGAATTTTTTATCAAATTAATACCTATACAAATAATTTCATGTTTTTAATATATTTAAAAAAAAAAAATATTTTTTTGCAAAAAATTTTTCGCATGAATTTTTGATCAAATTAATACCTAAACAAATGATTTCGCTATACATGAATTTACAAAACTTGTTTTAATCAAAGAATTTATTCATATACTTGCAAGAATTTCATTATTAGAAAACAATTTTGAAAACCGTTCCGGGTGTGACCAACTTCTTGTAACGGAAATGAAGAATAAAAATAATTGATTGAATGAAAAAAGTTAACAAATTTATGTAAAACATCAACATCCTTACTTTAGGAAAGTTTCATTCTTATCATAAGCCCATGTTGCTTCTTAGGAAAACTATAGCCTTTTTTGGGAGGGGTGTGACACAGAAAAAACACTCAGTTTAAATATTTTGTACTTTGAAAACGCAGTAACCAATCATTATTACAAACTATTCTAACACAACATTAATATCTTTTTTAATATTACTAACCTTATTTTTTTTAAAGTTGTACCAAAGATGACTGATTTTAAGGTTTAAATGAAATCAAAACTTTTAAAAATTTTTTTCAACTCGAAGTTTGTTTAGTTAAATTGTCAAAATAATATAAAAAAGCATTTAATTTAAAAATATTTTTGCAGCAGGACTAACTTAAGATTCCACTTCAATTCGAAAACCAAAAATTACTTCAAATACATGCATTTTAGAATTCATGTTTCCGTTCCTCATTTCTGTGGAATGAGCCACATGCTAAATCTATAGCTGATCTTTTACATTCAGTGTTTGGTTGAAATAAATACAAATTAAGAGAATCGAATCCACAAGTACCTCTCATGTACGGTCTTCCTAAAATCCATAAAGAAGGAGATAAAATGAGAAAAATAGTTTCATGTATCGATTCACCTTTTTCAAAAATAGCGAAATGGCTTGTCACTCAAATGAAGAAATTTGGCAATTTCGAAGGTTTTTCCGTCAAAAACTCATTCGACTTTGTAGATAAAATAAAAGATATGGAAATCGAAGAAGATGAAGTTCTAATATCATTTGATGTCACGGCGTTGTTCCCAAACGTTCCCGTAAACGCCGCTATACAAGCAATAAAAGAACATTTACAAAAGGCCAACGTTGATGCACAACATATTGACGCTTACATTGTCGCTATAGAAACTTGCATGAGTTTCAATTGCTTTCAATTCAGAGACAACTTCTATTCGAATAATTTTGGCTGCAGTATAGGAAATAGCCTTTCTCCACTCGTCGCCGAAGCTTTCATGTGCAAATTCGAAAGAGAGTTGAGAGATGAAAATTTGCTTCCACGTATTTGGTGGAGGTATGTCGACGACACTTTCGCTGTGGTGAAAGAATCTGAGGTAAACAATATTTTGAATTACATTAACAACCGTTATAATAGCATTAAATTCACATATGAACTGCAAAACAAGTCCGATCACACGCTTACAGTAGACCCTAATCGAATGCGTGTTGCGTTGCGCTTCCTAGCGACACGCAAATTTTGTATACGCTTAGCCTAAACAAAAGCGCTGCGTACAATCTAAAACATATATGTTCCCAGTCGGAAAAATCGTAAGGTGCTTACTAAATAATTCATGTTTTCCTTTAGCTTATGGTGGTGAAAACAGAATCATGCTAAAGTAAGTATGTTGTTTCGTGTCGATCATGTCTTCGTGTGATCATTTCCATAAGTACATTATTGCGTAAAGCAAGAGACATGCAGTGGTATGATGACATAACGGTATTTGACTATCGTTACGAAGATGTTAAAAAAAATCCAAAAGAAAAAACGAATAAAGAACAATCTTATGGTGAACGGCGGTGTAGTAAGATCATTCGTCGTTGCGCATACAAAAATGGCTATGTGTAAAAATAAGATTTTTTATTTATTTTACTGTTCAATAGCCATATGTATGTACAATTATATATCTTCTCTATAAAAATTACGATTTAACCCTTAATTTAAACCTTCTTCGCAACGGAAATTGTAAGCACCGCTTCCATTTACACTTACAAAAAAATGTGATCATAAGGCCACAGCTTACAATTTCCGTTGCGAAGAAGGTAAAAATGGATTATATGCACGTCGTATATCAATACAGTACGGGTGCCTTACGCTGTCATGCATACATCCTGCTTATTAAATAAAGTGCATAAGCCCGATTGATTCCGATTGTCAAAAGTACATTCCCTGCACTTTAATTTAGTAAAGGGTCACGTAAGCACGTATGATGCATATCATACATTACAAAAGGAAGCTTATAGTGGCGATCATGCCTGTGTAAAAGTATTGGGCATTTGGTATTGAAGTTTTCATGCCCTGATATGGGATGAAAAATAAGTAAAGAATAATTCATTATGTAAGGATGGATTTTCCCACTGGGTTTTCCTTGTTGCTTTTATGTGTTTGTTGCTCTCTATTCGAATATTTTGGTTTTATGCAGCCAACTTCACAACCGAACGCACTGTCAAAATAGGAAATTCGAATCGAGTTGCGCTAGTGCGTTGCGCATTTCGGTAGGCTTCATATAAAATGTATGTGCATGAACCAATTCTGATAGAAACGCAACGCAACACGCATTCAATTAGGGTCTACTGTTACTTTTTTGGATTTAAATATCAAACGATTTGGAAGGAGACTTAAATTTTCGGTACATAGAAAATCCACAAGTGACAGGTATATAACTAACGATTCGTTTTGCTCTCATCAAAACAAAATATCGTCGTTTAATTCGATGATCTACCGCATGAGTCGGTTACCTCTACAGGTGTACGACTACAAAAAAGAATATGAACATATTATTCATTTGGCGCAAGTTAACGGTTTCAAAAAATCTCTCATTGACCTCTTAGTTAAAAAACACTCAAAAAGATTAAGGAAAGAGAACGCGTCAACTCTTTTCACCCAAAACAAGTCATATAATAATTCTATTGAACCAAGAGTCACTTTGCCCTATGTACCTAACATCAGCAATAATCTCAGACATACTTTCCAAAGAGCAAACATGACAATTGTCAAAACAAATTGTAATAAAATTCGCACTTCACTCGGCTCCACCAAAGACAAAAAACCATTCAACAAAAAGAGCGGGATATATCAAATTACCTGTCCAACTTGCAACAGCAAATAAATTGGTCAAACCAAACGCTCTTGTGAATGTCGTATAGCCGAACATCAAAGATACATAAACAACAAAGATATCAGTAAATCTGTGGCGAAACATGCATTTGATCCGAATCACAACGAACCACACGAGATGAAACCTTTGACGAATAATTATAAATTAATTAAAAATGTACCATTTGCTTATAAATAAGACGCTTATGAATCGATTTATATGAATATTACGGATAATTTAATGAATATTGCTGAAAGTCCAATTAGTTCAAACCTTTTTGAACTTGACAAGTAATTCGTTTCAATTTATTATTAAAATGTTAAATTTAAAAATTTCACATTTTATAAAAATTAAATTTATTTGAAATCTTTTTATAAAATAGTCCGAACATTGTTTTAACAAATATAATTAAATAACAAAGCAACCGAGGTCTCTTGATAAATATTTAAAGCTTTTTACCCCATTTTTGTTTTGAACACAAGTAGTTGTTTTCGTTTTCTTTTTTCTTTTTTCCATTTTCTATTTGTTTCTTAAAATAAAGAGAGACTTACGCTGCTTTGTTAAGAGTCCAGTCTTCATGTAAATTCTATGTCAAAAACATGTTGCTTTTGTTTATTTTCATATATATATATATATACTTTAAAATTATTTTAAACTTTCATAACTTGTTTCTTTTTGTTTGAAAGTCAGTCACGCGTATACGCTGAAGATGGCCGGTCATTATTGTAAATCCGGCTGAAATACATTCTTGTATTTAAATAAAATTAAAATTTAAAACATTAAAATTACAATTGTTTTTATTGAAATTTTATTTTCCAATTTGTTGCGGTCTATAAGGATTTTGTGACTTAAACAAAAAAAGACATTTTTAACAGAATTAACAGAATCTATAGAATTTTCAATTTTGATGTTGTATGGGAGATGGGCGTGTTTGTGGGTGAATGACGGCCTTTTTGCTAACACACCTAAGTTTTAACATAGAATACACAAATATCGAATTTCACCTGTGTAGGTTAACTATTAGCCTCTTTTTAGAGTTTTCATTATTGGGGTTGTATGGAAGGTAGGCGTGAATTTCATCCGATTTAGCCCATTTTCGAACTTAATTTTTACTTTTAATTAGCTTAATCATCGCAGGTGGTGATGCTGGTCAAGAATGTATTTACTTTTCTATACATATCACGCCTTCTTTTCGTCGTTACACACGTCGTGACAAAATTAATATACCCCTTATTAAGTACGCGTGAGGGTATAAACATTTGTCAGAATAACAACTTATTGCTTTAAAATAAAAAACATTGATTTCATTTTTAAAATTAAACAATTTTAATTAAAATTCGGCACTATTTTGTTCTAAAAACTACTAATTTTCCCTCTTATAAGGCACAATTTCAAAAGATCTAAGTCCATCCCTGCCCTGACCTTTCAGGTTTAGGGTATAATAAAAATAATAAAATAACCGAGGAATAACAGTGACTTCAAGGTGTTTGCAGCGAATTGTTTCAAGCAATTGTTTAAGCAGCAGCAACAGTGACTACAAACAGCATGCAATGAATTGCAGTTTATTAAATTTGCACTTTTAATTTTATTTATTATTACTTTAATAACAATAAAAATAAAAAACAAAACTACAAACACAATTTTCTACAATTATTTAACATAAACAAGCGAGAGTTCGGTAGCGGATTACTGTTTACATTTTGCCTATGCTTAGCTTTCTACTCGTTCGTAAATTTTGTATGAGCTGTCAACTTCGTTTTGACAATATCGGTGAGCTGCTCTCAACCCTGTCACTACTTTGGTTATTATACTATGATGTTTGCTGTCAAACTACAAGTTTGACATAAATCAGTTTCGCCGCATCTGTCAAAAAATGGGTTGAGGTGTCCACAACCGGAGACATTACCCTGCAGAAAAAAACTTTAGTACGTTTGTATTTTAAATCAAAACTAAATTGTGTTAAAGTGGCCGCCATCCGCCCCTTATAACCCACAATAGTGAAAACTTTATAAAGAGGCTAATGCCATGTTCACACAGAGAGTTTAGTTTGCGTTTCGTTTGAGTTTAAAGGCAGCTGTTCACACAGAGATGCGTCGGCAGAATTGAGTTTACGGTGGATTGAAATTATCGCCAATTTTTGGAATTTCGCTCAAAACTCAGCTTTTTTCGGCCCATACTGACTGACTGATGAGAAACCCTCATCTTCTAAACTTTCCCAAGTTATTTTATTTGTTTTTTGGCTTATTTTTGTTAATAATAAAATGCAAATAGAAACATGCACAATTGAGAATCAGCTGTTGTTGGCATTTTTTATCGTTCAATCGACTCGAACACAACTAAAATCTAACTGAACGAATGTTTTTATCAAAACACTAGCATACTTGTAGGCATGTATCAAATTGAGTTTTGGTAAACGTAGAAAACAAGTTGTGTTTAGTTGCGTTTTCTCCTGCAAAATTGTACTGGAAACGCCAGCGTTTGAATTGAGTTTAAGGGCAAAACGCAACTTTGTACTGGAAACGCAAACTAAACTCTCTGTGTGAACATGACATAATACTCAAACTATAACTAGCGCAGAAAGTCTAAAGTCGGTCTAGCCCGACTATGAACTACCCTTAACCTACTTAATCAAAATACAGTAATATTATTGAAAATGGCGTGCCCATGGACGAATGAAGCCCATTTTTATAAACATTTCAATTTTGTCGAAAAATTTACATATACCAAGTTTTATTCATGTATCTCACATGTAAATGTCTTTAAAGTGTTTTTTATTGGAACAGGTTGTTTGAAACTGTTTAGAGACCTTAAACTCTCGAATGGATTGACCGATCTTAAAATTTATTTTTCTGAACTGTTCTATGCTTCCTAACTAAGGTTGTTTTCTTAGAAAGTTTTTTCAAATTCCATTTAGATTAAAAGTTAATTGAAAATAATATTTCCGTGAGTTTTGTTGTTGTATTCGCTGATATAGTTTTCTTCTAACATGATTGTGTATGTATCAGTCAATGAAAAAACTGAACGACATGAAACGACAGCAAAAATCTTGCGGCGAATGTTTTTCGCTGCAACAGCTATTTATCAATAAATAGTAAAATGGTAAAAAATAAGAGTAAGAATTTTATTTATGAAGGAAAATAGTTAGAAAATAAAACACAAAACATTAAATCTGTTTATATTTGCATATGTTGGTGAACCCTGCATAATAAAAAAAATTTGCAGTTTTAATTCTTATTTTAGGCTTATTTGCTTTCATTAACAAAAACAACATTTGTTGTTGTTTGACAGACATTTGTAGTTTCATAAATTTCAGCTCAGCGCTGCTGTTTTGCTGCTAAAGAAACTTGCAGCGTATGCAAATCAATTTTTGTTTTTTACTGTTACAACTATAAAATATTAAAAAATTCCAAGTGGGCAAGGAACAATAGCGCGTAATTGTCGCAGAGTATTGTAAGAGAAACAGAGTGTTATTTTGTTGTCATTAGCAAGCCATTTAAGATATTTGATAATCAATTTATCACTGAAAATTTGTCTGCTTCGTATTTTCTCGTTTTTTTTAACCGTTCTTTAAAAATTAACGTTTGAATAGATTGTCCCTTCTGAAAACACTTTTGTATGCAGAGCAAATCAAATCAGCAAATCAAATCAGCATGGTCAAGTGATTTTTTTTTTTTTGTGTTGTGCATGCGTCATCGGTTCGGTTTGCGTTGTTGTTGTTCTACATGTTTTCGTTTCTGCGTTATCATGGAGAAATGAAAAAAAAAAAAAAATAAATAAGAAAAAAGTAAGGAAATCAGTCTGGAAGAAACATTAAGATAATAAGTACCGGTCGTGAACAAAGTTCCTGAATTATTAATTCAAACGCTCATTTTGAATACGTGATAACAAACGAACATTCGTTGTTTTTATTTTTGTGTGAAAAAAACGAATTTAATAATTGGATTTTTAATGCCTTTAAGTGTTTTTTAAACATCTTTAGATTTGAGTGTTCACTTAAATAACATATTTCTGAAGCTTTGAGCAGTTTAAAAGTAAAATAAATTAAAGAATTATTTTTTTAGATTTAGTTGAAAAGAAATTATAGTAGTGTAAGTCTGTAAATATGTGAAAACGTGATATTATGAAATTGATATATGTAAGTGTTTTTGTTTTAAATTATCATATTCATTGCATCAAAAAAATAAACGGCCATTCCAAGTCTAATGCACGTTTTTTTCCAAAAATTGATCACATTTTAATTTTAAAAACAAAATTTTAATTTTAAAAACAAAATAAACTTTTCACCAACATAGAATTACGATGGCCAAATGACACGTTTTTGCGCAATCTCTTTTTCTGACATACATTTCACTTTATCGTTCATAACTTTTGTACCATTTGAAATATCTATACAAAATCTTCAACAAAACTGTTTGCCTTTTTAGATCCAATACTTGTTTTATATATAGTAATGACCTCACACGTGATTTTGGCCCATAATACTGGAATAAATTAAAAAATTTTAATTTTTTCGTTTAAGATAATCGGAAGAGATAATAGGGGTATTCACACTGACGTGGGTAGATTGAGTACTTTTGATTGCTGCGAGCACCCTTAACTGCAATTGAGTACTTTGTAGAATAACAGCTAATGAGAGATGAGTGACAGCTAGAAAAGAGTTGCCACCATATTATTCATGTCATTTTATGATCGCAAAAAGTTATTTTATATAGGAGTAATTTTTAACGTGAACTTTGCGGCATTTAATAATTTTTATCTCAAAAATTTTAAAATACTTAATTTTAACACATTTGTCTATTTTATTCACTTAAAATTTGTTTACTTTGTTTTAGTTTTTTGTCAATTTAATTATTGCCTACTTTTGGAAAAGGTGGTAACCCATAAAAAAAGTACTCAATCAATCTACCAAAACAAGTCAGGGGGTCAGCTAGAGTAGATTGGTAGATGGGTACTTGGGCAAAATGGCACTTTACAAACACAAAATGTATGGTATTTGCCAATCTACCTAACTACCCAAGGAAGTGTGAATACCCTTAATATCTTTTCTTTATAGTTTTAACAAAAAAAATTTCAAAGCGAGCGATCCCACTAATTTGTATCCTCAACATACCTATTTATGTGGCAAGCCTATGCATTTGCTAAGCGATTGCTACGACCTAATTGTAGGTTGTATGGGAGGTGGGCGTGTTCATTGTAGGATAACGCCCTATTTTTTAACACATCTAAGTTTTAATATAAAACAAATACATACCAAATTTTATCTCTGTAGGACAAACATAAGATTATTTATGGAGCTTTCACTTTACGGTTGTATAGAAGGTAGGCGCGCCCGTGGGCGGATGACGTCCATTTTCAAAAACGCCTTTTTCTATTGTTATCAAATACATACGTATCAAATTTTATCTCTGCAGGGAAAACATTAGATTATTTATGGAGTTTTCAATTTTACGGTTATATGGGAGGTAGGCGTACTCGTGGGCGGATGACACCCATTTTTCTAAAATATTTTTGTTTTATTATAAAATACATACGTACCAAATTTGATCTCTGCAGGTTAAAGACAAGCTTATTAATTGAGTTCTCAATTTTTTTGGTTATATGAAAGGTAGGCGTGACCATGGGCGGATGGCACACGTTTTTTGAAATTTGTTTTTTGATAAAATGCATACGCACCAAATTTTATCTCTGGTGGTCAAATATAAGCCTATTTATGAATTTTAAAAATTTTCAGGACCTTTCAGTTTAAGGGTATAAAAAAATTGAAACTCTTTAAAGAGGCTTATCTTTACGCTGCAGGTAAGCTGTGTGATATTTATGTATTTACGACGTCATCAAAATTATAAAAATCTTATACAAAAGGAGCTATAATTTAAGATTTTTTACCAATTTACAATTTAATTAGAGGGATTTAAACTTCGGTTAAGAAGATGTACCTTACTAGTTTTTATTATAGTTATAATGTAAAATCTTACGAAAATTGTGCTCCTGAATCACAGAGGTATATTTCCTTATCGTTTATTTGACGATTAGTTTCTTTTGCTGGATGGTAGTGAATAACAGATCCATTCGATCCCGAGGCACTTATTGTAGCAAAACTTAATCCTCTGTAATGAGCTCTTTTTCTGAAAATATTAAAAATAAATTCGATTTTTACAGAATCAGTTAAATTCTTTTAGCATTTTACGATCGAAATTCTTCCAGTTTCGTAGCACCAGATATTTCATCAACGTATTCGTTGTTATTTATAGCATTTTCCAACCAGGCAAAATATTGGCACAATGCAACTCCATCTCGAATATGACAATTTATAAATCCTTTTATTTCAGTCTGATTCTTTATAGCTTTCATCACTGCAATCGGTGTAATCTAAAGAGCAGCAATTCAAGATTTAAAATATTTTATAATTAAACCGAATTGTTACCTCTTGATGACGCTTATTTTTTGGTATAAGAGAATTCAAGTAGTAGCTGGAACTGGGAGCAATCCATATTTTGTTTTCTATTTCACCTGTCTGTAATACAAATCACATCTTAAGTAATGTCATAATCAACAACAAAATTAAAATAAGTAGGAAATATAAGAAAAAATTCACAAAATTGCGGGTGCGATGGGGTAAAGTGTACCTCCAACCCGCTTTTTTTTTTTTTTGTTTAATAACTTTTCATGCCCGAACCGAAAATCTCCCAGGCAACATCAGATTTTTTGCCTCCATACAAATCGACCCAGCCTAACATATATACTATACAAAATCCAATTTTTCAGTTTGGAACCAAACTCTGATTTTTGTATGGAGCTAATATCTCCTACAACGCGATTTCTTATAACGCGGTATTTCTTACGAACCTAACCCCCGCGTTGTAGGAGAGTTACCTGTATTTGTTTTTTGTCATTAAATGAATTGGATAACCACTGCTTGACTAACAGAGTTCTGTTAAGCTCTTAGAAAAAACGAGTGCATTTGTGCAGAGGTTTAGTGTATATGGTTGATCATCCAAATTAGTTTGCATTGAAAGCAAAAACAACAATTTATCCAGAACGAAACCTGGGGCCTTACTCTGTAACAAGATTCAAAAAGCAATGCTATTCGAAAATTAAATGCGATTCGAAAGTAAAATCACACGTTATAACTCTTTCGCATTAGTGACAGCGAGTTAACATACCGTTCCATCAAAGATTTGGTTAAAGCTAGCTTTACTGACTTTTAAACGTCAACAATGCGAAAATCAGAGTGAATAGAAATAATGTCAAAATATTTAATGCGAAATTCGAATTGCAGAGTATCATATTTCCGAATTGGAACAATTTAATTTTCATATCGCGTTACGGAGTAAGGCCCCAGGTTAATTTTTTAAATTAAAATAAGATTGTTTATTTCACATACTTAGTTAAGTCTACTTTCTTCTAGACGCAATAACCAACAACTATTGGGTAATAGCACACAACGAAATATCATGCAAGTCATTTTTTCATAAGTTAAATCTATTCGGATCACCCTCTTAACGTGGAGTAGAGAACCAAGTTCGTACAAAACAAAACCAACACAAGCAAAAACAACGAAACAAAAACAAAGAAAGCAGCAGGCACAGCATAAGCAGCTGATGATTGATTTTCTTATATAAGTCTTATATAAGCACAAGCTTTTTTCTTCTTATATTTGACTATTTTGTAACTATAATAGTGACAAAATCCCAAATTAGATATTCATTCAGCGCAGGATATACCTGATATTTTAGTTTATATATTACCTTTGAACGATGATAACACTGGTTTACAGCCAATATGTACTTTGAATGCCACTATTCTTTTCTCATGTAAAATCGGTCGCTAATTCCGAAAAAAAAATTTTTTTTTTTTTCTGTCACTCCGTTTTCGAGATATTGCCCACTGTAGGGTTTTCAACGAAAAAAAAAAGTTGGTTCCACTTAATTGCATATATCTCCAGAACCAACAACAGTAATCAAACAAATGATATATCAAATAAAAGCTAATAAAATTTCTTACAAACAATGCACACATCATTTTTTGGTAGAGCTTTTAGTTTTGGCGGAATAAATTCAAATTTCGGGGATTTTTTTTATTTTTCAGAAAAATTTCCAAAAAAAGACAAAATAGTTGCAAATTTCGTTAAGAAATCAAAATATTTTGTTACTTTTGATATTTTTTACTAAAAGCCTTTATTTTTCAAAAAAAAAATAAGCTATTGTTGAAGAAAATCTATTGAGAAATGAAAAAGTTGTGTTCAATGGAACGAAAGCACCCAAGTTATGTTATTTTTAAAAATTTTATTGTCATATAAATAAATTGGGTTATTGTACTATAATTTTTTATTTTTCATTTTTATTGTTCATAGGAAACAAGTCAAGGGTTTTGCGAAAAAAAAGATAAGAACAAACAGGCTACAATAAAAACAGGTAGGCTCACGACTGAGAGTGCAACCGTCGAAACCGTCACAGCAAAACACCTGATTTCGACACTTATTGCTATACGAAAGAGAGCCTACCTGTTTTTATTATACCATGTGAATACATATTTTGTGTTTTTTTGACAATTATTTACAGTTAATACAGTAAGCCAAGTATTTTGTGTCAATCGTGCAAATTAATATTGTCTGAATGGAGCTCGGGTAAAAAACGATAAAAGAGTGATATACACAAAAGAGTGATATACGCCACTGTCCCGACTGTTTCATTGCCAGTATCTCATTCTGACGATATTCCATATCCTACTTGTCCCGATTCAACATGTGAAAACAAAAGAAAATCCGTAGATTCAGTGGAGTCGCAAGGAACCACAGGTGGTAGTACTATTACAACTGAAAGCACAACTCACCTTTTATCGCAAGTGCAGCTGAATGATTGGATAAGAGATTTGGAACTGTCAAAGGAAAAATCGGAATTGCATGCTTCTCGTATGCAACAATTCAACTTTTTGAAACCCGATGTTAAGGTGACATACTGCAGAAATCGTAAAAAACCGTTTGCTATACACTTTACTAAGAATGACAATATCTGCTATTGCATAGACAATCCTGGCTTATTTAATACCTTCGGTCAGCCGTACATTTCCAAAGAGTGGCGTTTTTTTATTGATGGAAGCAAAGTGAGCTTGAAGGCAGTATTACTTCATATAGGAAACAAAAAGTCATCGATTCCGATCGCACATGCAGTCAATTCAAAGGAAACGTACGAAACAATGGCGAAGCTATTGACATGTATTAAATATGAACAACACGACTGGAAAATATGTTCTGATCCAAAAGTCGTTGGTATGCTTTGTGGTTTACAGAGTGGCTACACAAAGTACTACTGTTTTCTCTGCAAGTGGGATAGTCGAGCACGTGAACACCACTATTACAAAAAGGACTGGCCAGAAAGAATTGAGTCGAAAGTTGGAGAGAGCAACGTCAAAAACGTTCCACTCGTCAAAAAGGAAAACATAATTCTCCCACCGCTGCACATCAAACTTGGACTTATGAAAAACTTTGTCAAGGCGTTAGACAAAGAAAGCGAAGCATTCACATATTTGAAAACGATTTTTCTAAATCTTTCTGATGCCAAGGTAAAAGAAGGTGTCTTCGTTGGACCGCAAATAAAAAAGGTGTTAAACGATCTTCAATTCGCAGAACTATTGTCACCAGTTGAGGCAGCGGCGTGGGATTCTTTTAGGACGACTGTTTCTAGCTTCCTCGGGAACAATAAAAGTGAATCTTACGAGAAAATAGTCAACGAGTTGCTCAAGAACTATAAAAAGATGGGCGTAAATATGTCTCTGAAAATTCACTTTCTGCACTCCCATTTGAATTTTTTTCCGAAGAATCTCGGTGACGAGAGCGATGAACATGGGGAAAGATTCCAACAACAGATGAAAGCAATTGAGAATCGGTACCAAGGATTTTGGGACGAAGGAATGATGAGTGACTATTGTTGGTTTTTCATCAGAGAAACCGATCCCAAATTAAATAAACGACAAAACAAGATTTCTAATCATTTTGAATTTCTGAATGATAAATAAAAATTATTTACAATGATTGCGTTTCTAACACAAAATTTTTCGCAACAGTTGCACAACTGTTGAGTAAAATGTCTTCTGAACGGCAATAATCAGTTTCCGCTACTCACAACATGTTGTGAATTTTAGGAGCGCTTTATTTTTCCGCTACATTTACTCAACATGTTGTAATTTTCAATTTGACATATTCACATAGTTTGACACAATTAAAAGTGATAATTCTTCAATGAAAATATTAATTATCTTGTCCAAATTCATATATCCAATAGTTATTAAAATTTTCGAGCTCAAATAAGTCAATTTTTGGAAGTGTTTACAGAAAATGAAAATAACCGTTCAGAAGACACACAACATGTTGTAAACATGTTGTAAGTATCACTTTCCGCTACTTCTGTCTTTAGAAACGCAGCCAATGTAAATAACAATAAAAATGATTTAAGGGAACAATAAAAATTATAAATAATAATTTTATACCATTTTAAATAATGTAAAAATAATGTAAATTATTAAAAGAACAATAAAAATGAAGAATATATGATTTTATTACAACAACCTTTAGTTCTCATTTTTTGGAGTTTATTGGAGTTTACTCCTTTAGAATCGATTTGCATATAAAGAAATTATATTAGGGGGTAAAGTCAAATTTTCAACTATTTTTCGTTACGTTTGAATTTTCAACTATTTTTTGCGTTATGGTTGAATTTTCAACTTTTTTTCGTTACGTTTGAATTTTCAACTATTTTTTGCGTTATGGTTGAATTTTCAACTATTTTTGCGTTATGCTTGGCCAATCGAATGCAATGGAATTATCAAGGTCACAGGCAGATCATTGGCACTTTAATGGATTCCATGGAGAATTTGGACAAAAGTGGATGATTCTATGGCCATTCGGATGCAATGGGATTATCAAGGTCACAGGCGGGTCATTAGCACTTTAATGGATTCCATGGAGGTGACAGGGGAGTCATTGGAACTTTTATTGGTTGAAGCAACATTTGGACCAAAATGGATGATTCTATGGCCAATCGGATGCAATGGGATTATCTGAAGTCAGAGATGGGTCCTTGGAACTTTTATGGGTTCCATGGAACATTTCTACCAAAATGGATGATTCTATGGCCAATCAGAACCAATGGGATTATCTGAAGTCATAGGCGGGTCATTGGAACTTTTATGGGTTCCATGGAACATTTGGACCAAAATGGGTGATTCTATGGCCAATCGGATGCAATGGGATTATGTGAGGTCACAGGCGGGTCATTGTGTCTTTTGTAGGTTCCAAGGAACATTTGGACCAAAATGGATGATTCAATGGCCAATCGGATGCAATGGGATTATCTGAGGTCATAGGCGGGTCATTGGAACTTTTATGGGTTCCATGGAACATTTGGACCAATATGGGTGATTCTATGGCCAATCGGATGCAATGGGATTATCTGAGGTCATAGGCGCGTCATTGGAACTTTTATGGGTTCCATGGAACATTTGGACCAAAATGGGTGATTCTATGGCCAATCGGATGCAATGGGATTATCTGAGGTCATAGGCGGGTCATTGGAACTTTTATGGGTTCCATGGAACATTTGGACCAAAATGGGTGATTCTATGGCCAATCGGATGCAATGGGATTATCTGAGGTCATAGGCGGGTCATTGGAACTTTTATGGGTTCCATGGAACATTTGGACCAAAATGGGTGATTCTATGGCCAATCGGATGCAATGGGATTACCTGAGGTCACAGGCGGGTCATTAGAACTTTTATGGGTTCCATGGAACATTTGGACCAAAATGGGTGATTCTATGGCCAATCGGATGCAATGGGATTATCTGAGGTCAAAGGCGGGTCATTGGAACTTTTATGGGTTCCATAGAATATTTGGAACAAAATGGGTGATTCAATGGCCAATCGGATGCAATGGGATTATCTGAGGTCACAGGAAGGTCAATGGAACTTTTATGGGTTCCATGGAACATTTGGACCAATATGGGTGATTCTATGGCCAATCGGATGCAATGGGATTATCTGAGGTCACAGGCGGGTCATTGTGTCTTTTGTAGGTTCCAAGGAACATTTGGACCAAAATGGATGATTCAATGGCCAATCGGATGCAATGGGATTATCTGAGGTCATAGGCGGGTCATTGGAACTTTTATGGGTTCCATGGAACATTTGGACCAATATGGGTGATTCTATGGCCAAACAGAAGCAATGGGATTATCTGAGATCATAGACGGGTCATTGGAACTTATATGGGTTCCATGGAACATTTGGACCAAAATGGGTGATTCTATGGCCAATCGGATGCAATGGGATTATGTGAGGTCACAGGCGGGTCATTGTGTCTTTTGTAGGTTCCAAGGAACATTTGGACCAAAATGGATGATTCAATGGCCAATCGGATGCAATGGGATTATCTGAGGTCATAGGCGGGTCATTGGAACTTTTATGGGTTCCATGGAACATTTGGACTAATATGGGTGATTCTATGGCCAATCGGATGCAATGGGATTATCTGAGGTCATAGGCGCGTCATTGGAACTTTTATGGGTTCCATGGAACATTTGGACCAAAATGGATGATTCTATGGCCAAACGGATGCAATGGGATTATCTGAGGTCATAGGCGGGTCATTGGAACTTTTACGGGTTCCATGGAACATTTGGACCAAAATGGGTGATTCTATGGCCAATCGGATGCAATGGGATTATCTGAGGTCATAGGCGGGTCATTGGAACTTTTATGGGTTCCATGGAACATTTGGACCAAAATGGGTGATTCTATGGCCAATCGGATGCAATGGGATTACCTGGGGTCACAGGCGGGTCATTGGAACTTTTATGGGTTCCATGGAACATTTGGACCAATATGGGTGATTCTATGGCCAATCGGATGCAATGGGATTATCTGAGGTCACAGGCGGGTCATTGGAACTTTTATGGGATCCATGGAATATTTGGAACAAAATGGGTGATTCAATGGCCAATCGGATGCAATGGGATTATCTGAGGTCACAGGAAGGTCATTGGAACTTTTATGGGTTCCATGGAACATTTGGACCAAAATGGGTGATTCTATGGCCAATCGGATGCAATGGGATTATCTGAGGTCATAGGCGGGTCATTGGAACTTTTATGGGTTCCATGGAACATTTGGACCAAAATGGGTGATTCTATGGCCAATCGGATGCAATGGGATTACCTGAGGTCACAGGCGGGTCATTAGAACTTTTATGGGTTCCATGGAACATTTGGACCAAAATGGGTGATTCTATGGCCAATCGGATGCAATGGGATTATCTGAGGTCAACGGCGGGTCATTGGAACTTTTATGGGTTCCATAGAATATTTGGAACAAAATGGGTGATTCAATGGCCAATCGGATGCAATGGGATTATCTGAGGTCACAGGAAGGTCATTGGAACTTTTATGGGTTCCATGGAACATTTGGACCAAAATGGGTGATTCTATGGCCAATCGGATGCAATGGGATTACCTGAGGTCACAGGCGGGTCATTGGAACTTTTATGGGTTCCATGGAACATTTGGACCAAAATGGGTGATTCTATGGCCAATCGGATGCAATGGGATTATCTGAGGTCACAGGCGGATCATTGGAACTTTTACGGGTTCCATGGAACATTTGGACCAAAAAAGATGATTCTATGGCCAATCGGATGCAATGGGATTATCTGAGGTCACAGGCGGGTCATTGGAACTTTTATGGGTTCCATGGAATATTTGGAACAAAATGGGTGATTCAATGGCCAATCGGATGCAATGGGATTATCTGAGGTCACAGGAAGGTCATTGGAACTTTTATGGGTTCCATGGAACATTTGGACCAAAATGGGTGATTCTATGGCCAATCGGATGCAATGGGATTATCTGAGGTCATAGGCGGGTCATTGGATCTTTTATGGGTTCCATGGAACATTTGGACCAAAATGAGTGATTCTATGGCCAATCGGATGCAATGGGATTACCTGAGGTCACAGGCGGGTCATTAGAACTTTTATGGGTTCCATGGAAAATTTGGACCAAAATGGGTGATTCTATGGCCAATCGGATGCAATGGGATTATCTGAGGTCAAAGGCGGGTCATTGGAACTTTTATGGGTTCCATAGAATATTTGGAACAAAATGGGTGATTCAATGGCCAATCGGATGCAATGGGATTATCTGAGGTCACAGGAAGGTCATTGGAACTTTTATGGGTTCCATGGAACATTTGGACCAAAATGGGTGATTCTATGGCCAATCGGATGCAATGGGATTACCTGAGGTCACAGGCGGGTCATTGGAACTTTTATGGGTTCCATGGAACATTTGGACCAAAATGGGTGATTCTATGGCCAATCGGATGCAATGGGATTATCTGAGGTCACAGGCGGGTTATTGGAACTTTTACGGGTTCCATGGAACATTTGGACCAAAAAAGATGATTCTATGGCCAATCGGATGCAATGGGATTATCTGAGGTCACAGGCGGGTCATTGGAACTTTTATGGGTTCCATGGAACATTTAGAACAAAAAAGATGATTCCATGGCCAATCGGATGCAATGGGATTATCTGAGGTCACAGGCGGGTCATGTGAATTTTTATGGGTTCCATGGAACATTTAGACCAAAATGGATGATTCCATGGCCAATCGGGTGCAATGGGATTACCTGAGGTCTCAGGCGGGTCATTGGAACTTTTATGGGTTCCATGGAACATTTGGACCAAAATGGGTGATTCTTTGGCCAATCGGATGCAATGGGATTATCTGAGGTCACAGGCGCGTCATTGGAACTTTTACGGGTTCCATGGAACATTTGGACCAAAAAAGATAATTCTATGGCCAATCGGATGCAATGGGATTATCTGAGGTCATAGGCGCGTCATTGGAACTTTTATGGGTTCCATGGAACATTTGGAACAAAAAAGATGATTTTATGGCCAATCGGATGCAATGGGATTATCTGAGGTCACAGGCGGGTCATTGGAACTTTTATGGGTTCCATGGAACATTTGGACCAAAATGGGTGATTCTTTGGCCAATCGGATGCAATGGGATTATCTGAGGTCACAGGCGCGTCATTGGAACTTTTACGGGTTCCATGGAACATTTGGACCAACAAAGATGATTCTATGGCCAATCGGATGCAATGGGATTATCTGAGGTCACGGGCGGGTCATTGGAACTTTTATGGGTTCCATGGAAAATTTGGACCAAAAAAGATGATTCTATGGCCAATCGGATGCAATGGGATTATCTGAGGTCACAGGAAGGTCATTGGAACTTTTATGGGTTCCATGGAACATTTGGACCAAAATGGGTGATTCTATGGCCAATCGGATGCAATGGGATTATCTGAGGTCACAGGAAGGTCATTGGAACTTTTATGGGTTCCATGGAACATTTGGACTAAAATGGGTGATTCGATGGCCAATCGGATGCAATGGGATTATCTGAGGTCATAGGAAGGTTATTGGAACTTTTATAGGTCACAGGCGGTTCATTGGAACTTTTATGGGTTCCATGGAACATTTCGAACAAAAAAGATGATTCTATGGCCAATCGGATGCAATGGGATTATCTGCGGTCACGGGCGGGTCATTGGAACTTTTATGGGTTCCATGGAAAATTTGGACCAAAAAAGATGATTCTATGGCCAATCGGATGCAATGGGATTATCTGAGGTCACAGGCGCGTCATTGGAACTTTTACGGGTTCCATGGAACATTTGGACCAAAAAAGATGATTCTATGGCCAATCGGATGCAATGGGATTATCTGAGGTCACGGGCGGGTCATTGGAACTTTTATGGGTTCCATGGAACATTTGGACCAAAAAAGATGATTCTATGGCCAATCGGATGCAATGGGATTATCTGAGGTCACAGGAAGGTCATTGGAACTTTTATGGGTTCCATGGAACATTTGGACCAATATGGGTGATTCTATGGCCAATCGGATGCAATGGGATTATCTGAGGTCACAGGCGGGTCATTGTGTCTTTTGTAGGTTCCAAGGAACATTTGGACCAAAATGGATGATTCAATGGCCAATCGGATGCAATGGGATTATCTGAGGTCATAGGCGGGTCATTGGAACTTTTATGGGTTCCATGGAACATTTGGACCAATATGGGTGATTCTATGGCCAAACAGAAGCAATGGGATTATCTGAGATCATAGACGGGTCATTGGAACTTATATGGGTTCCATGGAACATTTGGACCAAAATGGGTGATTCTATGGCCAATCGGATGCAATGGGATTATGTGAGGTCACAAGCGGGTCATTGTGTCTTTTGTAGGTTCCAAGGAACATTTGGACCAAAATGGATGATTCAATGGCCAATCGGATGCAATGGGATTATCTGAGGTCATAGGCGGGTCATTGGAACTTTTATGGGTTCCATGGAACATTTGGACCAATATGGGTGATTCTATGGCCAATCGGATGCAATGGGATTATCTGAGGTCATAGGCGCGTCATTGGAACTTTTATGGGTTCCATGGAACATTTGGACCAAAATGGATGATTCTATGGCCAAACGGATGCAATGGGATTATCTGAGGTCATAGGCGGGTCATTGGAACTTTTACGGGTTCCATGGAACATTTGGACCAAAATGGGTGATTCTATGGCCAATCGGATGCAATGGGATTATCTGAGGTCATAGGCGGGTCATTGGAACTTTTATAGGTTCCATGGAACATTTGGACCAAAATGGGTGATTCTATGGCCAATCGGATGCAATGGGATTATCTGAGGTCATAGGCGGGTCATTGGAACTTTTATGGGTTCCATGGAACATTTGGACCAAAATGGGTGATTCTATGGCCAATCGGATGCAATGGGATTACCTGGGGTCACAGGCGGGTCATTGGAACTTTTATGGGTTCCATGGAACATTTGGACCAATATGGGTGATTCTATGGCCAATCGGCTGCAATGGGATTATCTGAGGTCACAGGCGGGTCATTGGAACTTTTATGGGATCCATGGAATATTTGGAACAAAATGGGTGATTCAATGGCCAATCGGATGCAATGGGATTATCTGAGGTCACAGGAAGGTCATTGGAACTTTTATGGGTTCCATGGAACATTTGGACCAAAATGGGTGATTCTATGGCCAATCGGATGCAATGGGATTATCTGAGGTCATAGGCGGGTCATTGGAACTTTTATGGGTTCCATGGAACATTTGGACCAAAATGGGTGATTCTATGGCCAATCGGATGCAATGGGATTACCTGAGGTCACAGGCGGGTCATTAGAACTTTTATGGGTTCCATGGAACATTTGGACCAAAATGGGTGATTCTATGGCCAATCGGATGCAATGGGATTATCTGAGGTCAACGGCGGGTCATTGGAACTTTTATGGGTTCCATAGAATATTTGGAACAAAATGGTTGATTCAATGGCCAATCGGATGCAATGGGATTATCTGAGGTCACAGGAAGGTCATTGGAACTTTTATGGGTTCCATGGAACATTTGGACCAAAATGGGTGATTCTATGGCCAATCGGATGCAATGGGATTACCTGAGGTCACAGGCGGGTCATTGGAACTTTTATGGGTTCCATGGAACATTTGGACCAAAATGGGTGATTCTATGGCCAATCGGATGCAATGGGATTATCTGAGGTCACAGGCGGGTCATTGGAACTTTTACGGGTTCCATGGAACATTTGGACCAAAAAAGATGATTCTATGGCCAATCGGATGCAATGGGATTATCTGAGGTCACAGGCGGGTCATTGGAACTTTTATGGGTTCCATGGAATATTTGGAACAAAATGGGTGATTCAATGGCCAATCGGATGCAATGGGATTATCTGAGGTC
Organism: Tetanocera ferruginea; assembly: GCA_958299015.1. Lineage (NCBI taxonomy): Eukaryota > Metazoa > Arthropoda > Insecta > Diptera > Sciomyzidae > Tetanocera > Tetanocera ferruginea. The sequence continues at coordinate 59,119,416 of OY282642.1, forward strand.
ACAGGAAGGTCATTGGAACTTTTATGGGTTCCATGGAACATTTGGACCAAAATGGGTGATTCTATGGCCAATCGGATGCAATGGGATTATCTGAGGTCATAGGCGGGTCATTGGAACTTTTATGGGTTCCATGGAACATTTGGACCAAAATGGGTGATTCTATGGCCAATCGGATGCAATGGGATTACCTGAGGTCACAGGCGGGTCATTAGAACTTTTATGGGTTCCATGGAACATTTGGACCAAAATGGGTGATTCTATGGCCAATCGGATGCAATGGGATTATCTGAGGTCAAAGGCGGGTCATTGGAACTTTTATGGGTTCCATAGAATATTTGGAACAAAATGGGTGATTCAATGGCCAATCGGATGCAATGGGATTATCTGAGGTCACAGGAAGGTCATTGGAACTTTTATGGGTTCCATGGAACATTTGGACCAAAATGGGTGATTCTATGGCCAATCGGATGCAATGGGATTACCTGAGGTCACAGGCGGGTCATTGGAACTTTTATGGGTTCCATGGAACATTTGGACCAAAATGGGTGATTATATGGCCAATCGGATGCAATGGGATTATCTGAGGTCACAGGCGGGTCATTGGAACTTTTACGGGTTCCATGGAACATTTGGACCAAAAAAGATGATTCTATGGCCAATCGGATGCAATGGGATTATCTGAGGTCACAGGCGGGTCATTGGAACTTTTATGGGTTCCATGGAACATTTGGACCAAAATGGGTGATTCTATGGCCAATCGGATGCAATGGGATTATCTGAGGTCACAGGCGGGTCATTGGAACTTTTACGGGTTCCATGGAACATTTGGAACAAAAAAGATGATTCTATGGCCAATCGGATGCAATGGGATTATTTGAGGTCACAGGCAGGTCATTGGAACTTTTATGGGTTCCATGGAACATTTGGAACAAAAAAGATGATTTTATGGCCAATCGGATGCAATGGGATTATCTGAGGTCACAGGCGGGTCATTGGAACTTTTATGGGTTCCATGGAACATTTGGACCAAAATGGGTGATTCTTTGGCCAATCGGATGCAATGGGATTATCTGAGGTCACAGGCGCGTCTTTGGAACTTTTACGGGTTCCATGGAACATTTGGACCAAAAAAGATGATTCTATGGCCAATCGGATGCAATGGGATTATCTGAGGTCACGGGCGGGTCATTGGAACTTTTATGGGTTCCATGGAAAATTTGGACCAAAAAAGATGATTCTATGGCCAATCGGATGCAATGGGATTATCTGAGGTCACAGGAAGGTCATTGGAACTTTTATGGGTTCCATGGAACATTTGGACCAAAATGGGTGATTCTATGGCCAATCGGATGCAATGGGATTATCTGAGGTCACAGGAAGGTCATTGGAACTTTTATGGGTTCTATGGAACATTTGGACTAAAATGGGTGATTCGATGGCCAATCGGATGCAATGGGATTATCTGAGGTCATAGGAAGGTTATTGGAACTTTTATAGGTCACAGGCGGTTCATTGGAACTTTTATGGGTTCCATGGAACATTTCGAACAAAATTGATGATTCTATAGCTAATCGTATGCAATGGGATTGTCTGAGGTCATTGTCACTTTTATGAGTTATACGAAGTATTTAGACATAAATGGATGATTCTGTGGTCAAGCGGATGTAACTTAACTACGTGAGGTCTTAAAATTTTTGAGTCATAAGCATAATATAGATTTAGTTTTTTAAGAACACTGGGTCTTCTAGATTTGGTTCAATCCTCACGATTTGTAAAAAATTTTACTTCAGACTTTCACGTTTCGAGTTTAAGTTATTTCAATTTTATTTCCTCAGTTTTTGGTAACGACATTTCATATTGGTAATGAAATTTATTATTTTAACTGTTTATACATGATGAGCTTATATATTTCCCAACTTTGCCTATTGTACATGGTTCTATTTAATTCCAAGACAATCGATGAGAAGTAAACTCCAATCGCGCGTCGGAGCTGACACGCACTCTTTTTTTTTTTTTTTTATGGCAATAAAATAAGTCCAAATGCATAAATTGATAATCACACAATTTGGGTGATTTCGTTCCATTAAACACAACTTTTTCATTTCTCAATAGATTTTCTTCAACAATAGCTTATTTTTTTTGGAAAAATAAAGGCTTTTTGTAAAAAATATCAAAAGTAACAAAATATTTTGATTTCTTAACGAAATTTGCAACTATTTTGTCTTTTTTTGGAAATTTTTCTAAAAAATAAAAAAAATCCCCGAAATTTGAATTTATTCCGCCAAAACTAAAAGCTCTACCAAAAAATGATGTGTGCATTGTTTGTAAGAAATTTTATTAGCTTTTATTTGATATATCATTTGTTTGATTACTGTTGTTGGTTCTGGAGATATATGCAATTAAGTGGAACTAACTTTTTTTTTTCGTTGAAAACCCTACAGTGGGCAATATCTCGAAAACGGAGTGACAGAAAAAAAAAAATTTTTTTTTTCGGAATTAGCGACCGATTTTACATGAGAAAAGAATAGTGGCATTGAAAGTACAAACAACTTTTCGTTATTTGTAAACCAGTGTTATTAAAGGCTGTTGGTTTACCCTAAAGTATTCGTCAAAAAAGCTCTCGAAAAAATCTGTTTAAACTACCCATTACAAACCGCGCTGTAAGACGTAATTCTACGTAAAAAAAAACAAGAAACAAATTGGCCATTTCTGACCTTGAAAGGACTTTGACCGTGCTTCTTATGATCAATTGTGTTGTGAGTGTTATTAAAGGTTTGCACACAATTGACCGAGAACTGGACCTACATGTTTTATGCCGACTCCGAACGGCTAAAGTTTATGCCCTCAAGAAGCTTTACATGACATTATTTACTCTCTGCCATTGTCTGCAGAGAGGTGGTGACCGATCAGAAAAATTTTTTATTAATAAAAACTTTCGCCGTGACTGGGGATCGAACTCGGGCTCCGAGCATGCCACGCCACACATTTAATCTGCATGCCAAGGTCACCACGTTTTGAAGAGAATTTCGTACGTTGTGAAAAAAGTGCACTTTTTTTCTGTAATTCCCACCAAAATAAACTTTCCACCAAAATAATATTATAATGGCCAAATGATATGCTTTTCGCAATCTCAATTTTTTCTTTTATACATTTTCACTTAATCGTTCATAACTTCTCTAACCGTTTGAGATATTGGCTGCGTTTCTAAAACAGAAGTAGCGGAAAGTGATACATACAACATGTTTACAACATGTTGTGTGTCTTCTGAACGGTTATTTTCATTTTCTGTAAACACTTCCAAAAATTGACTTATTTGAGCGCGAAAATTTTAATAACTATTGGATATATGAATTTGGACGATATAATTAATATTTTCATTAAAGAATTAACACTTTTATTTGTGTAAAACTATGTGAATATGTCAAATTGAAAATTACAACATGTTGAGTAAATGTAGCGGAAAAATAAAGCGCTCCCAAAATTCGAAACATGTTGTGAGTAGCGGAAACTGATTATTGCCGTTCAGAAGACTTTTACTCAACAGTTGTGCAACTGTTGCGAAAAATTTTGTATTAGAAACGCACCCATTGTTTCAAAATCTGCAGGAAAATTTTTTGTCTTATTAGATCAAATAATTATTTTGTAGAAAGTAACCTCGTTATATAAGACCTCTTAGATAATAAGATTGTAAAAAGCCGGAAAAAATTTTTAGTTTCATTAACTTTTATTTATAGTAAGTTTAAAAAATTTTAAATGACCTATAAAAATCCGAAATGAATTAAGATCAAATTTACTCTGAGAATTTTTTAAATCGGTCTTAAAACGAAAAAATTTTTACATTCTTCAATCGATTTGGAAACACTATCTCAAACGGTATAAAAGCTATGGACGATTAAATATGTATAAATTCCGATTAAGAACTACATACAGTGACTCACAGCAGCCTTTTTTATGCAGTGCATACTTTCAACTTTAAGGCTCAATAAAAGCGAAACTAACGGGAATATAAAAGAGAATGTAGTATCAGTTAAAAGAGCTAGAATTCTATTTTAACAAATCACGTATTGTGGAAATAAACATTTCAATAGCTCAAAAATAAGAATAACAAAAAATACTGCTTTATTTCATCTCACAGCTTATTTTATGAACTAACTTCATCTGGGTAACAGAACACAAATGCTGCACTAGCTAACGGTACTTTGGCTATATTTCTGTAATTGCTTTTTGCTAGTTTCTTAGTCTGATTTTTTTAATTGAAGTGTCCACTGCTTTTTATACCCTAAATCTGAAAGGTGAGGGTATATTAACTTTGTGTTTAACGTTTGTAACGCATAGAACGAAGCGAGTGCGGTATAGAAAAGTATATATATTCTTGATCAGCGTCACCTCGTGAGTCGAGCTATTCATGTCCGTCCGTCCGTCCGTCCGTCCGTCTGTGTGTTGTCCGTAAACTAAGGAGTTGAAATAATTGGATGAAACTTGGTACACAAGATCACAAGAACCCAAGGCTCTGCACTATTGAATATTTTTGGAATCCGCTTACGTTCACGCCTCCCATACGATCATAAAATAATAATCGCTGTATAGAGATTTGTATATAAGCTACACAAATAAAACTTTACGTGTATATATTATCTTTCAAAATGCAGATTGAAATGGGTGTGATCCGCCGATTAACACGCTCACCACCCACAATACAACCCACAATATTAAAAACACTATTAAAAGGTTCATATTTGACCTAGAAAGATAAAATTTGGTATAGGAGCAAGTCATGTTAAATGTGAACAAAAAATGGACGCCATCTGCCCACCAACACGGCCACATCCCATACAATTCTCTATGGTAAAAACTCTGTAAAGGAGTTTATATATGAGCTACAAAGATAAATCTTAATATGTGAGATTATTGTCTGAAAATAAGATGTGTTCACAAAATGGGTATCGTACCCCCTAAAAAATGGGCGTCATCTGCCCACTAACACGCCCACCTACCATATAAACCAGATTAGTTAAACATGTATTGATTCTTTAGCTATAAAGAATACATGAATTTTGATAGGAAGTTATGTCTATTTGCTGAAGTATTGAAATGTATACATATTTAAATATTATAGGAAGTTTAGTGAATTCCATAGTCGAGATTTAGTGAATTCCTTGACTGACTTTAGACTTTCTTTACTGAAAAGTATTTTCGAACATCACGAAACACTGTTGGCAGATTAACAAAATTTGTTTATTTACATAAAATAAGCATGCATAAAAAATACGAATAACCTTATTTTTATAGAATCATGCCATGGATCTAGACAATAGAGTCACCTATCGGGTCCAAAACTATCCTATTTTTCATGTTGAAATCAACCATACACATTCAGACACTTCGGACTTATTTTTTATTTTTTTGTTTGCTTATTTCATTTGGAGGTTATGTCGTGGAGCCTTAAGAATTTAATGAATTAATGTCAGTACTCACAATGCTTCCTAGATGCATTCCAATTTGTTCGTAGTCAAGAACCTCAATATCAACCTTATTATTCATTTGGTGCTCCTTGAAATTTACAGGCAGCTTGGATGATTCAATGAAAAGCGATAATTTGTCAATTTTTATGATGAGGTAAGCAAAGAAGACAGGATTATATTCAATGTCTGAACCACGGAGATTTAAAAACCCTTAAAATGATAAATTTAGATAATAATAATAAAAAGCAACCCGATTCATAAACTTTAAATAACTAACTTACATGCGACTTCATCTAGAGCACTAACAACTATGGCTTCGCATAACTTATCAGCCATCTGCTTTTTGACATTGTCCCATTTTTGGGCTATGCTTTCACCTGAAAATTCCAAGTCTAAAGGCAAAACTGTGTTAGAAGTTCGCGGTGGTTGCGAATCTCCCCAAACCATGTCTATCAAATTATGTTCAACAGGCACAAGAACGCATTCTGGTTCCAGTAAATAATAAATCCAGGTAAATTTATTGCTGAAAAAAAACTACAATATAACGACGAGTAAACTACATACCATTGTCGTTCAGTTCTTTCTGTATGGGCTTCCAAAGTCGATATGATAATAATTTTGGATCAACGCCCACAGTGCTCCCTTTTGGAAGATTTTTTGATAACCAGCTGCCTATAGAAGGAGTTGTTGGTAGACCGTCTTTCATAAGCAACCAATTTGCATCGAGTTGGTTTGTAGCTTGCTGATAGTAGCGGCCATCAGTCCAAAGTAAAGCTTTGTCTGTTGTCACGACAGCAGTCCCTGCGGATCCATCAAATCCACTCAAAAAGGAACGCCTTTCATCGAACTGGCAGATATACTCGCTCTGCAACATATAACATTAAAATATTGTCCTGCTCAAATAAGCACCTGTCTCACTTGGTGTGCATCATCCGAAGGCACAATATATGCCGAAATCGGACCATGAATACCAGAATGCGGCTGTGGAGGCAGCTGCATTAGCTTGCGAAGCTTCTTAAGTATTTGCGTTGTGTCCTTCATAACACCAGTGAAAAGTTTAACTGCTGTCGTGGCCAGTGCTGATGCTTAACTCTCTAATCAGTTAAACTAGTTTGATAAGGTGATTTATTGTGCAAATATTTTATTAATCGTTATCTTTATAGTACGAACGATATAGTAAATATGTTAATATTATCAGAGCTAACAAACCGGGAAAAAAAAACTCTGCTGATCTCCAAATCAATTAAATTTTATTATATCATTGCCAATAAAAAAAACTTACTGTCATTGGAGTGTTGCCAACATAACACAATGACCCAAGTACAAAATCATGATTATGAGCTGTGTTCACTAAAAAATAGAATACAGAGCAGATTAGTGTAGAGCGGACCAACTAATACTATGTTCACACTGAGATCAAATTATACTATGTTCACACTGAGATCAAATTACGTAATTTCGTGAGATAATTTCGAAATTGTGCAAAAGTGTTCACACTAGGCTTGGATAATTTCGTTTGACGCTTGATTTATTTTTTTGTCAATTTTTTACTGGCCACATTCAGCACTCTCAACAGTTGCCAACTTAAATGTTCAATTAAAATAGAGAATTCTTACTCAAAGTAAGTTTGCAAAATTATTTCGCATAAAGCCGTACATGTTATCAATTGTGCAACTTTAATTCATTGAAAACATCGCTCACTTAAGTTTCACTGAATGGGTTGTTAACCGAAGGGTCAAAACAGCTAAGTATCTGAATGTGGCCATTATCATGTGTCATGTATAATTTTGACGGCTCAGCTGGAATGGATAGCAAGATTGTTAATACGCCAAAAAAAGGGTGTGTTTAATTCACAATATATTCAGATTTCAGGGTTGCAGTGCATTTTTGCCTAATTTCGTGAGTAATTTAAACGAAATTACCTTGTTTGAGGTAATTTCCAAATCAACAAATTGTATGGGAAATTACCATAGTTTTTGATAATTCAGTCGAAATTACATAAAAGCTCGAAATTACCTAATTTGATCTCAGTGTGAACATAATATTAGGTAATTTCATGAGATAATTTCGAAATTGTACAAAAGTGTTCACGCTGGGCTATAGACAATTTCGTTTGACGTTTGATTTATTTTTTTGTCAATTCGTTATTGGCCACGTTCAGCATACTCAACAGTTGCCAACTTTAATGATAAAAAAAAATAGAAAATTCTTACTCAACGTAAGTTTACAAAACTTTTTCGCACATAACCGTACATCTTATCAATTGTACAACTTTAATTCATTAAAAACATTGCTCACCCAAGTTTCACTGAATGGGTTGCTACCCGAAGGGTCAAAAAAGTAAAGTGTCTGAATGTGGCCATTATCATGTGTCATTTATAATTTTGACGGCTCAGGTGGAATGGATAGCAAGATTGTTAATACGTCAAAAAAAGGATGTGTGTATTTCTCACTATATTCAGATTTCAGGGTTGCAGTGCATTTTTGCCTAATTTCGTGAGTAATTTAAACGAAATTACCTTGCTTGAGGTAATTTCCAAATCAACAAATTGTATGGGTATTTACCATAGTTTTTTGATCATTTCAGTCGAAATTACATAAAAGCTCGAAATTAACTAAATTTAACTCAGTGTGAACATAGTATTAGATCATTTCAGTCGTCGCCCCAAAGTAGAATTATTCCTTTTTTTTTACTATACGCGCAAAAAACAACGGCAAAAGAAGATGTGGGTCATTCCGTACATTAAAAAATAAAAAGTAGAATTATTCCCTTATTTTACTATGCGCGCAAAAAGCAACGGCAAAAGAAGATGTGGGTCATTCCGTACATTAAAAAATAATGGGTGTGCTTCAGTACCCGATTGTAGTAGCTTACAAGCTGCTAGAACGTGTTTCCGTACTTTTTTTAAGCTCAAAAGAGAAAAGAAGACCAAGCACAAAATTCCTCTCTAGAGCTCGAAACTAGCTCGAAGTGTGCTGGAAGAATTTCTTCCACCATTATAAGAACAAGCAAACTTCAAATTTAAATTTCTTTTGAAAATAAATTTAAAAATTGTGATATTCAATTCATAACAACAAATACATTTTAAAATGAAAAAAATGGAATAAATAGATAAATCTTAAATGACATTGTTTACGTTTGATAGGTAATCAGCCGTATTTGTGCTCGAAACTAGCTAGAAGTTGTTTCCGTACTTTTGTCACTTTCTCAAAAGTCATTTTATTCTCTGTTTGAACTTTAATCGACTTTTAATCCACATTGTGTACGGAAACACACCAAATATAAACAACAGATTGTTCGTGGCAGTAAAAAAGATGCCGCAATGTGATGCTAAATTTTTAGCATTTTACCCTACAAGAACATAACCGGTTATATATATAAAGTCAAATAAAAGCAAAACCGAAATTTCAGTCAGCATTTTCTAGCAGTCTCTGAAAAGCCATGTGCAAATCTAACCAAAATATTTGTATACATGTTATTTTGTATCCTTTTCATGCATAGGCTTTTTGATAAGTTAGAACTGTATAGTCATCTCTTTTACACCTTGTTTATGCCTATTATTACTGTTAGTAAAATATATGTGAAACAACTGAAATTTTCCGGCAAAATCGCCTGTTAAACTAATAACTTAAATAACTAATCAACTACCTTATTTATTGTATAGCATATATATATATATTTAGAGCTTTCAATAGGTCTGTTTCCGTACTCACTTCAAGTAACTTGAAGTTACTCGAAAGCGTTTCCGTACACATTTTTCCAGCTCGAGAGAGAAGAAGAACAAGCAAAATGTCACTTTTTGTGGCTCTCTATTACTCGAACTTTACTTGAAAAATTTCTTCGAGCACGAATCTCGAGCTTCAAACAGCTGATTGTCAAAGTTATAAAATTAAATTGTTGCATTGTATTGCGAACAAAATGTATGCAATTGGTTTGAAAATTAATAAAAATAGTTAAAATTACCAAATCAACGCTTACGAAAACGTTTTAAATACAGAAACACAGCAATTAAATTTTATTGTTTTCAAAAAACAATTGTTGTTCTCGAAACTTACTTGAAAGCGTTTCTGTACTTTTTGACAAATTTTCTCATTTTGACAAATAATCAAATTACTCTCTATTACCCGAACTTTACTCGAAGTTACTTGAAGTGCGTACGGAAACAGACCTAATTATATGACTAAGAAATTAACCTTGCTTTTTAACATGCTAACCATGCTAGTAGTCTCTTTAATTACTGCTTAATAAAACAATATTTTTCAATTAAACAAGCAAATGTCATTTTTTTATATTTATTGAATTGTAAGAATTTATATGAAATACTTCTACTTCAATAAATATAAGATTTATACACTTATAACTAGACTGCGGATTATATGCAATTGAATATATCTTGCATATCTTGCATATTGCATATATTCTTCATATTGCATATATCTTGAATAAGTTGTATACAAGTTGCATGCGTTGCAAATATCTTGCATATGTTGCATACAACTTGCATATATTGCATATATCATGCATATGTTGCATATATATTGCATATGTTGCATATATCTTGCATATGTTGCATATATTTTGCATATGTTGCATTTAACTTGTATATGCTGCATTCAACTTGCATATGTTGCATACAACTCGCATACTTTGCATAAAAATTGCAAATATATTGCAAAGAACTTTAATACTTCATATTTTTAATTTTTGACTAATTTCTTTTAGTTTATGCAATTGAAAGCCGCTTCAAAGCATTCTCAAATAAACAGCACGAATACCAGCAACTACAATAAGGAAACGAATGGAATAAGAATGCAAACGAAGCTCTTATAATTGATTGTGTGCATGGAATACTCTCAAGCGAATACTCAATTTTAGAGCACTCCTTTGAAAGTACTCTTAAATGGTTTTAGAAAACATGTCTTACTTTTTCACTCACAACATTTAAATTTTTTTTGAAAACCCGTAAAAAGTGGTTATTTTTGGCCTATCCCGTTTTTTAAAAAATTTGTTTAAAATATTTTTGTTACTATATTTTGATATAGTGTGACCCTCTCTATTTACGCGTCTCTGTAACACGTTATTTTTGGCCTATATAAAAAGGGCCCCGGGCGGCAATATTTTAGGGGCGGCACTGAAGCTTAATAACGCCTTTTACAAAATAAATATGTGTACAATATCATTTTAAGGTGTACAAACAAAAGAAAGAACTAAACTTAATGAATAAATTTGGCCACCACTGTAAATGTAACTATATTTATGAGCTTCGTATTGAGCACAACCAAAATATAAAATCGTTTTTCGAGTATCGAAATTAGTTGCCAAAGAAATAATAAAATACATAATATTTAGGCATGTGCGAGAAGTTGAATTTTCGAGTAACTCGGCTGCGACTTGAAACTCGCATTGAATAACTGGTATTTTCGAGTCTTTCGAAGTTTTTTGAGTTTTTTAGTGCATCAGTGGAAATGCCCAGTAGAAAAGTGGTTTAACAGAATAACGTTTTTCAACTTAGGTATATTTGGTAAAAATAGCTGTTTTGTGCTTTGATGTGTTGAGTGTGGGAGAAAGGCGGAATTTTCGTTTGATTATGGCGAATTGAAAGTTCAGAGTGCATATAGAGAAATAAGACTTATGCGTATAATTTTAAGTCGTATCTATTATATTTTTTTGTTTTTGTGATTTTTGAAGGGATTTCACTGTTTTAATAAAATCACTTTGGAGAGGAGTAAGACGTGGTCTAAACTGATTTAGGTCATTTTCTAATTTAATAATTTAATTATTAATTTTGAAGAACTGATTTTGAGAAATGACCACAAGGTCATGCTCTTGCTGAAAAACACGCAATTCTTACTCCTTTGATTCTCCTGAATGATAAGTTGGAATGTAAACTGAATGAATTCTGTCACGAAGAAATTGACAAGGAAGAGTTTCTCGTTGAGAGAAAAATACTTCAGAATATTGTTTCTATTGCTCACAAAGAAACTGATTCTTGTATGAAAGGTCCACTTGAACTTTTAAAATTTATTTTTAAATTGAGTCTAGAAAACGCAGTTCCAAACATTGTTATACTGTTACGAAAGATGCGTACTAACCATACTAACCATTGCTGTTAGTATTGCCACTTGTGAGAGGAGCTTTTCAAAGCTTTTATTCATAAAAACCTACTTTAGAACTACAATGAGTACGTCTCGCCTACAAAATCTTGCCATATGATCTATAGAATACAAGTTAAGTAATGAAATAAACTTTGACAATGTTTAACGATTTTGCTAATAAAAAAACAAGAAAAATAATAATTTAATAAAATATTAAATAAAAAAAATTGTATTTGTATAAATTTCTTTTTCGGTGTCATTAAGGAATAATTTTTTTTATCGTTGGCCTAATTCTAATATGACGTAAGTCAACATAAAAGCGATTATTTACGTTTAAGGGGACTTGACGCCTTCAAAATTTTGTTTATTTTAATGTTTTAAAATGTGTATAAGTTCAATGATAATAAGATATAATTTTGAAAAATTACAAATATATTTTTCGGAAAAATATTACTATTATTATTAAAAATATTAATATATTATTATTAGAATTTTAGAACACTTTATTCTTTCCTGTTTTTTTCAAAATCAAGTTAATTTAAAGTTGCTTGGTTTTGTTGTATAATTTCAATTAAAACACAATTGTTAAGAAAATAAGTTGAACATTTGTTACAATTTTAATTTGCAATTTAATAATTTGAAAATTAAAAAAAAAATCACAAGTAAATTATACATAAATCTATTCATTTAACTCAATAAAAAATTGTTTGTTACTATTTTTAACAAAATTAATAGAACATATAAATAAATTCATGAATTTGTATTTTAATTGCTTGTAAAACCAATAGAAAGATCCTTAGAATCTGCACATTCCTTAAAATCTTCCCAAAAATTAATTTTTGTGTTATCATGTATTAAAGGAATTAATTTATCTATAATATCCTTCTATTTAGATGGGTTTTTCACGATTCCCTTTAATTGTATTTGAAAATTTCAGAAGATCTTTTTGATGAACTAATGTGCATTCAAAAAGCTTTGCATCGGTTTCGAAGGAAGTTTTATAAAAAATTACAATAATCCTTTTTGAGTTCTTCTGAAAATTTTGCATTACATTTTTTTCGGCAATTGCTGTATGCTGGATGCAATAATCTTTCCTTTGTAGCACGATTGAAAACGAATGTTTGAGAATCCTTTGTAGTACGATTGGAAAAGATTGTTTGAGAATCTTCAGATCGAGTATCCACGAAATGATTGTCCATGAGCTCCTCTTCGTCACTTTTTTTTCATTTTGTGGATCAAAATCAGGATCAACGACAATGCAGGACTAAAATCAATTTTAATTTCTCCGTTATTATCGCAAAAATCACTGGAGAGCAGGGACCGTAACTGTTATGACTTTTTTCCAAAAAATAGTTATTTTTTGACCGATTTTTTTTTGGTCAAATATATAAGTTAAAATTTAACTTTTATTTTTTCAGTCAAAAATATAAGTTAAAATTTGACTTTTATTTTTTCAGTCAAAAATATAAGTTGAAATTTGACTTTAATTTTTTCAGTCAAAAAAATAAGTTCAAATTTGACTTTTATTTTTTCAGTCAATAATAAAAGTTAAACTATGACTTTTATTTTTCCGGTCAGAAATATAAGTTAAAATTTTACTTTAATTTTTTCGCAGTGCAACACAACTTTCTTAACAGGAACCTAACCACTTGAAGATGAAAACTAGATGGAAAAAAATTATTTTCGGCGTCCTTGGCTACATTCTTATCACTTATTTACTGGTAAAATTAATTCATTTGAGTGAATGATTTGGATAAGATGACAAATGTATTTCAAAAATTAGCAATACTCTTTTAACATTTTTGAGATGCCAACATAAAAATCAAATTTTAACTTTTATTCTTGACCGAAAAAATATAAGTCAAATTTTAACTTATATTTCTGACCGGAAAAATATAAGTCATATTTTAACTTTTATTTTTGACTGAAAAAATAAAAGTCAAATTTTAACTTATATTTTTGACCGAAAAAAAATCGGTCAAAAAATAACTTTTACTTTTGACTTTTTTTATAAAAGTCAAACAAATAAAAAGCTTTGAGGATTACTATTCCTTAGCTTACAAGCATCGCACTGCTATATTCAAATATCGAATACACAAATTCTTTCTGTCTGACTTTTTTAATTCAAATTTCGATAATAACTGTTATTTTCGGTACCTGCTGGAGAGTATACTAATATTTTTGTAATAATTTCCAAAAAACAAAAATTCAAGGAACTTATCAAGATACATGGTTTTGATATATAATTACTTACAAATTTTCAATTTAATCGAAATTTTTTTCAAGTGACGACAGTGTACGCTGTTTTTTATTATATTCGATACGTTTGAAGAAGAAGATGTGAATAAGAAAAAATTTTCAAGAAATAATTTTTCGCATAAAATTTTACTTCGTTTAAGTAAAGTGCTGAAAAGTAGTGAAGTTACTTGGTTTTGTTGTAACCCATTTTAATCTAATCAAGGCATTTCAAGTTACTTGTTTTATTTTTTTTAATATTAGTGTTAAGAAATTAGATAGGCAAAAATGGATTGAAGTTTTTCGTAGACTTTTTGCTCAAGATTTTAAAACATGATAGAACAACAAAACCATGGGTTAAACACGGGAAAAATGAGAGCATAAATAGACTCATGCGCGCGTTTTGCTCCATTTTTTCCAAATTTGCGTCGTGTTAGAAATAGGTTGATGATATGTATATTATAATTTTTTTTATATAATTGAGAACAATGAAAGACCGAGTTCTATATTATATCAAAGATCTTTTTTTTTATTGCATATGAGAGGGGCGGTAAATTTGGAATCCGCACCGGGCGGCTAAGCCTCTCGGTACGCCACTGCGCCAACTTCAACGACCTCTAGAAAATAAACAACAAATACAAAAACAAAAAAAAAATTTTTTTTTATCTTCAACTTTCACTGTACATAATGTAAATAAATTTGAATTGAATAATTTTATAATACTATGTAAAAAAAATTAATAAAAAAGGTGTTGTTTTAATAGCTTCACACTGTAATAGTACCTTAAACCACACATTGATGACATCTGCATCAAAGCTATTAGGTGTAGTAAAGCTCTATATTACTTTTTAAATAAAAATTCTAAGTTAAATATGAAAAACAAAACGTTGCTTTATAAAATGTGTATCAGACCAATTTTGAACTATGCCTGTCCTGTTTGGAAGGATTGTGCAAGTACTCATTTAAAGCGGCTTCAAGTTATCCAAAACAAGAATCTAAAGACCATATTTAATTTGTCAAATAGATTTTTAACATCAGAATTGCATACAATAACTCAAATAAAAATTTTCTCTAATACCTTAAACGTCCTTAAATGCAGGACTTCAGCCCATGCCCTCTTGATGAGTTTGTCGTAGCCAGTGGCTCCTCTCTCTATTTTATAGAGAAGTCGAAAAAACTGATCTCAAAACATCCCCATATTTATAACCAGTGATATTAATCACCAGTTAATATGTGGTGACCGTGGCATGCAGGTTAAGTGTGTGGCTTAGCATGCTCGGAGCCCGGGTTCGATCCCCAGCCGTGGCGAAAAGTTTTTTCAATAAAAAATTTTTCTGATCGGTCACCACCTCTCTGCAGACAATGGCAAACCTCAGAGAGTAAATAATGCCATGTAAAGCTTCTTGAGAACATGAGCCGTTCGGAGTCGGCATAAAACATGTAGGTCCAGTTCTCGGTCAATTGTGTGTAAAAATTTTGAATAACCCACACAACACAATCGATCCTAAGAAGCTCGGTCAAAGTCCTTTCTAGGTCTGAAATGGCCAAATTTGTTGTTGTTGTTGATATTAATGTAGGTTTTTTTCTATCTTTTCCTATAAATTAAGATTATTTAAGTGATTATCCTTACAATTTATTAACTTTGAATTTATTTGTTGAAATATCTCTCGATTAAATCTCAAACATTGTATTTTACTTGTAAATAACGAAATAGTGATAGAAAATAAAATTACAACAACAAAGCAAATAATGTTTTTTGATCAAACAGCAAAACCTCAAACCATTGAATAATTACAAAAAGAAGGTGACCAGCATTACCAGTTTTGCACGATAAGTAGTGCTTTTGGTATTTTTTGAGCTCTTGCGAGATGCTGCGGGAGTAAGAAAAAATCATCGCTTTATGTGAGAAAAATTCTCATGCGAGAAATTTTTGCACACAATTGACCGAGAAGTGGACCTACATGTTTTATGCCGACTCCGAACGGCTAAAGTTCATGTTCTCAAAAAGCTTTACATGGCATTATTTACTCTCTGAGGTTTGCCATTTTTGATGAAATTTTTTCAAGTATATGAATAAATTCTTTGATTAAAACAAGTTTTGTAAATTCATGTAAAGCGATATCATTTGTATAGGTATTAATTTGATCAAAAATTCATGCGAAAAATTTTTTGCAAAAAAATATTTTTTTTTAAATATATTAAAAAATCGAAATTATTTGTATGGGTATTAATTTGATAAAAAATTCATGTAAAAACATTTTTTGCAAAAAATATTTTTTTTTGTTTAATTAATACATTAATTAAAAACATATTTTTTTATTTTAGTGTCAAAAATATGTGATGGTTAGTATACCCATTAAGTTCTTATATATAATTCCCACATCATTCGCACTCATCACACCCGGGGCAATCTTATGTTACACCCGTCCCATTTAAAAGTTTAAAAAAGAATGGTTATCGCCATTTTTTCAAAATATTTTTCACTGGTATTCAACAGAAAATATATTAAATTTGAATAATGCAAGGTAAAAATAGTCTCATTGTGACAGATGGACTGAATTTCAATATCTTGGGACTACATATATCTGAAGCCAGCAATGCAGAGGTTTATATTAATACGTCACGTCCTGAGCAAAGAGTAAGAATGGTCAAATCCCAGAAAGATTTAGAAGATCTTCCTTCTGTGTCTACTGAAATATATCTGCCTAATTTAATCGATCATTATATACAACGGCCTGACAAACTTGAAAGCTATAGCTTGGCTGACTTTGCTGCTCTTTATCGCTATTTCAAGTCTGATCGCAGAACCGTTACTCATAATGATGATTATGATGAACTTTGGAATGAAGAGGAAGATTAAATTAGCTCAAGAGGTCGTTTACGGTTAAAAAATAACAGTGGGTTCATTCACAAACGCACAAAACCCTGTATCCTAAGATGGCGACGGTTTAGTGTTGAAACTGCAAGGGACGACTACTTAAGAGAAATGGTGATGCTTTTTTATAACTGGCGGAATGAGCAACTTAAACTGCTTGATAATGACAACGAGCAGACATGCATTAGCAATATCAGCATCATTGAAGAGAATCGGCGTAGATATAACCGCTTTGAACAAAACGAGTTAGAAGAGGTTCTTCCGCGCATACAGCAAGAGCAACAAGATCAGCAGCAAAATCAGGATCAAGTTTCAGATCATGAAGCAGTTGCGCAAATTTACGACGATGAATTTAGGACTTTGGTGACCGTGGCATGCAGGTTAAGTGTGTGGCTCAGCATGCTCGGAGCCCGGGTTCGATCCCCAGCCGCGGCGAAAAGTTTTTTTCAATAAAAAATTTTTCTGATCGGTCACCACCTCTCTGCAGACAATGGCAAACCTCAGAGAGTAAACAATGCCATGTAAAGCTTCTTGAGAACATAAACTTTAGCCGTTCGGAGTCGGCATAAAACATGTAGGTCCAGTTCTCGGTCAATTGTGTGCAAACATTTGATAACACACACAACACAATTGATCATAAGAAGCTCGGTCAAAGTCCTTTCAAGGGCTGAAATGGCCAATTTGAAAGAAATAAGAACTTAATTCCTTTCCAACAATAACAATTCCACGTAAATCTAATAAAAAATGTGTCTTTTACAGTGGTTTTAAAAAAATGCCTTTTTAAAAATATCAAAAAATTCAATTTTACAGTTATAATGCAATTGTTTTTTTTTAATTTTTTATATATCAGAATATTGGTATAAGTAAGAAATTTAATTTTTTAGCAGATGTGGGCATGCGTTCTGTGAAAAATGATTCGAAATGATTCGAAATTTCGTCTGCACGAAATAAGCTGTGAGCCACTGTATATCCACTGTACTCTAGAATAAAAGCGATGAATGGATAAGACGTAAATGGCTGGGTTTCTATAAGTAATTCGCAATTATTTTGTGAAATCTAGCCATTTCTTCATTAAGTAATTCATTGTATTTGTTGAGAGGGTGCTTTAGGCACAGACATGAACTGTGTATATATTCAATACATGAAATTATGAACAAAAAATATATAATGAATACATTATGCATGTGCTCAATACATAAAATTATGTAAATTATGTATGTACTCATTATATAAATGTATGCACGAAAATATGTAATGAGTAAATTATGTATGTACTCATTGCATTAAATTATGTACTCCAAATATGTAATGAGTAAAATTTGTATGTACTGCGTACATGCAAATTGTTCTAACATACTGTACTCATCGCAAGTGTTCTACATCAGGGATGCCCAGCGCCTAACTCTTTCCACTCTTTACAACAACTTCGATGTTTTCATGAGTGTTGTAATTCGACAAATTCAGCTTGAAGAAAAATCGTTGCTTTTTATTGCTTTGTTGTTTTTTAAGAGCCATCAAATTGCGCTTCTTGCATTTGCATATTGTTGTTTTTGTGAGTTCAACAATTTAACTTGTGCGCTTGGGCGCTGCCAGAATTCGTGTTGTTGTTTTTAACATGCTCCACTCTTTGCACTCTTTATAACAACTTCAATATTGCAATGATTGTTGTAATTCACCGAATTAAGTTTTCAGCTTCACCCTTACTTCTTATTACTTTATTGTTGTAATTGCGCACATTGAAGGATTCGTGTTGTTGTTTTGTGTGTTCAATATTTATGAACTTTTGTTGCGTGTTGTTGTTTTATGTGTTTTTGTTGTTAGAAAAATTATTGTGCCACGAGTCCAAAGATTTGTTGTTGATGTTGGCTTTTTGTTGTAATCGTTGTAGCACTCTTCAAATAATTTTTCTGGGCATCACTGTTCTACATGACTTCATATAAGGAGTCAATAATCTATTCAATACGTACATAAGAACTTTACTCATTACATAAAATTGTTTGTAGCAGTTTGCGATGAGTACAATGTGAATATACTCACCACATACATACATGAATTCAAGACACATATTTACCCAATAAACCAAACGAATTTGCCTCGAATTCGAGGTGAATCCGAGATCTCGGATATTTATTTCGAAAACGAAGTTCGAAAATGTTTTGCTAATGAACCCAATGGCGGGAGAGATGGACATTTCATTCTCGAAACGAGATTTTTTATCATAATCGAATCACTACCGAAGCGAGAATTTCAACATTAGCAAATCGTTTTCGAATAATTTTGGCAATTTTTTTTTAAATGAAATTTTTTTAATATATTCCCAATAAACCAAACGAATTTGCCTCGAATTCGAGGTGAATCCGAGATCTCGGATATTTATTTCGAAAACGAAGTTCGTAAATGTTTTGCTAATGAACCCAATGGCGGGAGAGATGTACATTTCATTCTCGAAACGAGATTTTTTATCATAATCGAATCACTACCCAAGCGAGAATTTCAACATTAGCAAATCGTTTTCGAATAATTTTGGCAATTTTTTTTTAAATTAAATTTTTTTAATATATTCGTGTCTTCCGCACATCGATTATTATGATAAAAGATTATAAGATTATTATTGTTATAAAAAAAAAAAAAAAAAATGACATGTTCAGGATTCGTACCCACGCTCCCCGGATGCCAGTCTCCTACGTTATCCACTAGCCTATCGCACTTGCTGATTGTATGCTGCGTAATTTGCTTTATTTTGAAAACAAGCATTTGAGGAAGTGGGTTCGACTCCCAGCTCAGACAAAAAAATTTATCAGTATTTTTTTTGCTTTTGGTGTTTTTTCTCTATTTTTTAAAAAATCTGAAGGGAATTTAAAAACAAAAAAATCAATGTTGCGATGATTAATTGCAGATATATAAAAATGTATTTTATTAACGAGATTGCGGATTCGTTTCGAATTCGAATCGAATACGAGATATCTAATCCGAGTTCTCGGTTTCATTACTAATTCGAAACTAAACCGAATACGCTATGTGGTTTATTGGGTTCGTGATTATTATTGTTTAAAAAAAAAAAAAAAAAATTACATGCTCAGGATTCGTACCCACGTTCCCCGGATGTTAGTCGCCTACGTTATCCACTAGCCTATGGCTCTTGCTGTTTTAATGCTGCGTAATTTGCTTCATTATGAAAACAAGCGTTTGAGGAAGTGGGTTCGACTCCCAGCTCAAACAAAAAAATTTATCAGTATTTTTTTTCTTTTGGTGTTTTTTCTCTATTTTTTAAAAAATCTGAAGGGAATTTAAAAACAAAAAAATCAATGTTGCGATGATTAATTGCAGATATATAAAAATTTATTTTATTAACGAGATTGCGGATTCGTTTCGAATTCGAATCGAATACGAGATATCTAATCCGAGTTCTCGGTTTCATTACTAATTCGAAACTAAACCGAATACGCTATGTGGTTTATTGGGTATGTGTTGACTACAGAAAATTCTTTATTGACTACAGAAACGTTTAAAAGCATTATGTAGTCAATAAAGATTTGAACATGTACTCAATACATGAAAAATGTAAAATTTGAGTCCATAGGTTTTCCCCTCTGTGTTTTTAAAAGTAGATTGATTTCGTTTGCAATGGAAAGAGAAACACATTTTTTTTATTAATTAAAATTTGTCTGCTTCGTATTTTCTCTCTCTTTTCAACCGTTCATTAAAAAATAACGTTTGAATAGATCGTCCGTTTTGAAAAAACTTTTGTATGCAGCGCTCGACTATCAGCATCAGCATCGTCGAATGATTTTTATACCCCCACGCGTACTGCGTAAGGGGTATATTAATTTTGTCACGACGTGTGTAACACCCAAAAGGAGGCGTGTTAGGTATGGAAAAGTATATATATTCTTGATCAGCATCACCACCTGAGTTGATTTAGCCATGTCCGTCTGTCTGTCCGTCTGTCCGTCTGTCCGTCTGTCTGTCGACACGATTACAGCCGTAATTTTGAAGATATCGTAATGAAATTCGATATTTAAGCTTTTTTTTTAAAAACTAAGGTCAAGTTCGAGAATGGGCTAAATCAAATGAAAACCACGCCTACCTCCCATACAAGCCCAAAATTGAAAACTCTGCAAAGAAGCTAATATTAAAGCTACAATACTGAAATTTGGTATATGTATATTCTGTGTCAAAACTAAGATGTCATAGAAAAATGGGCGTTATCCACTCACTAACACGCCCACCTCCCATACAACCCCAAAATTGAAATATCTATAAAGAGGCTAATATTATATGTGTTTTCAATGTCAAAAATGAGGTGTGTTAGAAAAATGGGCGTCATCCACCCACTAACACGCCCACCTCCCATACAACCCCAAAATTGAACAATCTATAAAGAGGCTAATATTAAAGTTACAAGATGAAAACTCGGTATTTGTGTTTTCAATGTCAAAAATGAGGTGTGTTATAAAAATGGGAGTCATCCACCAATTAACACGCCCACCTCCCATACAACCCCAAAATTGAAAAATCTATAAAGAGGCTAATATTAAAGTTACAAGACGGAAACTCGGTATTTGTGTTTGCAATGTCGAAAATGAGGTGTGTTATAAAAATGGGAGTCATCCACCAATTAACACGCCCACCTCCCATACAACCCCAAAATTGAAAAATCTATAAATCTATAATTCTATGTCGAAACTGAGGTATGCTAGAAAAATGGGCGTCATACACAATCTAACACGCCAACCTCCCATACAACCCCAAAATTTAAAACTTTATAAAATGGCCAAAAAGCTGTCCAAGTTAAGATTCTTCCAACCTTAAGAATCGGCCGTGGGGGTATTTTTACTTCGGCCAAGTCGAAGATATAGCTTACTAGTTTTTGTTGTGCTTGCGTCATCAGTTCGGTTTGGGTTGTTGTTGTTCTACAAGTTTTCATTCTTGCGTTATCATGGAGAAATGAAAACAATAAGAAATAAGAAAGAAAAGTAAGGAAATCTATTAGGAAGAAACATTTAGATAATTAAGTGCCGGTCGTGAAGAAAGTTCCTGAATTATTCATTCAAACGCTCATTTTGAATAATTGATAACAAACGAACATTCGTTCTTTTTATTTTAATTGTGTGAAAAAATCTAAATAATCCAATTAGATTTTTAATGCCTTTAAGTGTTTTTTAAATATCTTTAGATTTGAGTATTGACTTAATTCATTTAAATAACATATTTCTGAAGCTTTGAGCAGTTCAAAAATAAAATAAATTAACGAATTATATTTTGTAGATTTAGTTGAAAAAAAATTATAGTAGTGTTAGTTTGCCAACTTGTGAAAACGTTATAAAATGAAATTGTTATATGAAAGTGTTTTTGTTTTAAATTATCATATTCATTTCAGCAAAGAATATACGACCATTTCAAACCTAATGCAAGTTTTTTTCCATGCTCTCAGGCTTGTTTACTTGAAATTTTGTCTATAGGTTTCTTTTCTACTTATAAGAATATAAGTTATTTGTTTTTTATAGCAGATTTTTAAAAACTTTTGGAGATACTAATTTTTTATAACAGTAACAATCTTAAAAATCATTTGAAAATCAATCATTTCCGATAAATCATATCTCCGTCATCTGTTACCTTATTTTTTTTTAACTGAAGTTACATTAGAAAGCTATAGCGATTTAGAAAAAATTTAATATTTTTGAAATTTGTATGCTAGAGTTGCCAACTTTTTGAAAAAACTTTAATTTGGTTATATCTCAAAAAGTGATTTTTTTTTTTTTATTTTAAAAACAAAATTAACTTTTCACCAACATAGAATACGATGGCCAAATTACACGTTTTTAAGCAATCTCTTTTTCTGACACACATTTCACTTTATCGTTCATAACTTTAGTTCCGTTTGAGATATTTATACAAAATATATATACTTGTTTTATATATAGTATAAAAAACTGGAATAAATTAAAAAAATTTATTTTTTTCGCTTAAGATAATAAAAGAGATAATAAGGAAGAGATAAAAGGAGTATTCACACTGACTTGGGTAGTTGGGTACGGCTATATTTAGTACTTTTGATTACTGCGAGCACCCTTAACTGCAATTGAGTACTTTATAGAATGACATCTGATGAGAGATGAGTGACAGCTAGAAAAGAGTTGCCACCATATTATTTATGTCATTTTATGATCGCAAAATTTTAGCCATTGTACGGGCGTAAAAAAGTTATTTTATGTAGAAGTAATTCTTAACGTGAACTTTGCGGCATTTAATAATTTTTATCTCAAAAATTTTAAAATAACTTATTTTAACACATTTGTCTATTTTATTCACTTATAATTTGTTTACTTTGTTTTAGTTTTTTGTCAATTCAATTATTGCCTACTTTTGGAAAAGGTGGTAACCCATGAAAAAAGTACTCAATCAATCTACCCAAATAAGTCAAGGGGTCAGCTAGAGTAGATTTGTAGATGGGTACTTGGGTAGAATGGCAGTTTTACAAAAATAAAATGTATGGCATTTGCCAATCAACCTAACTACCCAAGGAAGTGTGAATACCCCTAAGTCCCCTTTTACACTAGTCAAGAAATGGAAGCAATTTTTCGAGTTCGAAAAACTTGCCAGTACACTTGACTGTGTACCGTCAACTTTTCCTCTTTCGTCGCTTCCTATTTGCGGCGAATTGGCCTACAAGCTCAGAAAATTGACTTCAATTCTTGACTAATGTAAAAGGGGTATAATATCTATTCTTTTATAGTTTAAAAAAAACATTTTTCAATGCGAGCGACCCAACTTATTGTATCCTCAACGTACCTATTTATGTGGCCAGCTTATGCATTTGTTCACTGCTTTATCGTCCAGTTTTCGATAAATTTTTTTTTTAATCACATAGCTTTGATTAAAACGATACACAGAACGAAAGAAGAGCTTAATTCCAACAATAACAATAACAATTCCACGTAAATCTAATAAAAAAATTTGTCTTTTACAGCTGTTTTAAAAAAATGCCTTTTTAAAAATAGCAAAAAGTTCAATTTTTGATGGTCAATAAGAGTTATAATGAAACATAATTTTAACAATTTTTGTATGTCAATGAGTAAGAAAATTAACATTTAAGAAGATTTGGGTATGCGTTCTGTGCAAAATAAAAAGTTATAAGCAAAAAACATGTTTTTTTTACCAAAAAAGACCTTCAGGAGAATCAAAATTGCTTCGGCGGTTTTTCTCCGATTTGAAAAAAAAAGTATGCAGAAATCATTTTAATGAGTTGCTCTAACTTTTGAAACCCCGACCGGTTGACATTTTTTGTATCCATATATGGTTACATATGTATATCCGGTCTAATGAACATGTTATTTATAAATTGACATTATTTTATCTAAGAGAGTCTTATCTAAGAGATTAATTTATTTCAGAATTATTTTTAAAAATTATACCAATGTTAATTGAAGTTCGAGAATTTAAAGGAACTCGAAATTCTAGGTTCACAACACAAACAGCACATTTTGAAAATTAATAAAAAAATGCATTAATGTTTTTAACAAAAATTTGAAATTCATTGCTTCAAGCGAAATAATTTTTTTAAGTCCGAAATATAGAGTTCACTTTACTGTTCTGTTGCGAAACGTGAAGATCACATTATTTTCCACACATTACGTGTTCTCCTACGCGCAAAAATTAAAATAATAAACTTAATCCTGGATCACTAACCTATGGCTGCGTTCTTCATTCTGATTGGTCGACATTAAAAAAAATTGAATATGCTCTGAGTAGAAAAATAACTGAAAGAAAATTAATGTATATTCCTGAATTTTGTTGTTCATTGCAACTGCGCTGCGGAAGTACTGAATTTTATTTTTCAAAATCAACCAATCAAAATTGAAAAAAATGGGGCGTCAAAAAATAATTTGTTAGCCAAAATTTCATTTCACAATTTTTTCTTGAGAAAATAATTTATGTTTTATGTAATTTGTATTTGATTTCACTCTCAGGATTAGGGTTGCCAACTCTGGAGAGTACAAAATCGGGACAGAACCATAAAAAATGTGGGACTTGGCTCAAAAATGCGGGACAACATAGATGCAATTTTTTATTTTATTAAATATTTCCTTATATTCTTTGAGGAATAAAGATTATCAACGATGACTTTACACCATCGCATTGATCCTTGATATTGTTTAGATCTCTTTCCAGCTCTTGCCTAATTCATGAAAAAACCAAAAAAATAGATCCAAAACGTTTTGATCAATAAATGATAAATTTAATTTGATAATAAAATTAAACAGTTTTAGCAAACTGTATTTCATGTCGAATTAGAATTTTAGATACAAACTCTCTTAAGTTCTCAAATGCTGGATAAAAGACGTCCCGCAAGGGGTCGTCGCGGGACGCCAAAAAATTAGCTGAAATGCGGGACGTCCCGCGAAATCCGGGACAGTTGGGAACCCTACTCAGGATGCAGGTTGCTGCAGGCCGTCGGTGCAACACCGTACTTGTGCGATCATTTGTTCTGAATGTTTGCGCATTTAAATATATAGAAAAATAACCGTAGTGAAGATAGCAATGCACGCCCAGCCACGTTTCGAAGTTCGAAAACATTAAACCAAAAATTCACCACACACAATATTTTGACCATAAGCGAAAGTGTTCAAATGCTCAACCAAATATTATGCTTATGCTTGTCAATGTGGTAATTTCACATTTAAATAAGTACACAATTAGCAGACACAAAAAAATTTATTCCGTGGCTCAGTTGGTTAAGCGGTCGATTTGATTTGATGTGATAAATGGAGTGACCCTGGTTCGATTCTCGGCCAAACTGATTTATGTTTTTTTTTTTTTTGTTATTTTTATATTATTATTTTATATTATTAATTATTTAATTTAAAAATTGCTTTTTCTTTTGTTCTAAATAGTGCAGTTTTCAATATGCTTCGAAAGTAAGCCCTAAGTATAAATAACACAGAGAAACACAGAAAATAATTCTTATATACCACTATATAATGATGAAAGTACTGCCCCATGACAGCAGAACAACCCTGGCGGGGTTTGGCAAACTTAGGCAAAAATGTTTGGAAAATGATTTTTTTGATCGTCTTACTCCCAATACTGGACAAGTAGAGCCCAAAAACTGAAGCGTTGATAAGCGAAGAAATCCACTGTTCACCCAAATTAAATGCGTAAAAAAAATATGTTCCGCGCCTAAGTTAGCAAAACCACGCCAGGGGTTTGAAGCCCAAAAATTTAAATTCATTAATTTTTCGATTTATTTAATTAATTTTAATTTTATTTTTTAAAAATAAACTTTTAGGTTTGAAACGAGCCATAGATTCAAAAAGAGTTTTAAGGGTTTTCAATTTAAACTCAAATTTTCAACCGTATAGTTGCTGGAATTCTAGGAATAGTCTTTTGTGGCTGGGCTTTTGTGGCTAGGCTTGCGTTGCTAGGTTTTTGTGGCTAGGCTTACGTTTTTGGTCTTATTTTCTGGAATTGTGTGGCTAGTCTTCTGTGGCTAAGCTTTTGTGGATAGGTTTTTCTGGCTAGGTTTTTGTGGCTAGGCTTAAGTTGCTAGGGTTCTGTAGCTAAGTTTACGTTACTAATTGTAAGCCTTTTTTTCTGGAATTGTGTGGCTAGGCTTACGTTGCTAGATCTTAGTTGTTGGAATTGTGTGGCTAGTCCCTTGTGGCTATGTTTTTGTGACTAGGCATAAGCATATTTAGAAATTTAAACTTTTGAGTTGCATGGGAGGTAGGCGTATTTGTAGGATTCCAAATTTTTTATTCTAGATTTTTATGAACATGTATACCAAGTGTTTAAAGACAAAACATAGACAGACGGACGGACGTACAGGCAATCGGACAGATGACGCTGATCAAGAATATATATACTTTTCTTTACCGAACTTTTATTTATCGTACTTGCTTATTTCAGAGTGTTATAAATGTTGGCACTAGCTAATATCGCCTGACTTTACAGGTGTAGGGTATTAAGACGCTAGCAAAAATAGTCCAAATTGTTACAGGATTATTAATTTTGATTTTGCTTTGCATGCCAAAAATAATAATCTGTATTATTTTGCTGCGAAAGGAACGCAACTTTTATTACTCATTTTTATACTTTTCAAAAAGTTTTTCTTACGAAATTATGTACCATCCAAAAATATTTGTGGGCAATATTTTTTATTAATGTTTGTTTTATAAAGTTGAATTCACGGTTATTTTTTAGAATCGTTAATTTATTAATTTTGAATCGGCTTAACTACAATTTGTTATTAAAACAGTAATAAGAATATTAGGTTTTTCACAACTTGAAATAAGAAGTTGTATTCATATTTTCGTCGTATTCACATTGTTTTTTCTTTCTATTTGAAAGATAAAACAAATGTGAATACGACTTGAATTTAAATACAACGATACAAATGTGTATTTCAAGATGTGAAAAACCTATATACTTATTTAAAATATTTTTTAACTATTCTGCTATGACATGAGTTTGGCTTATTTTTCAGTATTTTAATACTTGATTAAACGTGGTAAGTTCAAAATCGTTGCTGATATATTAAAAGATGAGTTAGAAGAGTGTTTGAAATATTTCTTGTTCAAAAGAAATACTTATGAACTAAAATATTTAAAAATATTTTATTGAATAAAAAGTTGCTTTAAAATTAATTGGTGAAAGTATTCTTGAATTCTTCAAATCAAGGAAAAATATAGACGCCAACATTTCCTGTTTGCAAATCAAATTGGATTATGAAAGTTGAACGCAGCTTTTACTTTATTTTCTGTTTCACTGAACATGAAAAATTTTAAAACTTTTGTTTTTAAATAACACATTGACTTACAGATGTCTACATAGACTGGAGGAGAGAGTTAGGAATTGAGAACTTTTTAAAAATTTTTTTATTTGAGAATTTTAAGTGCTATAAAGCAATGAATAAAAACCTAAGCATAAAAAATGAGCAGCAGCGTTTTCATACCTATTATACACAAGTTAAAAGAAATAATTGCAAACATTGCCTTCCACAAGCAGTGTGTTCGAAATTTGATGTGGTGTATTGTGGTGAATTTAAAAACTGTGGCTGAGTTCGAAAAAATCCGACGCTATCTTCACCCATTTTTCAGCCACACTTTCGAATTCGAATATGCATGCGTTGCTATCTTCACTCCGGTAGAAATATATTAAAAAAACTCTCAAAAAAAAGCATAAAGTTCAGCGAGCAGTACATAAAGAGCAAGCACCAAAAAAAAAAACGGAGTAAAAAAAGCAATATTCGGGCTCAATTTAACTCTTTTCATGCATGGAATTTAGTAGTGTCCGACCGAAGGTGAATTTTTGCCGAAGCCGATTCTTTGGCAAAATGTAAATAATCGGCCGAAGGCCAAAGCCGAAGCCGAATAACAAACAAATGTTTTAAAGTCAAAAAAATTATAAAAATTTATTCTTTGCTTTTGTTATATATTCATTTACAAGTACAAAAAAACGTAATGAAATCATTAAATTTGAATTAAATGTAAGAGTTTTTGTACAAAATTCGGATGTTTCTGTAATTTATTTATTGACGTCAGGATAACGTAGAAAAAAAATGTTATCAATTTCTGACCCAGTCGAGAAAAGCTACTAACTGATACTAACTGGGTCATTCCACTGAGATTGATCACAAAAAAGCAAATTCGGTCGGTCAACCATTTTAAAAATTTTTTTTTTTACCATTAATTTTGTAATGTTTCGGCACCTTAGAACTGCTTTAAAAAAATTTTTTTGTTGTATTTACAAAATGGCGACCATGTTTTTCATGCAACCACGAGCGATTTTCGTATTTATAGAGTTTGCGGTAATGATCATATCTCAGCTCCTATTCAACATACAGTAATAAATGAATAAACATAATATTAATTATACCTTATGCTATTATCTTGCATATCAGAAAAATTAATTGGGATGTTACTTGCTACTTAAAAAAAAGTTCAAGTTTCCGAAAATAATCCTAATTTCTGGTAACTTTAAAAAAAATTTTAATATAAAGAAGTTAGTGGCAGACCTATTTTTTTGGTATTAGGTTCGTCTAAGTAAGAACTTAAAATATAAATTTTTAAAAGTGTTTCGTGCTCAACAAAACTCCGTTTTAGCTTTAAAATACAAAATATGATATTCGTAAATGGTTGAAATAAGCTTAAACAGAGTAAAAATGACAAACGTATGGAGAAGATGAAGAGTTGATTTGAAACTGCTTCAAATTTAATTCCAGTTTTGAGAATGAATTTGTTTTAAACAGAAAAAGATTTATATTAACAAATAAAAATATTGGTATAACACCTTTTAAGTTTTAAAGCGACAAAACAAATTTTACTTCGCAAGAAGTTGATTAATATGTGAAATTTGTATTTCTAGCAGTGAGTCAAATCACGAAGAGAAACTTCAAATTCAAACGAGCACTTCTATGTTATCGTTGTGCAGCGCTCGTTGATAAACATTTTGTTAAAAATGGATAAAATCACGAGTGCTGCACTCCGTGTAGGTGGCTTTGGCTTGTAAAGGTAAAACTCCTCGTGAAATGGCCTCAAGCACTAAAGGCACTCGAAAATATATGAATTTCCAAACTTACTCAGCATCTGCTAGCTCCAAGCATTTATTAGCTGCTTCGAGGTGTTTGCCCTTGCAATTTTCCTGAACTATCTTCAATCAGATGAACCTGCAATCACTGCATTCATATTTATTCAAATAATTGAAAATTTTACATAAACAAAAATATTATGGAATTTATTGTTTGTCAAAAAAAATAAAAAATAAACACGAACAGCTGACTTTAAAAATAAACAAACTGAAAAAAAGAATTGCCAGCAAACAAGAAACAAAGCCAAAAGTTTTAGAAATCTTAAAGAAAATAGAAAAATTTCAGAAAACTTTGGAAATGTTTGATCTTGCAATGCTGAATTTGAGAACTTCTTGTGTATAACAGTTTCAAAAAACGTAAGAAGCATAAGCTTGCTGTAAGAGTTGTCGAGCCAGTTCGTTAGATATACATATTTCAATTGAATCAAAACATCGTTCGCCTAGCGCTCGTTCGTTGGGTCGCTCGTTAGAAATAGAAAATGATGCTATTAATCTCGAAAAAAACTTGAATTAACTCCGCACATTTTTTCGGTGATAGTTGCAATAAGTTTAAACCGAGTTAATATGACAAATTTTCAGAGAAGACGCAGAGTTAATATGAAGCTGCTGCAGATTTAATTCAAGTTTTGAAAATTAATTGTTTTAAGCAGAAAAAGCTTTGCGTTAAGAAAAAAACTATTTCAACTCACGAAAAAACTTGAATTAACACCGCACATTTTTTGGTGAGAAATTACGCTCTAAAAAATTTTCTAGCTTTAAAAATAATTTCTCCTGCGCATCGAAAAATCAAACTAAAAAATGTTCTTCTCTTTTGAAACGGGCTATATTCACATTGTTTTTGTTTTATATTTGAAAGAAAAAACAAACGTTTGCTTAGCGCCGAAATACGACGAAAATATGAATACAACGATACAACTGCTTATTTCAAGTTGTGAAAAACCTAGATATAATTTTCGTAGTAATATTACGCTACTGGAAGACCTATCGCCTCTAGTTTTCCAAATTTTCGAAGACGTTGCGTTAAAGGACATACTGTTATTAATGCAAATTGGATATATCGCACACTAAATACAAAACAGTCACAATTCAAAAAACATAACCTTTCAGGAGAAGCGAAAAATAAAACTCTTTGGTTGAAACTGCAGAAGAAAAGCAATTTTCATTTAAACACTCAAACTTCATTTTTCCAGTCAATGAAGAAAATAATGAAAAAGATAGTGAGATATGTGTTATCTGAATTGATTTATAACAAAAAGTCGTCATCAAAAAATTTTGAGTTGTGACTGTTTTGTATTAAGTGTGAAAAGTGTATTTATCACTAGTAGAGCACGTTGTCTGAGTTTTTGTTTCTGAGGCTTCCTGGGTGTAGTTCATCCAAAACAAAAAGTATTTTATAACTAACCTGAGTGTAAAGCATCCAAACACTTCTTATTTTAATCGCTCTGTCTCGCTTATATCTCGAAGACTACTAGAAACTGAAAATTATTGAATTGAAAATATTGAATAGAGAACCGGAGTGAAGATAGCAACGCATGCATATTCGAATTCGAAAGTGTGGCTGAAAAATCCGACGCTATCTTCACCCATTGGGTGAAGATAGCGTCGGATTTTTTCGAACTCAGCCACAGTTTTTAAATTCACCACAGCAAATTTCGAACACACTGCTTGTGGAAGGCAATGTTTGCAATTATTTCTTTTAACTTGTGTATAATCGGTATGAAAACGCTGCTGCTCATTATTTATGCTTAGGTTTTTATTCATTGCTTTATAGCACTTAAAATTGTTAAATAAAAAAATTTATAAAGTTCTCAAATCCTAACTCTCTCCTCCAGTCTATGTAGACATCTGTAAGTCAATGTGTTATTTAAAAACAAAAGTTTTAAAATTGTTCATGTTCAGTGAAACAGAAAATATAGTAAAAGCTGCGTTCAACTTTCATAATCCAATTTGATTTGTAAACAGGAAATGTTGGCGTCTATATTTTTCCTTGATTTGAAGAATTCAAGAAAATCAAGAATACTTTCACCAATTAATTTTAATAAATTTTTTTAAATTTAAATTAATAATTTTTTTTAATAAAGCAACTTTTTATTCAATAAAATATTTTTAAATATTTTAGTACATAAGTATTTCTTTTGAAAAAAATATTTCAAACACTCTTCTAACTCATATTTTAATATATCAGCAACGATTTTGAACTTACCACGTTTAATCAAGTGTTAAAATACTGAAAAATAAGCCAAACATAGCAGAATAGTTAAAAAATATTTTAAATAAGTATATATGTAGGTTTTTCACAACTTGAAATATACATTTGTATCGTTTTATTTAAATTCAAATCGTATTCACATTGTTTTTGTTTTGTATTTGAAAGAAAAACAAACTTTTTTGAACTCTTACGTTTGTTTTATCTTTCAAATAGAAAGAAAAAACAATGTGAATACGACGAAAATATGAATACCACTTCTTATTTCAAGTTGTGAAAAACCTAATATTATTCTTATAACTGTTTTAATAACAAATTGTAGTTAAGCGGATTAAAAATTAATAAATTATCGATTCTAACAAATAACCGTGAATTCAACTTTATAAAACAAACATTAATAAAAAATATTGCCCACAAATATTTTTGGATGGTACATAATTTCGTAAGAAAAACTTTTTGAAAAGTATAAATATGAGTAATAAAAGTTGCGTTCCTTTCGCATCAAAATAATACAGATTATTATTTTTAACATGCAAAGCAAAATCAAAATTAATAATCCTGTAACAATTTGGACTATTTTTGCTAGCGTCTTAATACCCTAAACCTGTAAAGTCAGGCGATATTAGCTAGTGCCAACATTTATAACACTCTGAAATAAGCAAGTACGATAAATAAAAGTTCGGTAAAGAAAAGTATATATATTCTTGATCAGCGTCATCTGTCCGATTGCCTGTACGTCCGTCCGTCTGTCTGTGTTTTGTCCTAAAACACTTGGTATACATGTTCATAAAAATCTAGAATAAAAAGTTTGGAATCCTACAAATACGCCTACCTCCCATGCAACTCAAAAGTTTAAATTTCTAAATATGCTTATGCCTAGTCACAAAAACATAGCCACAAGGGACTAGCGATACAATTCCAACAACTAAGATCTAGCAACGTAAGCCTAGCCACACAATTCCAGAAAAAAAGGCTTACAATAAGTAACGTAAACTTAGCTACAGAACCCTAGCAACTTAAGCCTAGCCACAAAAACCTAGCCAGAAAAGCCTCTCCACACAATTCCAGAAACTAAGACCAAAAAACGTAAGCCCAGCCCCAAAAACGTAGCATCGCAAGCCTACCCACAAAAGTCCAGCCACAAAAGCCCAGCCACAAAAGACTAGCCACACAATTTCAGAAACTAATATCAAACAACGTAAGCCTAGCCACAAAAACCTAGCAACGCAAGCCTAGCCACAAAAGTCCAGCCACAAAAGCCTAGTCACAAAAGACTATTCATAGAATTCCAGCAACTATACGGTTGAAAATTTGAGTTTAAATTGAAAACCCTTAAAACTTTCATCATTATATAGTGGTATATAAGAATTATTTTCTGTGTTTCTCTGTGTTATTTATACTTAAGGCTTACTTTCGAAATCATAGCATATTGAAAACTGCACAATTTAGAACAAAAGAAAAAGCCATAGATTTGTCCGGAGATGTGGCAAAAAATAAAAATGTTGCACAATGCAATTTTTACATTAAATAATTAATAATATTAAATAATAATATAAAAATAACAAAAAAAAAAAAAAACATAAAACAGTTTGGCTGAGGATCGAACCAGGGTCACTCGATTCATCACATCACATAAATTCAAATCGACCGTTTAACCAACTGAGCCACGGAATACATTTTTTTGTGTCTTCTAATTGTGTACCTAGTTAAATGTGAAATTACCACATTGAGAAGCATAAGCATAATATTTGGTTGAGCATTTGAACACTTTCGCTTATGGTCAAACAAGTATTGCATAAGAAATCGTAAATAGAAAGTGTGACGGCGTGGATTCCACCCTAAGGTTAGTGATGGAGGGTTAAAGGCAAAGTGTTCCAAAAGAAAAATTAAAAAAATGTGGTATACTTAATCATGTTAAGTTAAATAATTTTTAATTTTGCAATTTCAATTTCATTATTCATTATTCCTTTTTAAAACATTTTAATTCACAATAAATTACTATTTTCATTCTTAAATTTTGTCTTATTTATTACTAATTTTATATTCATAAAAATATTAATAATAAACACGAACAAGTTAATTATGAATGCATTTTTTATAAATTGACATTATTTCGAATAAAAGTCCATTTTACTTCTATTAATCATCTTATAAAAGTGATTATTTTATTGATTATTTAATACTAAATTTTATTTTGATTTAACACAATTTGGCAAATTGCGTTAAAATAAAAAAACCTTGAACAAGGGAGGGAATAGAGCAAATTTCATTTCTCCATTCAGGGAATAGAGCTTCTGTCTTTCAATTTAAAGGTTGTGAGTTCAATTCCCGCCGTGCAAATTACTTTTTGGGCTGAATATGATTGATAGAATATTCATCCAAATTGAAGCACTATACAACGTTTATAACATTAAACCATGCTATAAGTTTGAAATTTATTACAATGGTGCAAACTTAAAAAATTGTCTATTACATTAGATGAAGGCCAATAATTTTAATACGTTTTTGAACGTAATACCAAACAAACCATCCTTTCAGAAGTAATTAAATTTTTAAGCTTAGTTCAAATAAAACTAACACTTTCCCTTTGGTTTTGAAGTTCTTTGCAAAATGCCAAACTTCCATTTTTAAAGCCAACTATGTGTGTGTGTCATCCAATTTGTAGAAGTTTGTTGATTTCTTCTTTGGTATTTCCGGTTTCCTGTTTTCTGCATTACATAAATAACTGTTATCTT
The DNA here is from genome assembly GCA_958299015.1 of Tetanocera ferruginea. Taxonomy (NCBI): domain Eukaryota; kingdom Metazoa; phylum Arthropoda; class Insecta; order Diptera; family Sciomyzidae; genus Tetanocera; species Tetanocera ferruginea. The sequence continues at coordinate 59,153,613 of OY282642.1, forward strand.
TCTTGTTTCTAGATGATTGCTTTATATATCATGAAATTCAACATCTAGGGAAGTGATTTATTGAGCTTAACATTTTTTGTGTGTTCTCTTTCAGCAGAAAAATTTATTTTTTTTAATACAAAAAGCAAGTTGCTTTAAAAAGCAAACGTTGAAATGTAAATGTTTCCGCTTGCCAAGTGAGTTTAATGACAGCGTTTCCTGGTATTTATTAGTTGAATAATTTTTGGTGAACTATTTCCGAATGCTTACATTCTAAATACTGATAACCCAAGCCATCTTCTTCACGTTGAGAACATTTCACATTTCAAGGTAGAAAAACATTCAAGTGTGGGAGGATTAAATACTTGGCAAAGAAGGTTTTTGAAACTGTTGGCTTGTCGCATGACTTGCTCTCATTTCGTTAGCAACATTTAGGGGACGTGAGACCTTCAAACTTTTTTTTTATTTTAATGTTTTAAAATGCGTATAAGTTGAATAAAAAATAAGATATCATTTTGAAAAATTAAATATATATTTTTTGTAACAAAATTTTACAAAAAATTTTTTTTTATTATTTTAATCACATCGGCCATTTCACGAAAATGTCAACAATGGGAAAATGTCAACATGGGGTAAAAAATTAAAATTAAATTTATCTCGGGATAGAAATACTTTTTTGTTATTGAAAACATGCAGAATTCATAATATAATGCACTTTTAAACATAAAACAACGCAAGGAGTTCTGCATAAAGAAATAAAAAGAAAAAAAAAACAAGCACCATGAAGGAGCCTGGGATGTGCAGAAATTCAAAAATTAGGACACATGTTTTTCTATAAGTGGTGACAATCTTAAATAATAGCAATACCTAAAAGGTATTTTTTATGTCCCACCCGTAACGCTGAATATATGTTTGCTTTAATTAAAATTAATAAAAAAAAAAAAGATTTAAAAAACAAAAACAATGAAGATTATTATTTTGACTTTTCACATCAATAAATTTTTTTCGAAAATATGCAGGAACTCACAGATATTTAATAATCTTTGAATGAATCTCTTAAATAACATTTTGTGCGGTCCCATCCATAACACTATAAAAAAGGAACATAACTTTTTTATTAATAGTGTAAGGAAAAAATTTTGTTGTATAATAAGTTCGTGCAATCAGGCACGGAGTTAGGTAGGCTGCAGCCCCCGGCCCCGAGTAAGTAGGGGCCCCGCAGGCGCTTAAATAAGAAGTGCTTGTTGTAAAAACATGACATGCTATATAAAAAATATTTCGAAGTAATCACCCTTAAAGTTTTAAAAAAAATGAATATTTGTAAGAAATCATGTTTATTCTAAAAATTTCTTTTAAGTATAGGGCCAGAATTGCTTGTAACAGTACCGATGAATGTTCGGACTTTACTGAGCTTTTTATCAAAATTGAATGTTGTACTGTGTCACTGTGGGTTTTTTTTAATCTTCTGCGAAGTATGCGCGACAAATATTAGAATTGGTGATTTTTTTATTTTTCTTAAAAACCAACAGAAAACACAATCACTTTCTGAAAATTTGTCGACTTCAAATATATTTTGTATCATTAAAAAAATATGTTTCTGCAACATGCAAAAATATAGTACATTAGGGCGTTAAAGATGCTACCAGCCTCCAAGTGACGGCACCACACTCTTCAAATGCATGACATTTTTGACGGATGGAAATCTTAACATGAACATACCATATATGTCAGATCGATCTAACAATTAATAATGACGTTACAGTGTTCTAAATGAAATTACTTTTGGTGTTATTATTAAAAAAAAGGAAGAAGAATTCCATGGCTGGATTAAGCGTTAATTTATGCGTAACAAAAGTACGAAAGAAACAAAAAAAAGCTCAATAAATATTAGGGGTGAATCTGTTTCGTCGTATTCAACCGTAAAATATTGGATTGCAGATTTCAAAAGAGGTTGAACCAGAACAAGAGATGAACACGCCGGGGGAGCATCAAACACAGTGACCACTCTAAAATGTTTTGGAAAATCCACGATTACGTATTAGTCAATCATATCAAGTGCGTCGGTGGTTTAAATTATACATGAAAATTTGGGTATGAGAAAGCTAACTGTGCCACATACGTTAACAATTAATAAAAAACATGAAAGTGTTCGCACTTCCCAACAATGTTTGGACATGTTTAAACAAATTTAACTGATTTTTTGTAAAAATAGTGATCATGGATGAAACACAGATCCACCGCTATACACCTGAATAGGAGGAATCAGCAAAAGAGTGGGTAGGTCCCAATAGCGGTGCACCAAAGTGAGCGAAGACTCAACAAACGACCGGAAAGGTGTTGGCGTCTGTTTTTTTTTGGGATTCAGCGGCATTTTATTCGGCTATTTGACGAACGAAATCGTTAACAAGTGGGCTCCAATTATCGAAGAAAAATCATCTTTTTGCAAGAAAAATCAATCCAGCTCACAAATCGATCGAATTCATTCCTAATTGCACGCTAACGCTTCGAACTGTTTCTTCATTTCTCATATTCCCCAGCTTAAGCCCCCAGCGACTTTTATCTGTTCCCAAACTTAAAAAGGTGGCTCCAGGAGTGGAGTTTTGTTACGAATGAACAATGGTTTTTTCAAACTTTTTTTTCGACCCACTCTGATGAACATGTCGAATTGGAAACTGAAGTTTATTTTAAATCTCTTCAGAAATCTTACCATTCAAAGGGCATCACAATATTAAAATTCGTTGGGATAAGAAAAAACGTGTGTTTTCTTTGTTAAGCCGGCAGCATCTTGAACGCGCTAGAACAGTAATTAACAGTTTGTATGTTTATTCTGTCAATAGTATAAAATATTTTAAATAAAAATTGAACAGCTATTGTTTCACTTTAAGACACATGGCTCATTCCATACAGACGAGTGTGACGTTTTGGCTACTTTATCGTGCTGAAAATGGTATTAACCGGTTAAAATTTTAGCAATTTACTATAGGGTATTTAAGAAGATGCCCCAAGGTTTCAAAATGCTAAAACATAATGCAATTATTTATATTAGTTTAATAGTTACATTCGCTTAAACACCTGGGACGGGTGTGACGAGCACAAGTTTAAAAACTAAAAATTCTGAATTTAACATTGAAATTCAGTCCATCTGCCACAATGAGACCATTTTTGACTTGCATATATACAAATTTAATACATATTCTGTTGAATACCAGTGCAAAATATTTTGAAAAAATGGCGATAACCATTCTTTTTTAAACTTTTAAATGGGACGGGTGTGACATAAGATTGTCCCGGGTGTGACGAGTGCGAATGATATGGGAATTATATATAAGAACTTAATGGATATAATAACCATCACATATTTTTAACACTAAAATCAAAAAAATATTTTTTTAATTAATGTATTAAAAAAAAAATATTTTTTGCAAAAAAATTTGTTTGCATGAATTTTTTATAAAATTAATGCCTATACAAATAATTTCGATTTTTTAATATATATAAAAAAAAAATTTTTTTTTGCAAAAAATTTTTCGCATGAATTTTTGACTAAATTAATACCTAAACAAATGATTTCGCTATACATGAATTAACAAAACTTGTTTAAATCAAAGAATTTATTCATATACTTGGTAAAATTTCATTATTAGAAAAAAGTTTTAAAACCGTTCCGGGTGTGACCAACTTCTTCTAACGGAAATGAAGAATTAAAATAATTTATTGAATGAAAAAAGTTAACAAATTTATGTAAAACATCAACATCCTTACTTAAGGAAAGTTAACATAAGCCCATGTTGCTTCTTAGGAAAACTATAGCATTTTTTTGGGACGGGTGTGACACTGAAAAAACACTCAGTTTAAATATTGTTTCTTTGTTAACGCAGTAACCAAACTGTTCTTGGATAACATTGTTATCTTTTTTAACATTGCTTACCTAATTTTTTTGAATGTGCATCAAAAGATGGCTGTTTTCAACGTTTTAAATCTAAACAAAACATTTTAAGTTTTTCTCAACTCGGAGTTTGTTTAGTTAAATTGTCAAAAAAACATAAAAAAGCATTAAAACTAAAAATAATTTTGCAACAAGAGTAACTTAAGACTCCATTTTAATGCGAGAACCAAAAATTATTTCAATTGAAAGCATTTTAGGATTCATGTTTCCGTTCCTCATTAGTGTGGAATCAGCCACATGTAAAAATTAATATCTTGATTTTTAAAAGACCCGAGTTAAATGCTCTGACCTTGAGAAGGCCCCGCTATGTTTTAATCCGGCGCTGCCTGCAATGGTATTATTTCTGTGAGTTCATCAAAATGCTTCAAATTCATTTTAGTTAAAAAGTTATTTACATTTTAAGTGTTCAATTGTCCCACCCGTAACATATTAAATGGCCGACATGTATTGCTACTGGAATTTTTTTAAAAAATCATTAAAAAAAATCATGGGAATCATGTCTGGGAAAAGCCAGTTTTCACGCATTTAATAAATATATTACCTGGGCGACCGAGCTCCGCTCAGAGTCCTACCGTATATTGAAATGTTTTACGGTTTTTAATGTATCGAAAATGCCGGCTTTATCTTAAAAACATCATATAAGATCATATTTTTCAATAAACTTTAAATGCATTCTTCTTTTATGATAATTTCGATTTTCAACTAAACGAAATTGGATTTTGTTTTTTTATCCCTTTACAAATACTAAATAATTTCGATAATTTACTTATGCTCAACGAAACTTAACTCTGACTCTACGTATTCATAGTGCCGGCTATTCCAAGCCTAATGCAAGTTATTTTTCAAAAAATTTACCTCATGCTCTTTTTCCATTTTTTGATTTAAGGAATTTTTCCTGGAGTCATTTTCAATAAATCATATCTCTGTCATCTGTTACCCCTGTTTCTGTAAATGAAGTATCGTTTGAAAGCAATTGAAAAGAGATTTTTAATAAAAATTATATATTTTTGGATTTTTTTTGCTAGAGTTGCCTACTTTATTGAAAAAAGTAAGTTGTTCATATCTCAAAAAGTGCATTTTCGGTTTTTTTGACGTAGAATTACGTCTTACAGTTTGTATGGGGTCGTATTAACAAATTTTTTTAAGGTCATGGAACGTTTTGTGACCTATACTTTAGGGTATACGTACATCCTTTAATATTCATCGTTCAAACATAAAAAATATACTAAAGTATCAGATAATAAGATATCAGAGCTGTAAAAACATGCATTCAATTTGATTGCTTTAACAAAAATTTGAATCAGTGAGTAACAAAAAAAGAATGCATTCAATGAATGCAAAATTGATCCATGAATAAAATTTTAAATTCACATTCAATTTTAAAAAATTGATTTATTATTAATTTCTATTATTCATTTTTCGTTATTCTGAATAATGCATTAATTTTTTTATTCAAATGAATGCTATTCATAGAGAATGCTATTCACAAAGAATGCAATTCACAAGGAATAGTGATTCATTTTGCATTCATGCATTAATTTCTTATTCATTATTCATTTTTTATTCATTATTCTTATTCATTATTATTTTTTTTATTCATTATTCATTTTTTATACATTATTCATATTTTATTCATTATTCATTTTATTCATTATGTATATAAGTTATTTTCTCAAATATTTCATAAATTTAATATAATTTATGCGCATAAATTAAATTTCAATCGTTTTTTAAATTCTTCTTTCTATTGAGTTGCAATGCATCTAGTTACCAAATTAAAAATATTCTACTTTGGTTAAAAAATTAACACAAAGCGATAGTATGAATACAAAATGAATAATGAACAATAAATGAATAATGAATAAAAAATGAATACTGAATACAAAATCAATAATGAATAAAAAATTAATAATGAATAAAAAATTAATAATGAATAAAAAATGAATGCATGAATCCAAAATGAATAACGATTCGTTAATTGTATTCTTTATGAATAGCATTCAATTGAACAAAAAAATGAATGCATTATTCTGAATAATGAAAAATGAATAATCGAAATGAATAATAAATCAATTTTTTAAAATTGAGTGTGAATTCAAAATTTTATTCATGAATCAATTTTGTATAATTCTTGTGTCGTTATTCATTTGTACTTAAAATTTTGAATATGAATGAGAATTTTACAGCTCTGGCGGCTTGCATGTTGTGTCTGCTGCTTTCTTTGTTTTTGTTTTGTTGTTTTTGCTTGTGTTGGTTCTGTACGAACTGATTCGCAGCATTGGTTCTCTACTCCACGTTAAGAGGCTGATCCGATACGATTTAGCTCTTATGAAAAAAACTACTTGCATTATATTTCGTTGCATGCTATTACCTAATAGATGGCGCTTTTGACATGATGTTTGCATCTAAAAGAGCAAGCGTTTGTTATTGCGTCAAGTAGAAAGTAGCAGAACTAAATATGTGAAATGAACAATCCAGTTATTATTTAAGAAATGAACCAGGTTTTGTTCCGGATAAATTTTTGTTTTTGTTTTCAATGCAAATTAATTTGGATGATCAACCATATACATCCCAAATCATTGTAGTGCAGATTCAAAGTATACATCGCACATAGGGGTATTTGGCTCGAAAAACCGCTCATTAATCAATTTCTCAAAATGTAAAGTTGAGAAGTAAAATTCTTTTCTAGCTTTTGTTAATACTCATTAAATAAGTTACCGTTTGTTTTTTAAATTTAATGCACACACTTCGTCGCAGCATCAGTTGAAAGTCATCGATCGTAAGCTTGCATTGTTATTGAGTTAATTTGAGTGAAAAATATCACACCTAAACAAATATTTTTTTTTTGTTATTAATATTGTGAAATAAGTTTGTTGCTATGAAAAATTTTGCTGCAGGTATGTACCAGAGAACAACTTGAGTGCATTCAAATAGCGTTTTGAATGTGTCGTCAAAACACGAGCTACGAATATGCCTTCTGCATTTAAATTAATGCGCAAAGACATGCACCAATCGCTGTGGTACGAATGCCGTAGAGTACGAGCGATGACGAATACGAATGCCTGCGAAACATGAATGTCCGACGAAGCCAGACATTCGCAACATTCGCCAAAAGCAACGAATATTCATGCTTTTATGTTTATTCGCAGCAAGGATATTTTCATGATTGTTGTAATTCGCCGAATTCAGTGTTCAGCTTCACTCTTATTGTTGTAATTGCGCACTGTCGATCGATGCTTATTGGTTTTTTTTTTGTTTCTTAAATAATTTAAACTTGTCAAGCATACATGCGCGTTGTTGTTTCTGTCCTTTTTATTGTTAGAATACAAACACATGATTTTAGCTTTTGCACAGTCGCTGGCGTTGTGTGGTTTTTTTTATATTGTTTGTTGTTGGTACTTGCTTACTGTGACACGTATCCAACGATTTGTTGTTGGTGTTGGCTTTTTGTTGTAATTGTTGTTGAAAGCATAAAAAACACTGCGCACTACAAATCACCAGGGAAAAAAAACCAAGAAAACAAAAATAAAATTCCACTCGAGCTCGAGTTCAGCAGCAAACACTCGAGCTTTCAGCGAATCATTCGAATGTCAGCATTGTCTGGATGCTGCCTTTGTATCAATTCGCAGTCGTCACACACTGTGCTAACCAGTGCTGCCGTTTTACAATTTTGAATAGTAGTAAATTTCCAGTTTTTGGTGAGTATTTTGTTAGTTTTAGGAGTACTTTAGTTCTTGAAAATAATGACAAAAAATAACTTTAGCAAAACAAACTTATAATGATATATAAAATGTTATTATTTTCTCCTTTTTATTAATTTACCTTGTTTTTTCATTTCATAACAAAGTTTTTTCATTAAAATGGCTATAAATTTTGACATGATGGCAATATCACATAGCTTCATTCGTAATAGTTGAAGCCTATTAATCATACCTTTTTATTGGTTTATCCAAGTTATAATTTTTCCCATCCGGTTCAAAACTACACTCGGAAAACGAAACCCGTTCCAACGTTTACGATATTTCCTTATTAAATTAACCCCTGAAAATGTCCTTTGACCGAAGTCATTTGAAGTGGTGACCGTGGCATGCAGGTTAAGTGTGTGGCCTGGCATGCTCGGAGCCCGGGTTCGATCCCCAGCCGCGGCGAAAAGTTTTTTTCAATAAAACATTTTTCTGATCGGTCACCACCTCTCTGCAGACAATGGCAAACCTCAGAGAGTAAACAATGCCATGTAAAGCTTCTTTAGAACATAAACTTTAGCCGTTCGGAGTCGGCATAAAACATGTAGGTCCAGTTCTCGGTCAATTGTGTGCAAACATTTAATAACACACACAACACAATTGATCATAAGAAGCTCGGTCAAAGTCCTTTCAAGGGCTGAAATGGCCAATTTGTTTTTTTTGTTTTTTTTTTGAAAATGTCCTTTCTGCGTTGCATTGCCATGTGGAAACGACAATATTGTGCTTAGTAATTGAAGGGCTTATTGCATAAACATGATAAGCCAAAAATAAAAATTTTGAAATAATCGCCTTTGAATCATTTAAACAATACATAATATATACGTTGCATGTTGTCGTACCTTTAATTCTTGTAAAGGGTGTCTCAGTAAGAGTGCACTTTTTAAATTTAGTGTTATTTTTATTTTGTGAAACTCTGAGATTTCGCAGTTGGAACATATATTTATTCCGATTATGAAAAATGGAGCGCTTTACGAAAGAACAATGCGCTATAATTGTGGAAAGTTAATTGTGAAAGACCGCTCGCAAACTTCGAACCATTTTCAGTAGAGAAAGTGCACCTAATGTGTCAACCATTCGAAGAGTGGTCAAAAAATTTGAAGAAACTGTGTCGGCTATGGACAGTAAGACTACTGTGCGTCAACGTACTGGTTGGTCTCTTGAAAAAATTGCTACTGTAAGCGAGAGTGTCGCCGAAATTCCGACAACATCAATTCGGCATCGTTTTCAACAACTTCAAATTTCATTCGTTACAGGAACATGATAACAGAGTTCTTGTGGCCTCAACTGGAAGGCATGGATCTGGACGACATGTGGTTTCAGCAAGATGCCGCCACCTGCCACACCACGGATTTATTGCATTTATATGAAACAATGGATTTATTGCAGGAATGATTTCCATAACAAATTAAATCAATAAATTCTGATGTCAACTGGCCACCACGATCATGCGATTTAACGCCGTGCGATTTTTCTTTGGGTTTTCTGAAATCACAGGATTATGTGAATAAACCAGAAACAATTCCTGAGCTCAAATCCGAGATCCGACACGTCATCGGTGAGATACAGCCACATCTCTGTGAAAATGTCATCGAAAATTTCATGAAAAGTGTAATGGTCTGTCATCAGGGCCATTTGTCGGATATTTTATTCCATAATAATCGGAACATGTCCTTTTTACAATTCAATAAAAAAATCACAACTCTCTCAAAAAATATGCATCTTTACTTTGAAATAAGAAAGTGCACTCTTATTGAGACACCCTTTACACGTTGATTATCTAACATGTGGAAAAGTTAATGAATAAAAGTGGAAAGCACAAATTTTTTTAAAGTATATACAACTTTTGCTGTTTTACGATTTCTTGGAATTTGTTTTGGTATAACAAAATGTTAGAAATGAATCGTTTACTATCTTTTGTTTTTTGCTTAATCTAACGATATATAATCTTCAATACTAAACTGCAGAAACTGAAATTTCGTTAAATTTAAAACAATGAGCATAACTTCCATATATGGAAAGATATCGCCGAATGGAGTTAGATTCACATAACGTATGTTATTAACTAGAAGTTTGCCTACTTATTTTCCAAATTCGCGAATTTTTTTTCCATTTGGCCGCCTCGTTACACTGTGCGGCATAATGAAAGACAAGGTGAACAAGAAAATTAACGAATAAAGTGAACGAAAAAAGGAAGCTTTCAGAAAAAATTATTTTTTTACATTAATGGCGAGAACAAATTAGGCCGTTTTGAGCTATAAATAAATAGTAGTACTTTTTGTGTTTGGGGAGTATAGTAGTACTCAAGAGTCAATAGGAGTAAAATACTCCGATAGTAGTACTTTCGGCAGCGCTGGTGCTAACCCTGCAGCCACACGTGAAAGTAATGTCTTGCCAGTGGAAAATATGTATTAATTTCGAAAATGTTTCGAAATAAGCAACAAATTACGCTACGGCCACACGTGGTAGTGAAAGTTCATTTGCAAAAGTCAAAGGTTCCAGCAACAATGCGATCATTTTCCTCTTTTGTTTACTTTTATTCAGTGATGCCTTTAATTCCAAAATAGCACAAAACTTAAATGGGGCAAAAGCTAGGAATAATTCTAGTTTGGGGCCCACGCCCCTTTTTAATTTTTTTTTTTGGATTATATGTATTTGGCCCTCTTAAACGCAATGGTGCAAGAAAAAAAGGCCGCTCTCTTATGGTTTAGGAGATACAGTTCATCAAAGTTACGAAATTTCAGTTAAAATAAGTGTGGTTTTTGTATGGAAATATGCTATATGAATGCTTATTTGTGCAAGCAAACCTAAGTTTGAAGCAAAGCAAACTAGTACACCTATAAGGTGGTTTTGTGGTCGACACCCCTCCCCCCACCCTCCCATTTACCCTCCCCCCGCTCCACACCCCCTTGGAGTTAAAAATGTTATAAAAGGTAAATAAAATGTTCATAAAAATTTTACAAAGTGTTACATACAATTATGATTGATAAAAAAGTTGTTTTAAAGTAATTAGCGCCAATGGCGGCAACAAATTTTTTTAAAAAATCACCAATTTTTTTATAAAAATTTTCCATAGTCTTCACTGATAATATAAGACGAAGGAAAAGTTATGTTTAATGAGTAATACGCGCCGCAGGCGAAAAATTTTTATAAAAAATCGCGCGATTTTTTATAAAATTTTTTCAGTTTTCCTATTCAGCAAGTGGTTCACATATAATAAATTCAAAAGTTAAAAAATACCAGTAAAAATAAAAAAAGACCAAAGAATAGCTGTTTGAGCAATAAGCGCCGCAGGCGAAAAATTGTTATAAAAAATCGCGCGATTTTTTATAACAATTTTTCAGTTTTCGAATTTCTTATTTTTTGGGTAAGTTTTTACGATTAAATTGATTGTTTAATAGTGAATATTCGTTTAAAATTTGGAGAAATCACAGATTTTTATGAGCGATTTTTCAAACTTTGATGAACTGTATCTCCTAAACCAGAAGAGAGCGGCTTATTTTTCTTGCACCATTGGATTTAGGAGGGCCAAATACATATAATCCAAAAAAAAAAAAATTAAAAAGGGGCGTGGGCCCCAAACTAGAATTATGCCAAAAGCTATGTTGATTTCAAATATTAACAATATATTTATTAAAATATTTTCAAAAAAATAAATTTTTCATATCATATTTAATGTGTTAAACAATGGTAATTAAAAAAATTACATGTTTATTTCACTACAAGGCATGAAAAAAAAATACATACTTCAAGTTGGAATAGTATAGGGAGAAAACGCAACACTGTTTTTCCTATTTTGATTCCACTGTCTGCGGTTGTCAAAATTCACTGTCTCTGTAAAAGTTGTTGCCAGTGGACTGCCAGTGCTGGCTGTCTATGTCAAAGTGTGAATGTATTAGTGAAAAAGTGAGAATGTATTGAGTTTTTCGAACTGTTACTGGCACGTGTGGCTAGGGGGTAAGCAGCAGTCGTTGTTTTCGAACTCGAGTGGTATGCATGCATTTTTTTTTTGTGCGATGGTGGTTGACGACGATTGTTATTCGAGTGGCAAAAAATGACGAATGGTCTCATGTAGTTCTCTGGTATGTACTTTAAAATACAACTTTTTTTATGGATATTGTAGCTTTATTTATATACAGTATGAACTCGGTAAACGCAACTAATAAAAACCGAGGCTGTTTCATTTATTGAGGTTGTTGCACCCAGCAAGGAAAACATAAAGCGAGAACAATTATATATAGAGCGAGTTTTTTGAAGTTTCAAGCAAAATGCTTAATAAAATTTACAGTATTGAAATTATTCAATTCATTTTAATAAGATAATTCACTTATTCAGTTTTAATATATTATATCTTTTTGAAAATATCGTTTGTTTTTGTTTGTACTTTGTATAAGTTACAGTTTGTACAGCAATCTCTCGAAGTTCCTTAAGAATAAGAATCTATTTTGATGGAATACCATTTCTTTCAGACCACTGAATACACGTGTGAAACGACTGCACAGCAACTGAACCTTTTATTTGAGGTACTGGGATAAGTTCAGAATCACTGTTATCTGTACTTTCAATATCTACGATTTGATTATCTTCTTCTTTGTCTGCAAAACTTTCGTGCATCTATTCATGAAGTTAATTTTAACTTTAACTTTAATGATATCGACGGAAAAAGGAACGTTTTGCTTTCTTTGTTTTAAAAACCATTTGCAGAGAGCCTTTTCCATTTTTGGATATTCGCAGGATTATAGAGTTTGCCGTTTTTTTGGCCCAGCTTCCATATTTCCAGCATATTTCAGAATCTTGTCGTCTTTTTTTTTAATTCTCGTGATTGTTGGCTTATATATAGGCTGCACAGTGCTTTTTTCGATACACCACATTTAGTTTAATGCAAAGTTTCACACTTTTGTTTAATAGTTAGCTTTATCAATGTTTTCGTGATCGCCATTACCTTCCATCAAACAACACTATCGGGCAGTCGAAGTATAAGCAGATACTAATTTTTTGTGTTAACGATTGCGCTCAAAGCAAGCGCACCAAAGAGCAAAGAATTCGACGATATAACTTCTTTAAAACGGTCAAGCTTAAAAATCCAGAAAAAAATAAAGAACAAAAGAGACAAACTGCGTAGTCAGTTGCAGTTATTGAGGTTACTATTTTTAGCGAGTTGCACTTATAAAGGTTACAATGCTTTGTCCCGCTCTGTTGCAAAAATCGAGGAATTGCGTGTATCGAGGGTTGCGGTTACCGAGTTTGTACTGTAGATATATATTTTGTTATGGAGGTATGAAAATGGGAAATTTTTTTAATATTTTTTTTTTAGTATGTACCTTTTGTTATATTATTTGGTGTTATTGGGTAACATTTTTGATATAGACTAATGAAGGAAGGTGTCAAAAAGCAAAAACCGAAAAAAATGCTGCCCGAAACCGCCCCCCTCCCCCTGATTTCATTGTCACTGATAGGTGTCTAGTTTGATGAAAGAGAAAATTTGAAATGAAAGAGAAAATGGACATGACATTGGCCGTTTTTTTTATAATTTTGTATTTTAGTAAATATTCTTAAGATTCTAAGGAAAAAATTTGATGGAAAAATTTTTACGAGCTCAAAAGTTACAGCGGGATTAGTGAGAGCGCATTTTTATTTTTCCTTGCATTTTTCTTTGTTCACAAACTTTGAACGCGTTTATCTCGAAACCCTGTTTTTCGTACTGGTTGCGGCACTAGCGGGTTCATTTTTTGACGATTTTTTTTTTGTATTTTTTTTAAACTTAATTTTTTTTCGATTTTATATGAATTTTAAAGTCAATATTTTTTTCGACACTTTCAAATTTGGAACATCACCAAAAAGTGAAAAAAAATGTAAAAAAGTCATATACTCCTGTCATACGATAACAAATTTTGTTAAAATTTAAAAAAGTCATTTTTTCCAGATCGGACAATTTTTGCGACTCCCAGCGCTGCAACCGCGAGGCCCCGTTTTTTTCTCCATAAATGCATAAACATAAATGCAATGTTTTTTCTTTTTTATTATAACCTTATTTTATTAATTATTTAATGTAAGAACTGCATAGAGCAATAGTTTTATTTTTTGGCACATCCCGTTTTTTGCGATAGCATGAACAAAATGTAAGCAAAATACAGCTATTATTACCCTTTTCGTTATTTTGTATTCAATTTTTAACTTAAGGTACTATAATTCTAATTTTAATCCCAATTTATTAAATTTACGTACAGCTTTGAGTAAAAAAATGTCTTGTGTTTTTATTCGTATCAATTCTAATAAAAAAAGTATTAAAAATGTATTAGTCCAATGTGTTGTTTAAAAATTACTCTCTAAGATTTTTAACCGGTTTTACTATTGTGGGCTTTTGTTGGATTTTTTGTATAAACTCTATAAATAGGTTTATATACCTAGAGCTATAGATTTCAAACTTGGTATGTCTGTTTGTTACATCAAAACTAAGATATGTACAAGTTGTGAATTTGTCACTTCATTCGCCCACTGGCGGCCAATTGAAAAATGCTAAAACTTTTTGTTTTAAGACCGATCTAAAAAATTCGTAGTGTAAATTTCATCTTAATTCATTTCGAATTTTTATAAGGCATTTACAATTTTGTAAACTTACTACAAATAAAAGTGAATGAAACTAATAGCGTTTTCTTATCTCAACGAAAAATTCTGCCCTCTAAAGATGCAAAATTTTTTCCATTTTGACCTGAACCCACAGAATTCTGACTTGTTTTAGCTGAGGATACATCACAAAAAAAGCAAAACTTTGTTCACTGCTTGGTGAAGCTCAAAAAAATAAAAAAAATTAAAGTGCATGGCGGGAGTTGAACTCACAACCTATACATTGATAGGCCGAAGCTCTATTCACCGAGCTATCGCAATCATATTAAAATCGTAAAATTAACATAACATATTCGGCAGGAAAATAAAGATATTTATTAAATGCCTGAAAACTCGGAAAAACGGCTTTTCCCAGAAATGAGACCTAGCTGGATCGATTTTTCAGCCTCATCTATATTGTAAATTTCATCGAAATCGTTAGAGCCGTTTTCGAGAACGCAATTGCAAATATATTTACAAATATTGCTCGTTTAATAGAATAAGATATACTTTTTCAAACAGATTTCTATACATACAGTTGCGGCCAAAACAATAGCAGCGCATTATTATAACCCCATTGAAGTTGCTTGCAATATCATTATTCTCTTACTTAGTTTTTTCTCTGCACTGTATAAAACCGTTACTACAATGTTGTTGTTAAACGAATTATGTTCAGGCGATTGAAAGTTTAAATTATTCTTTTTCAGTCGTTCATTAATCGTTGGGTCAGTGGTTTTGAGAAGTCAAAATAATAGAAGCGTGCATTGATTTCGATACGTTAAAGTGGTTATTTTTAATATTTCGTAAAATATTTTGTTTAAAAGTGAGTACAGCCTTTAAATTTTTATTTGTTTTGAAAATCATGAGACTTTTTCTTTTTAAGTGGGACGCGGTGAACACTGTACCATAAAAAGCCAGAGACACGGGCTCGTAAACGAGTTCGAGCTCGTAAACGCACAACATTCTGTGGACAGGCGAAAGTAAAATTGTCTTGTTTGGTGCCAAGGGTTCACGAGAATATGAAAGACGTCCACCAAGCTCTGAATATAATCCTCGTTTCACTAGAAAAACTTTGAAGCATGGCGGATCCAGCACTATGATATGGGGATGTTTTGCTGTTATGGTGTTGGACCGATATACTGGGTTAAAACAATAATGGATCAGCACATTTACGTAGATATTTTGCAGAATGTAATGCTCCCTTATGCTGACTTCGAAATGCCGCTAAAATGGATAATGCAACAGGACAACGATCCTAAGCACACCAGCAAAAAGGCACAAAATTGGTTTTAAATAAATAATATTAGTGTCATGGTGTGGCCTGCAAACTCGCCCGATTTGAACCCAACTGAAAGTCACCTTTTACATAAGTCAAGAATTGAAATCAATTTTGAATTTTGAGAATTGTTCAAAAATATTACCAGTATACTTGACTGTGTACCGTCAACTTTTCCTCTTTCGTTGCTTCCAATTTGCGGCGAATTGGCCTACAAGTTCAGAAAATGTACTTCAAATCTTGACTAATGTAAAAATTTTGGGACATAAAAAGAGCAGTATCAGACGCTAATCCAAAGAACGTTCGGGAGTTATGGTATGTAGTTGAGCGCTCCTGGAAGGCGAAACGTCGATTCAGTTATTAAAAATTATGGTCACGGTAGAAAATATTAAAAATATATCTTTAATTAATTTTAATAAGCGCACTGAATTACTTTCTTACTTTCATTGCGTAAGATTATGTTTTCGTTTTGACTGCTATTATTTTGACGTTCTTTTTTTAAGAGTTTTTGAAAATGTTTTAATTGCTTCTTTTTTTAATTTGCTTTAGTTTTTTCCTCGCATATAAATTGGGATTTAGTGCACTTCTATTTAATAAAAAAAGATTTGTTGAAAAGGTAAATAAATTGTTGTTTTTTAATTATATATGACTTGCTGTAGAGCACTGCTATTATTTTGACCACAGCTGTACATACATATATTACACGAATTCCGATCGATAAAGTTACACATTAAGATTGAATTGATTAATGCGTCCATAGCTTTCTGACCATGCCCGTAAGATTCTCATTGTTATGATATGATGTCAACATTCGTGTGTGTATGTGAGTTGCCAATGTGTGCAAAACAAACAGTCCTGATGAAAAAGATGGCAGGCTTGCCGATAGAATGAATGTGGTAGGTTATACCCCAGATGAAAAAGATGGCAGACCTGCCGATAGAATGAATGACAGGTTATAATTTCAATGTAAATTTTAGAAGCCCACTTGTTAATAAATTAAAAAAAAGTACTCCGTTACTTCTAAGGGAGGTATGTAACATGTTTGCGAATTCAAAATTCTAGTAAAGCGACCAAAAAACCAAAGCTGCATTTATGGACACTCAGATTTGTGTAGTTTGTTGCGATACTTAAACTACCCTGTCGTTTCAAAGCGTGCATGTGTCGAAGAAAAAACTTACAGTCAATTTGATTTCTACAATTGCGAACGCACAGTTTTGTAATCATGTAATGTCAATATGTAATGTTCATTTTAAAAACCACGTAAATTTAAATTTTACAAATCATATATAAAATCTTCCTTACATCAAATATGTCTTAAAATTTATCTACAAGCAAAGAAATTTTTCGTTTACCGCAACTAAAAAATTCACAAACTATACTTCGTTTGCAAACATATATTTAGTTGTCATCAACTTAAAAATATATCTTACTTGAAACGAAAAAACAATTTTTTCTAGATTGTAACCAAACTTATTTTGACGGTTATTTTTGACCAAGCAGTTAATGAACCAGAATTAGAATTTCAATAAATAAATTGAAATTTTTGATACTTTTTGATTCCGCATGCCAGTCTAGCACTTTTCCATTTAGCTATTCTGAGATATTGTGTATAATGAATTTTTTAGATTTCATATTTGTATGTCATAAGAAAATTATATTTTTTTTACAAATGAAGTTTTCAGTTGAACAAAACAAATTTTTCGGTTGCTGCAATTTAAAAATAACTTACGTAAATGGCAAACGAAATTTCTTTCTTGCAACTAAATAATGCGTTTCCCGCAACTGACTGATTATTATGACAACTGCTTAAACGTTTGCAAAAAATGACTTTATGGGCCGTTTTGTTCACAGAGGGATAAATTTATCTCAGACATAATTTCATTTTTTTATTTGTTCACAGAGAGTTAAGACTTATAACTCCTGAGCGAGAGATAAAAATGGCGGCGAGATAGCTTAACCCCAGAAATATTTATCTCGTAAATATTGGGAAGTTAAGCTTTTTTTACTCGCTCTTATCGCTCTCATTTTACTAGTTTTTAATTTATTTTGTGTCAAAATATATACGGGCATTTCCGCAGAAAAGTCTACCGTGATCAAAAAATTAAAAGTTAACCAACTTTTTTTTTTACTTGAATTATTAAAGAGAAATATTCAAAATTAATTTAATTATAGAGTTCAAATTTTTCCCATGTTGCGTTGGCAAGATATCGGGCTACCAAGTTAAAGTTAATGTTTTGGTCTGTTTTGTTTATTTCTATGGGCATTTTCGCTTTACAATTTCCATTTCTAAGAGTAATTGTACAATTGAACTCTTATGCAAAACTTTTGCTACAACAACAACTAACCGCAAAATAAATGCAAAAGAGCAAACAAATATTAATTAACGGTAAAATTTTGATTTGCTTTTAATGATGTTTTGAGGTAACGTCACGCCAGACAAAAAAACATTTAGTGCCATTTTTTGTACACTGACTTTCAAAAGTGCGTGAAATTTTGCATTTTAATAAAGTTAAGTTAATTTTATAAAAAAATCGCGAAGAAGAACAACCGTTTATTTTATATTAAACTTGAAAAGTGAGTAACGTCACGCCATATTGCTCAAAGTTTGCCTGATTTCGTTACTGAATTTGGTTGCAGTTATTTTAGTGGAATTTTTTTCCAACTTCTCATGGTCGATGGGGTAGGAGTTAAAAAATATAATATAAAATAGCTTAACTTTATGTTTTATTTTCGTCAAATATTTTTATTAAACAATTTTTAAGTTAAAATGTTCCGATGGAAATTTAAGTAACGTAACGCTAGTAACGTCACGCCAGATTTAAGATAACGTCACTTTAGATAACGTCACTTTGGTTTTGGTCGATACTGTTCAGTTGATTTTTGTTCATATTTGTATAGCTTCTGCTCGTATTCGTTAAACTTCTTTTTATGCATTAGTCTTTGGTTCTTGACTTCGTTTGCCTTGATTCCTTGCTTTTTGTCGAAAGAACTTTTAGAATCATAGGATCTATTTCAGTAACAGATATAAATGTTTACCAAGTCTCATCAAAATCGGTTCATCCGTTTAGACGTGAATGAGCCAGACATTAGTTGATTAGTTGACATAATTTGATTGAATAAAGCCCCCTCCTACGAAAGTTTTTGAAATTTAAGTAGCCTCAATTCCGTTGCAGGGTCAAGTTATTTCACGTACCAAATTTAAGTAAAATCGGTCAAGTCATTTGAAAATTATTGAGTCTAAAAAATGCACTACTTAAAGAGCCCTCTTGCGGAAATCTTTGGAATTTTTTTAGCCTATGTTATATCTTGGGCGCAGTTGAACTTTCATATCAAATTTAATTGAAATATGTTCCGGTTTTTAGGAGTTATTAAAGAGTACCACGCCCACTTTTACACCCGCCCACTTTTTTACACCCGCTATGAGCTTCCTCTTTATGAAACGTACGTGGTGTCCAAATTTCAGCACAATCGGATAAACGGTGCTCGAGCCTATACGGAACAGACGGACAGGCAGACAAACAGACAAACATTTGATTTTTTATATTAGATAATAGCTAAACTTTATGTTTTATATACGTCAAATATTTTTTTTAAACAAATTTTAACTTAAAATGTTCGGATGGAAATTTAAGTAACGTAACGCCAGTAACGTCACGCCAGATGACTTAGCCTAATAAAAAAAAACCGAGAAAAGATTTTTTTATTTGATCACCAGCAAAATAAACTCATATTATTTTAAATTCTTCCAAATAAAGTTCTGTGTATAAAGTCTTGCTCACTTCGCAGAGTTTTGCAAATTTTCTAATCTGTTCTGTAAACTTCTGTTTTTTGTAACGTCACGCCAGTGCATATTTTTGCTTATATCTTTTAATTCTTACAGTCGATTGTTATAATTTTTTTACTTTATATAGAGCAACCTCATAACAACGCAAATATAAAATAAAGTTTTTAAAATATAGACTTCTTCATTCTTTTTTTTTTTTTAATTTTTTCGTACAAAATGTACATAACGCCCATATGTAAACAAAAACAAAATATTTTAATTTGTCTATATAAACTGAGAGCGAATTTATACTTTGAGCATAAAGCTGGGATAAAATGTGAACAAAACCATTTTTTTTTTCTCCCGATTTATAATTAACCTCGAAATAGTAATCCCAGAGGTAAATAATATTTATTCCTCTTGTGAACAAAATGGGGCTAAGCACGACAAACAAATACACTGAGAAAAAAACACATACCTTGCTCCGGTAAAAAATTTCTCTATTTTTGATAATAGCAATTTTCTCTTTTTCAAATAAAATTTTCTTCAATTAGAATAAATTTTCACATTTTCGTAGAAATATTTCTTTACTTCTAGGAAATGGAAACATTTCCATGTCTCTAATAATGATAAGTATTTTTCTCGCACAAAAAATTTCTCATTTATAGAGAAATTTTATTGAAAATGAAAAACTTTTCTTATATTTTGATAAAAAGTTCACTATGAGAAGTATTTTCTTCAATAAAAACAAATATTTTCTAAAAAAAAAAAGTATTTTTCTCTAAAAATGATATATTTTTCTATTTCATGGTAGATTTTTATCATTTTTAGAGAATTTTTAGTATCGCAATTAGAGAATAGCATTCTCTGGAGCAAAGTCTATACCATTTTTCTCTAAATATG
Source organism: Tetanocera ferruginea (assembly GCA_958299015.1). NCBI lineage: Eukaryota > Metazoa > Arthropoda > Insecta > Diptera > Sciomyzidae > Tetanocera > Tetanocera ferruginea. Next base: position 59,173,823 of record OY282642.1, read on the forward strand.
TTGCCTTTTTTATCATATTCCGAGACACTTTTTTCTGAGTGTAGAAGTGACTAACAAAGTATAAAATAAAGCATTAAAATGGGACATAAAATTCGCGGCAGAGAAAACAGACCTTTTTTAAAAATTCATAATTCAGTCAAAAACAAAAATTTTTCCAAAATTTTTTTTATTGTAGAGAATTGAACAATTTACAAGAAAAAATTAAAAAAAAAAATATATTTTTCCCTCCAACATGGTTTAATAGAGCTCCAAACTGGCGGCAGAGAAAAAAAACGGGGCCTCGTGATTGTATGACAGTGGTTGTATGACAGGAGCTTTTTTAAATTTTTGGAGATGTTCCAAATTTGAAAGTGTGTTTTTTCGAAAAAATATTGACTTTAAAAATTCATAAAAAATTGAAAAAAAATTTTTAAAAAAGCTCGTGTCATAAGATAGCAAATCAAGTTTAAAAAAAAAAAAAATTTCGTCAAAAAATGAACCCGCTAGTGCCGCAACCAGTATGAAAAACATTTTTTCGAGATAAACGCGTTCAAAGTATGTGAACAAAGAAAAATGAAAATGCGCTCTCACTAATCCGGCTGTAACTTTTGAACCCGTAGGAATTTTTCCATAAAATTTTTTTTCTTAGAATCTTAAGTCGATTTAAAAAACGGCAAATGTCATCTCCCCCCTTAATAGTAGCCAAAAGAAGAATTCCGTTGCACGAAATGTTTAGTTTGATTTCCAAGACGATTATTTAACAAAATGCCTCCCGTCATAGCGAATTTGTAGACGAAGCCCTGGATGCGAAGTTTAGAATCGTTATGGATATCTCTAACCAGTGGATATTTGCTGGTTTTCTGAAACTACTGAAAATCTAAAACTTTACCCACTGATTAAACCGATAAAGTTTCATTAAGTAACTACAAAAAATCTAAATATTAACATATGTATGTATACATTAGACCGTCTCGCCTTATAGGCGAAAAAAAAAAATGTCGCCGCACACCATCTAATCTGAAGCATTATTGAAAGGAGGTTTCGAAAAAATTTTTTTTTTTTGACCGAACGTAGGGGTTGCGCATCGACATATTTCTTTATAATTTCGGTATTTACCGTCCGATCTTAAAGAATTGTTTGTTTTTGTTTTTGTCTGAGGAAGACCTATTTTTTGTCTCTAGAACTCATTGACCTCAGTTGACTCCTTATAGTACTGACCCACCGGACCTCAGTTTCTACCATCTTAACGAACCATTTTGGTTTCAGAAATGGAAAGCCCATAAAAATCATTAAACTTTTATGAAAGAAATTTTTCGCTATTTTCACTAGAAATATTTTAAAAATTGTTTTATTAAATGTTTTTGCAAATTTAAAATTTTTTGTCAAATCGTATTATTTTTATAAAATATTCACCGAAAACGTTCTTACACCGAGAAAAAAACCATAGTAAAATTATCTAAGATGGCTTTTGTGAATAATAAATGTACTGAATCAAATAACTATCTATAATAACAAAAGTTTTTGTGTGAGATGAAAATGGTTTTAAAATGAAAAATTTGATCATTTATACAAAAAACAAAATTTTTAAATTCACAAAGCACAACTTTGTAAAAGTATCTAAATTCATGTATAAAGTACTCAAAGTATGGCTGATAGCTAAAAAAGACAATAACACAAACACTGCGAACAAGGAAGATGCAAATAGCTATCAATCAATAAATTTTTTACACTTTACAATGTTAATCATCGGAATGTATAGATAATACTTCCCAATCAATTGTATTACTTCCCAAGAGTGCAATTCTACTTGTGTAAATGTGCTTACAACTAATGGTTTTCACCATTAATTCACCATAAATATAAAATTCGATAAATAAGCAGATTAAACTTTGTTGTCATATCCAAGAACTTTGTAGGCTTAAAACATACCAAGCCCTTAGGTAAACTAACATGGATTTTTTGTTAATTTTTCTTGAGTTTTTTTCTAGGTGTATCCGAATCATTCTGCAATTGTTGCCGTTATTTTAAACTTCGACAAACCTTTAACATTAACTGCACGATCTTAAAGAATAGTTCAGAAAGTTTAATATGAAGAAAGTTTTTTGCAACTTTAATTGCATTACTTAAGAATTGTACATTAAGGTGCTTTTTTCGGATGTGAACGTTTTCGGTGGATAATTTATAAAAATAATACGATATGACAAAAAATTTAAAAGTTTGCAAAAAAAAATTACAACAAAACTTTTTCATATTTCTAGCGGAAATAGCGAAAAAATTATTTTGTAAAAGTTTAATAATTTTTGAAGGGCTTTCTAATTCTGATACTAAAATGGTACGTTAAGATGGTAGAAACTGGGGTTCGGTGGGTCAGTACTATAAGGGATCAGCTGAGGTCAATGCGTTTCAGAAAGCAAAAATAGGTCTTTGTAAGACAAAAACAAAATCATCTCATTCTTTAAGATCGGACGGTAAATGACGAAGTTGTAAAGAAATATGTCGATGCGCGACTCCTACGTTCGGTCAAAAAAAAAAAAATTTTTTTTCGAAACTTTCTTTCAATAACGCTTTAGATTAGCTGGTGTGCGGCGAAATTTATTTTTTCGATACGGTCTAGTATACATGTGTTTTAATATGTGCATTAACTGATCTCAGAAATATATTTTAAAAAAAATTTTATAAAGTATTTATTTCAAGTTTTTTTTTCATTTAATTACTAATGCCTAGCAAACAATTTTTAGGGGGAAAGGCGTGAATTTAGAGGGAAATTTAGGAGGAAGGCGCTCTGAATACCTGGCAATACTGCCCTGTTGTATGCTGCCAGCAACATGCCTTGGATTTTTTGCAGACATGCTCTCCTCCATACCCGCTTATATCTTTTTTCTGTAGACATACATATCTGAGAAATGAACTTCTGTGGCAGCAATGGTGGAATCATGTAAAGACTCCTGCGTTATGCGTCATTTGGCTATAATGCAGCATTCATCTAACGGTATCAATGCAGCATTGCTGCAACTGCAGTTCATATGGCATACATTCCGTCCTAGGACATGCCTAAAGAAAAAATATATGAGCGGGTATGGAGGCGAGCATGTCTGCTCAATTTTCAATCATGTTGCCGGCAGGCATACAGCATGACTCCTTTTCCAACTGGGAGCTCGCTCCTTCATACGTTCGCCATGTGATTTCAAATTATCTTTGAAGAGATCTTTCTTTTCCTTTCAAGAACACTTCACTCAAGTGACCATAGAATCCGGCACTAAAACGCTGGGTGTGATCCCAATCTCAAGTGAGTCACCGAATGGCTTTTTGCTGACATTGTTAGCAAATGTTGTCTCTGTTGCAGCGCATTTAATATCCAGTTGATATTATTTTATGTCTTCAAGATAGACATTTTGTGCTGTTAATTATTTTCGGAGTTTGTTATCAGCCAAGCATGAAATATTTTTATGGACTTATAATATATGCGTGTTTATTAAAGTTGTAAATATACAGATGCGTAAGGATTTTATTTGAAATTTATGCATAGATAAATATGATAAAATTTTAATACAATTTATTTATTCTTTAAAGTAGATAAATTCGCCAAGAAATGTTCCTCTAATATTGGGTATTTATATTAATTGAGCATTGGATTTAAGATGTAAAATAAAAAACATATATTTTTATTGAACAATTTTTTTGTACATTTTAAATATAAAAGAACTAGCGGATGTTACCCGGTGTTACTCGGGGTTGTGTCTCGAACACAGAAAAAGGACGATTTTTAAAACTGCACCCCTTTTGACTTTTTTTCAATTAAATTTTTAAATTATCGTTTTTTGGAGTTTTGCCCCTCCTTTCGTCGAAAGTGTTTAGCCAAATTTCCATAAAACTGTTACATAACTCTGCTCATATTCATTAAACTTTTATTTACTCGTTAGTCTTTGGGTCTTGACTTCGTTGGCCTTCGTATCATTCCTTGATTTTTGTCGAAAGAATTTTTAAAAGCATAGGATCTTTATCAGTAATACTATGTTTACATATGGAGATTAAGAGCAAGTAGATTAAACTAATCTTCTTCCGTAATCTAAGCTGTTTACACTAGCTTAAAGAGATTTACTTTGACATTTCGTTGTTTTGTTTTGCTCTTTTGTCTTCAGCCTTATATATTTCAATTAAGTTCAAATAAGCAAACATATTAACATATCGCACACTAAATACAAAACAGTCACAACTCAGAAAACATGACTTTTCAGGGGAAGCGAAAAATAAAACCCTTTGGTTGATACTACAGAAAAAAAGCAATTTTCATTTAAACACACAAACTTCATTCTTCCATTTAATGAAGAAAATAATGAAAAAGATTGTGAGATATGTGTGTTGTGAATTGATTTATAACAAAAAGTCGGTATAAAAAAATTTTGAGTTGTGACTGTTTTGTATTTAGTGTGCGATATAAGTAAACAAACGATTAAAAGTAACATTAATTTTATTAATATAGTTACATGATAAATAATTTATATTAATATAATTAACACAAAGTGTATGTGGCTGTTTAGCCGATTGGTCCGGTTGAAGCACTGTTTCTGTCTGATGCCTGCACTACTGCTGCCTGACCTATTATTAATAAAAAGCAATTACATTATTTAATACTAATTTTTTAATTCCATAGAACTAACGTTTTTGTAGCCATTTCAAATTATCAATGATTTTCACAAATTTTCGACAATTTAAACAAAAAAATCTTTGCCGCAGCCAAATACATAAATTAAATATAAGCAATTGTTCGACATTTTGTTTTCTTGCTTCTTTACACGGTTGTAGTTTTTTAAGGAATTATTGCTACTCACAGCGTTGCAAACCTTTTTTGAGAAGATTAGTAAGTAGATTAATTTTTAATCTCGTTCTAAGGAGATTAACTTTTGTATGGCTAATCTCGTCAAATTCAACAAGATTAGCGAGTTAATCTCCTCAAATGGCTTATTCTCCATTTAATCTCCATATGTAAACGTACTATAACAGATACAAATGCTTACCAAGTTTCATCAAAATCGGTTCATCCGTTTTGACGTGAATAAGCCAGTCACAGTTGGTTGAATAAAGCGCCCTCTCATGGAAGTTTTCTGAAATTTAAATAGCCTCAATTCTGTTGCAAGGTCAGGTTATTTCAAGTACCAAATTTTAGTAAAATCGTCCACTCTTTTACACCCCCTTTGTTCTTTCTCTCCATTAAACATCCTCGGTATCCAAATTTCAGCTCAATGGGATAAGCTGAATCGTGCGCGAGCCTATACGGAACAGACAGACAGACAGACAGACAGGCAGAGGGACAATCATTTAATTTTATATAAAGTGCTTATAAAAATTATAAGACGCTTCTACAACTGACCTTTCACCCTCGAAAAAGCTGCTTGGCTTATGTTTTTGCAAAAACTAAAAAATAACAAACTAATAAACAAAGAATAATGCTATGTCTACACAGAGAGTTAAGTTAATTTTAACTTACATTTAACCGAAGTTGTTCACACAGAGATACCGTAGCAGAATTGAGTTAAATTTGCCGACAATGCTGCTGGTGTCTCTGCGTACACATGCGTTTTGTTCTTACTATGCGAAAGCTCTGCTCATATTTGGATGAAAACTACTTTCCCCACTATTGCCCAAATCCTTTTCGAAGTTCTTTTACTCATTTTTTAAAGAAAATAACAACATATAGTTAAAAAAATAAATTGTATAATTAACGAATCAGCTGTTCTATTTTGACAGTTCTTGTAAAAAAAAGTTTCTTTCATGAAAAATACCACTGAATATACACATTTATATTATTTTGTAGTGTACTTTTAGGCACTTTTTACATTGAGTCATAAAAACTCAGAATATATAATGAGTTAAATCATACATTTTTGTACTGGTAACGCAAGAGTTTATTTCTCGTTAAATGGGAAAACTCAGCTTTGTACTGGTAACTCAAACTTAACTCTCTGTGTAGACGTAAGAAAATAAGCGTAAGAAAAAAAACACATAATGTTTGTTATACACAGAATTGGAAAATATCTGTTATTTTTATGTGTATTACTCACATTTTTGCCTACTGGCAACATTATCAAAATTATAAGACAACTTCTTTATTTTACTTTTAAAACAAAACAAAAGCGATTTCAATGTATTTATTCTTTACATTTATGAAAATTAGTATAACCACATCGGTTTGTTCCAACATATTTCTCATATAATTTGTTAGGTTAAAAAACAAATTTGGTTCGAGTTTGTTCCATTCACTTAAAATTGCCCTTTTAAGAGTGGAAACATTTTCATATTCATTATTATCTGCATAAACTCGCCGTGCAAAAACCCCCAAATATTTTCTATGGGGCTTAAGTCAGGCGAGCATGCAGGCCAATCCATAATCTCAACGGAGCAGTCTTGTAAAAAAGCCATTGTCTGGTGACTTGTATGAATGCGTGCATTGTCCTGCATAGAAATATAAGATTTTTCTCTATTTTCAAGCAAGAAAGGGAGTAGGCTTCTTTCAAGCACATCAATGTACGCTGCACTATTCATTCTTGAGCACGTGAATTGCAATTCCAGCACACCACTTTTGTTAAATGCACCCCAAACCATTACTGAGAAAATAAGGGGTTCCTTTCGCAGATCACGCCAATAATGGCAAAATCCATCTGGTCCATCTAAATTAAATTTCTTCTCATCGGAAAAAATATCCTATTTAGAAAAGCCGCAATAATCTTAATGCAAATGTTGTGAAGTAAAAATTCCTTACCGAGTCCCAGCATGTTTCCAAATTATTTTGTGAAAAAAGAATGCGTGCAGCTTTGTGATGTTTTTTAAGGTGGGTAATTCTTTTAATCACACCTCGAACAATATTTGGTGATGCCTTTAAAATACGCCAAACAGTCATTGGCGACACTTTTTTACTGCAAGAAGCAGCAAGTTGGACACATGATAAAAATAAATTCCTTGCTTTTTTCACAATTGTTCTTTTATCACGTGATGAAAGGATTGGTTTTCTTCCTGAACTGCGTATTTTCACATAAATTTCAGGATTTTTTAAAAAATTTGTAATAATGGCTGTGCGACTCCTACGAATTTGTTTTGAAATTTGGCTCACATTTATGCCCGAAATTGAATAGGCCTTAATTGACACTTTTTCTATTTCTGTCCATACACGCAGAGAAAAAAAACGTTTATCGCCAGTTTGCTGCAAACGAACTTCGGAAACTCCCATTTACAACTCCCGGGAGAAAATGTTTCATGATTGGGCTGAATAACTTCTAAACGCCTGGACCGATTTCAAAGAAATTTGGTATGAAGGTTCAACTGCTCCCAAAATAAAACATAAGCCATAAAAAACTCCAAAGACTTACGCAAGAGGGCGCTTTAAGTAGTACATTTTTAAGACTCAATAACTCCTTAACGCCTGGACCTATTTCAATGAACTTTGGTATCAAGGTTCAACTGCAACCAATATAAAGCATAGGTAAAAAAGTGGGCGGAACTATGTGGGCGTGGCAATCTGTAATAACTTCTAAGCGCCTGAACCGATTTCCATGACATTTGGACCGATTTCAATGCAATTTGGTATGAAGATTCAACCGCTCCCAAAATAAAACATAAGCCATAAAAAATTCCAAAGACTTACGCAAGAGGGCGCTTTAAGTAGTACATTTTTAAGACTCAATAACTCCTAAACGCCTGGACCTATTTCAATGAACTTTGGTATGAAGGTTCAACTGCAACCAATACAAAGCATAGGTAAAAAAGTGGGCGGAACTATGTGGGAGTGGCTATCTGTAATAACTTCTAAGCGCCTGAACCGATTTCCATGACATTTGGTATGAAGGTTCAACTGCTCCCAAAATAAAACATAGGCAATAAAAAATTCCAAAAACTTCCGCAAGAGCGCGCTTTAAGTAGTGCGTTTTTATTAAGACTTAATAACACCTAAACTCCTGGACCGATTTCAATGAAATTTGGTATGAAGGCTCAACTGCACCAAAGATAACTAGGTCGTAGCAATCGCTTAGCAAGTGCCTAAGCTGACCACATAAATAGGTACGTTGAAGATACAAATTAGTTGGGTCGCTCGCTTTAAAAAATTTTTTCTTTAATCTATAAAAAAGAGATAAATATTATCTCTTTCGATTATCTTAAACGAAAAAATTCAAATTTTTTAATTTATTCTTGTTTTCTTCCAGTTTTATGTTCCAAAGTCACGAGTGAGGTCAATACTATATATAAAACAAATATTGGCTCTAAAACGGCAAATAGTTTTGTTTAAGATTTTGTATAAATGTCTCAAACGGTATAAAAGTTATGAACGATGAAGTGAATGTGTGTCAGAAAAAGAGATTTCGAAAAAACGTGTCATTTAGACATTATTATTCTTTGTAAGTGAAAAGTTTATTTTGTTTTTAAAATAACAAAAAAAACTAAAATTCACTTTTTGAGATAAAACCAAATTAAAGTTTTTCAAAAAGTTGGCAATTCTGGCATAAAAATTCCAAAATATTTAATTTTTTTAAATCGCTTTTCTATATGATAGGAACTAATGATAGGAACTTCATTTACAAAAATAAGGTAACATTACACGAAGATATGATTTATTAGAAATGACTTAATTTTTAAGATTGTTACTTTTATAAAAAAATGGTATCTCCATAATTTTTTACAAAATTATGGCGAAAAAAGAACAAATAACTTATATTCTTATAAGTAGAAAAGGAACCTGCTAAGAGCATGTGATAAATTTTTGGAAAAATTAGCCGTATATTTTTTTGGTGCAATGAATATGATAATTCAAAACGAAAATACAAATATTTAACAATTTCATAATTTCACGTTTTCACATAAGTTGACAGACTAACACTACTTTAATTTTTTCTTGCTAAATCTAAAAAATAATCCTTTAATTTATTTACTTTTGAACACCGAAAGCTTTAGAAAGATGCTAAAAAGAAATACACTGTGTGTAATTTTTTAAGTCACGGCAAAATAACCATATACGGACACCACTACGTGATAAAAGACTAAAAAAAAAGACCCGTGTCTCCCAATTTTCCCCAAAGTCATGCACTTTTTGTTTTATGGGCCACGCCTACCTCCCATACAACACAAATAATGAAAACTTTATAAAGAGGCTAATATCAAAGTTACAAAACTGAAACTCGGTATTTGTGTGTTCTATGTCAAAACTTAAGTGTGTTAGAAAAATGGGCGTTATCCACCCACTTACACGCCCACCTCCCTCACAATATATATTTAAGTGAACACTCAAGTCCAAAGATGTTTTTAAAAAACAATTAAAGTCAATAAAAATCCAATTGGATTGATTCGATTTTTTCACACAGTAAAAAAAACAGCGAACATTCGTTTTTAATCACTTATTCAATTAAAAGTTTGAATTAAAAATTCAAGAACTTTCACGAATTCACGACCGGCACTTAATTATCTAAATGTTTCTTGCAGACTGATTTCCTTACTTTTCTTTCTTATTTCTTATTGTTTTCATTTCTCCACGAAAACGCAAAAACGAAAACATGTAGAACAGCAACAACGCAAACCGAACCGATGATGCATGCACAACAAAAAATAAATCACTGACGATATTGATGCTGATAGTAATTTTTTCTGAACGGACGTTCTCTTTAAACGTTAATTTTTAATGAACGGTTAAAACGAACGTTCGTTGATTTTTGTAGTTGTGTGTAAAATTTCTTGAGAAAATACGAAACAGAAAATTTTCCGTGATAAAAAAAATGCTTTTATGTTTCAATCAGACATGCACAACGAAATCAACAAAATTTTTTTCGTTGAGGCAAAAAAATTAAATTATCAAAATTATTTTGTTTTTTAAATAACTTTAAAAATTTATCAAATCAAATTTCGTTTCGTTGAAAAACGAAAAATTTTCTATTATTTTCTACTATGCTAAAGTTGGTATTACACTTTTTTCCGCATTTTTAAGATCTTAAAAAAAGCAGCGGGTTAAAGGGAAGAATATACTTTTTAAAAAAGGATAATTATAGCAGTCCGTTGAATTTAACATTTTAGTGTTATTTTGAATTTTGTCAAAAATTATGAATTCTTTACATAAAAATGGAAAAATTTTTTTAAAATATTAAAAGTCGAACTTTGCAGTTCTTGTGTTTATGTGGTTTTGTATATTCATTATAAATAAACAATAAAAAAGTATATTGTGAAATGTCAGAATTTAATGTGTCTCTGTCAGATTTTAAGCTGGTAGCGGCTGAAAAAGTAAATATTTTTTACATTTTTCAGCCATTGAAAATGACTGTTCTGCATTTTTTTGGACTTGTAGCGTACTGCTCACACCAACTTAAAATTATAAAGCTTCGTTTGGTGTATTGCTCTTTTTGTATTTTTAAGATCTTTAAAAATGAGAAAAAAAGCAAGTGTCATATCAGCTTAAACAAAAATTTCTTCTGATACAAAAAAACCAAATGTTTTTGTTGAAATTAACCTTATTATCAACTGTTGATTGGGACATAAACGAAAAAATTTTATATCGTTTTCTCCGAAACGAAATAAATATTTTTCGTTTTTGGAATTAAAGTTTTTTTTTTGATTTCGCTTCAACGAAACAAAAAAAAAAATTTTGGTTATCGTTAAAATTAACGTTAACGTGCATGCCTGCTTTCGATTGCAAACGAAATAAATCTTCTTTTCAATAACTTTAAGAATCATTTAAGAAATTAATTATTAAATATCTTAAATTCATTACTGATGAAAACAAACTAGTAGTCCGTTTCTTTTCAAATACTCTGCGACAATTACGCGCTCATTGCTCCTTGCCCACTTAAAATTGTTTAATGTTTTGTAGTTGTAACAGTAAAGAACTAAACTTGATTTACATGTGCAAGTTTCCTTAGCAGGAAAACATTAGCAGCGCTGAGCTGAAATTACTGAAACTACAAATGTCTGTCAAACAACAACAAATGTTGTTTTTGTTTATGAAAGAAAATAAGCCTAAAATAAGATTTAAAATTGCAAATTTATTTTATTTAACAGGGTTCTCCTACATATGCAAATATCAACAGATTTCATGTTTTGTGTTTTATTTTCCTTCATAAATAAAATTCGTACTATATTTAATGTTGGTGGGCTATGGCCGTGAAAATAAATACAAACAAATTTTTGTTTATAGCTTTATTTTACTTTATTTTGTTCCCGATATTTCGGCTTAAGTTGCAAGCCATCTTCAGGGGCTGAACAAGAAAAAAACATATAATTACATTAACTTCACTTTAAACATTAAACGCGAAAAATTTTTTACCATAACAAAATTATAAAATAGTTTTAAAAAAGTTTATTTAAAAATTTTTTGATGAAACTGCGTCCAGCAGTTGGGAGTTTCGTCGTCAACTGATTTTTTGTCTAATGAGATGTTTGTAAATATGCGCACAATTGTCGGTGTGTTTTGTAATTTAATCGTTGATTTGTTGGTGTGTTTATTATGTGTAGCATCTCAATCGTGTACCGTCTCATTGTGTTCCTCTCTTGTTGCAAAATTTTTGTCTGTTCAAAGTCCGGGAGATCTTTGTTTTTAATACAGTGGGATGCAAGTGCTGTTTTATGTTCATACTTTGTTTTGAGATCTGATTTATGCGATGATAGTCTTGTTTTCAGCTTTGTTTTAGTAGTGCCAACATATACTTGTTCGCATATGTTAGACCCGTCACCTTTGCAGTTTATTTTGTAAATCAAATCACATTTGTCCATATCTTCTACTTTGCTCTTAATTTTGCTGTGTATGTTTTTTAAAGTGTTGTAGGTTTTAGCAGCTACCCAATAAACCAAACGAATTTGCCTCCAATTCGAGGTGAATCCGAGATCTCGGATATTTATTTCGAAAACGAAGTTCGAAAATGTTTTGCTAATGAACCCAATGGCGGGAGAAATGCACATTTCATTCTCGAAACGAGATTTTTATCATAATCGAATCACTACCGAAGCGAGAATTTCAACATTAGCAAATCGTTTTCGAATAATTTTAGCAATTTTTTTTTTAAATTAAATTTTTTTAATATATTCGTGTCTTACGCGTGTCTTATAAAAGATTATACGATTATTATTGTTAAAAAAAAAAAAAAAAAAAAAAATATGCATGTTCAGTATTCGAACCCGCGTCTCCCGGATGCCAGTTCCCTACGTTATCCACTAGCCTATCGCATTTGTTGTTTAGAATCGGCGTAATTTGCTTTATTTTGAAAACAAACGTTTGAGGAAGTGGGTTCGACTCCCAGCTCAGACAAAAAAATGTATCATTGTTTTTTTTTGCTTTTGGTGTTTTTTCTCTATTTTTTAAAAAATTTAAAAACAAAAAATCAATGTTGCGATGATTAATTGCAGATATATACAAATTAATTTATTTTACGAGATTGCGGACTCGTTTCGAACTCGAATCGAATACGAGATATCTAATCCGAGTTCTCGGTTTCATTACTAATTCGAAACTAAACTGAGTCCGCTATGTGGTTTATTGGGTAGTTGATAGTTATTTTTGTTGTATATATCAGATTTTTTAAGTTTTTCTGTGAAGCCTTGAATGCTGTAGCGTAGCAAGGGGGGGGAGGGGGGGGCGGTCCGCCCCGGGTACACGCTAAAATGGGGTGCAAAATTTGATAAAAGAACTTTTCACCACACAATTTTTGATTTTTTTTTAATAATAAGAATACTTTAATGACTGCGGTTTTATGTTTTGAATATAAAAAGGGTGCAAAAGTAAATGCAAATATTTTTTTTCTTCGTTTTTATTAAAACTTCAGCTTAATAAGAAATTTGTTTCAATATAAACAAACGCTCATACTAAAACCTAAGTCAATTCGGAATTTAATTTGTCATTGGTTAGGGGTGCAATTGCCAAACAAATGCAATTCAAATTTTAATGACAGTAAGATAGAGTACACAAAGAAAAATGTTATATTATAATGTTACATTCTTTTTATATTCCATAAAATTTTTTAAAAAATCGTGTTTTTTTGCTTCTTCAGGTTAAGAAGTGTTCAAATTTACTCGTATAGTATACATTTCTATTACCAATATTTTACGCAAATCTGCATGATTTTCATATGAATGGAAGCATCAGTTATTTTGTAAGCAATACATTTCTCCTGAACTTTACAGGAAAACGTGCCCATGACATAAATGTCAAGAATAATAAATATGCTTTATGATTTTGTGATTGCTAAGTTCTAAGATAATACATCATAAAACAAACCTTATTTACAGCTCTTAATCTGCTAGAATATTATTTTTAATAGTAATATGTTTTTGGGTATCCTGTTACATGAAACAATTTAAAAATCAATACTCAACTAATTACATGCTTAAAAAATTTCTAAAAAAAATTAAATTATGATTTAAATGCATTAAATTTTTTATTTAAATTAAATACATGGCGTTTTATAACAATTTTAAGGCGTTTTGACGTTTTTTTTTATTTTATGTAGAAGATGTCTATTAAAAGCTCTAAGATGGTTTTCTGACTCCTTAACTTTACTAAAGTAATCATTATTATGATTAAATCAACCAACGAAAACTGTCAAAAATAGAGTTTTTAACAGAAGATGCACAGTTCCTTAAAAATTATTCTAGTTATTTAAATTAAATTTTGTTTTCAGTCACCGAATGTGCAGCATCGACAGATTTCTTGTAATTGTCAGCTCTTTTTTGGCCATTCATGACTCTTGACCTTGTCCAGCCAGGGCTAGTTTGCTTTGGGAATTATGTACATAATGAGTATGAAACAAATTTCTGATAATAATTTGGTATCACTGTAATGTTGAGATACTGTGATATTAATAGTCAAGTATAGGGCAGTCAAATCTTACAAACCTCAGCTTTGTCTATCAAAGTCGAAGCTGAGATGAATATAGAATACTATAAAGAAGTTTATAAAATTTAGGAAAAAAGATTATAAATGAATTTGAATGCTTTATTTTAATTTTCACTTAAGTTTTATATAGAAGACATGGATTGATTTCGAAAAAATATTCAACTTTATAGTTATTCAGGGTTAATGAGGGAAAATTTGCCAACGGTTTGCTTCCAGGTCCTGTTTTTTCTTCAATTATGCACAATTTTTCGTAAAATTTTCACAATTTTCTATAAAAAACTAGCTTAAGTTTTTATAACTTCATAAAGTCCAATTATTTAAAACTTCACACAGTTCTCCAATTATTTAAAACTGATATTGTGTGGTTTACTGACAGTAAATTGTCCTCGCATAACTTATAAGCCCTTATAAGCTTTTTTCCAAATCTTTTCTAAAATATGTAATTTTTGTAGAGGTTGATTCAAAAACATGTAGTCGGATTCATCGACAATTATTGTAAAATTAAAATGGAAATAGTGAAAAATTTGTATCAAAATATATCTTTGGGGATTTACTCACTTTTGCAAATCAAAATTTTGCGTAAACAAAATATTTTTCAAAAATTCCTTGATTGCGGAAAATCCTGCTTTAAAAAAATTAAGATATACTTCATAATTGAAATTAAATTAAATTTTTTAAGTTTTGTGTTACTTACCCAATAACATATCTTTCAAATGATCAAATATATTAATATCGATGAGATTATTTTTAAATTTTGTCTATTGTAACCGAATTTTAAAAACTATATAAATAATTAAAATATTTATAAATTTATTTGCACTTTAACAAACTAATTAAAACTGTAAACTATTATTTAAAAATTATATTAATTTCGAGGTATCTTTTAAACATTACTCTTTTGAGGTTTACTATAACCTTCTTAAGGGGTGCACAATTTAGTTTCCGCCCCGGGTGTCACCAACCCTAGCTACGCCACTGCTTGAATGTAAGTTACTCCTTTGTATATTTTTGGTTCTTGAGCTACTGAATTGTTGTTTGTTGGTTTGTTGTTTTTGTAATTTTTGAGTAAGTTTGAAATAGTGTGAGGTGGAAAGTCATTCATGGTGAGTATGCGTTTTATTCTTATTTTATTGCTTTCATGGAAGATCCCATCGCTGATGTTTAAGACTCTGGTAATAAAATTTTTAGCTGTGTTAATAATGGTTTTTTTAGGGTGTTTTGAGTGGAAGTTAATTAATCTTCCTGTTGCGGTTGGTTTTTGGTACCAATCGGTTTTTATAAAATTGTTTCTTTTTAAGACAATTGCATCAAGATATGGCAGTTTACCATCACATTCTACCTCTATTGTGAACTTAATGTGGCTGTTGCATTTATTCAGCGTTTTTAGAGTGTTTTCTATTGCGTCTGTTTTCACAATCGCAAAGATGTCGTCAACATACTTTGTAATCAGTCTTGGTCTGCACTCAGAGATCTCCATAAACTTGTCCAGAACCTCTTCCATCACTATATCTGCTATTATTGGGGAAATGGGTGAACCCATTGGCATTCCATTTAGTTGGCTGTAAATTTTGTTGTTGAAAATAAAATAATTGTTTTCTTTTATTCAGAACCTGAGTATGCCATAAAAACTTTTTTTGGAATTTTTGTGAGGGTTTCAATTTTGCTCCACTTTTTTTCTATTGTTTTTAATGCGAACTCCACTGGAATACTCGGAAAGAGAGATACCACATCGAGGGACACCATCTCCTCGTCATCACATATGTTTGTGTTGTTAATTTTATTCTTAAATTCTATGGCATCTTTTATGTTATATTTCGAATCTATTGTTAGTTTTTTTAATATGTCGACCATGTACTTGCAAAGTGCGTACGATGGTGAGTTTATAGATGAACAAATGGGCCGAAGGGGCATATTGTTTTTGTGTAATTTTGGTAATCCGTAAATTCTTGGAATCGTCGCAGTGTGTTGTCATTTTTAGCTTATCTTGTTTGCTTATTATTTCTTTTTTAAAAAGTGAGTCTACAAAATCATTGTTTTTTTTGTTGCAATGTTGAAGTTGGGTCTTTTCTTATAGTTTTGTACGTCCAACTATCTCTCAATATTGTGTTCATCTTCTCTTCGTATTCTTTTTTGTACATAGCTACTGTTTTGCTCCCGTTGTCCGCCTCAACGATAATGATGTCTTTGTTTTGTTTTAAAAAATGCCTCGATTCCCTTGCAATATTTGTTACGTAGACGTCTCTTTCCGTAGGTTGCAATTCTCTTAAATGTCGTTCTATCAGTGTAGTTAGTTTAATTCTTTCAAAAGAAGGCCGATCAATTTTTCAACATAAAATTCGTACTCTTATTTTTTACTATTTTAATATTTATTGATAAATAGCTGTTGCAGCGAAAAACATTCGCCACAAGATTTTTGCTGTCGTTTCATGTCGTTCGGTTTTTTCATTGACTGATACATATATACACAAGAGTTATATATATATGTTCGCTCTCTCTTAATCTTAATCTCTTTTTGTAACTAATTACCATAGTATAACTAACGAAGTAATAGCAGGGAGGAGAGCAGCTTACCGTGATTGTCAAAACGAAGATGAGAGCTCATACAAAATCTACGAACGAGTAGAACGCTAAGAATAGGCAAAATGTAAACGTAAACAATGATCCGCTACCAACTCTCGCGTGTTTATGTTAAATAATTGTAGAAAATTGTGATTTGTCGCTTTGTATATTATTTTTATTGTTATTGTTAAAGTAATAATGAATAAAATTAAAAGTGCAAATTGAATAAACTGCAATTCATTGGATGCTGTTTGCAGTCACTGTTGCTGCTGCTTAAACTCGGACCTCTTAGAACAATTCTCTGCAAACACCTTGAAGTCACTGTTATTCCTCAGTTATTGTATTATATTTATTTTATTGTTTAATAAAACAATATCACAACGAAAATATTAAATATTATTTGCACTTAACACAACACGATGTTCCATTGAATTTAGATTTGTTTGCTTGCTTTGGCTTGTTTGCTTTGTCTGCATTCGCCAAGATGGCCGATTTTGACATTTAGGGTACTGACAGAGAGAGTACGGTCAATCCTGCTATTACTTCGTTAGTTATACTATGCTAATTACTGTTTATTTAATCTACTCTTCCAATTATCTTTTATTTATCTTCACTTCTCTTATTTCTATCTGCTTCAGCCACCCACGTAATAGCCTTCTCTTTTCTTTGTTTACCTTTTAATGAAAGGTAACATAGAAGTTAATTGTTGTTATTGCTAACAGTATAATCGTATGATTGTTTAATTTATTTGTTGTTACTGTGTTAACAGTACTATCATACGACTTTGCACTTTGCTTTATTTCTTGTTTTATGTTAAGGTATATTTAAGTGCAAGTCTAGTTTTAAGCTTAGTTCAAGAAGAACCATTAAAGATAAGAGTTCATTTTCCTTAAATTGTTTTAAATAAAATATTTGTGAATAGAAAAAAAATTGTCTTTTAATTTAATTCAAGCATGTTAGAAGAAAACTATTTCAGTGAATAACAACAACAAAACTCACGGAAATATTATTTTCAATTAACTTTTAAACTAAATGGAATTTGAAAAAACTTCTTTAGAAAACAACCTTCATTAGGAAGCGTAGAACAGTACAGAAAAAGAAATTTTAAGACGTACATAAAATTCTTTATTGGCTACAGAAACGTTTAAAAGCATTAGGTCTGTTTCCATACGCACTTCAAGTAAAGTTCGAGTAAAGTTCGGGTAATAGAGAGTAATTTGATTATTTGTCAAAATAAGAAAATTTGTCAAAAAGTACGGAAACGGTTTCAAGTACGTTTCAAGCACAACAGCTGTTTTTTGAAAACAATAAAATTTATTTACTTTGTTATCGTATTTAAAACACTTTCGTTAGCATTAATTATGGATATATTAACTATTGTTATTAATTTGGTAACCAATTTCATAAATTTTTTTCACAAAGCAATGCAATAATTTAACCACCTCTGTCCCAGCCCCAAAAATGATACAAAAAAAAAAAGTATATATACCATTCGAAAGGGCTAAATTTGCACCTTCCGAATATAAGCATTTTACAATTTGCACCCTCGTACTTTTTGCAAAAATAAAATGTCAAATTTTGCAATATTCAAATGCTCATATCTCGGTAATTAATTGATATTTCGATGTGCACCTTGCGTCAATAATTTGCAACTTAACTCCTCTAATTTGCACCATTGAGAAAAGTGCGAAAAATACATCGAATTTTTCTGAAAATGCAAAAAAATGTTTTAATTCGATAGCTCGTTCTACGCATGCGTCGTATCAGTGACACGCGCGCGCCGCGCATTCCACTAGGGACTTTATTGTGATGGGGTTTATCTATTTATAGTTTATAATACTATCTCTGTTTTAAAGTATTGATGAAAAAGTATAGACTATAATAGTATTAATCTTATGATAAAAAAAAAAAAATATTGTGACAAATTAATACAGTACAATAACAAGTTTTACGTGATCATTTGGCCTCAAATATCAACTTTAGTAAATGCATTAGTGATGAACTTTATATGTACATTATATATACTGATTTTGATGAAGTCATATCTAGATCAGCCAGACATTGCCACAAAAAAGTCCCTAGCTCGCACCGTGCACGACAGTCGTATAACTATATGTTTTCTGGACAGCGCATGCGCAGTATTGATTTACGTATTTTTACACTATTTACGAAGAACCGATTGATTTTCTAGTATTTTAACGAAGGTGCAAATTAGAATAACAAAATTGCAAATTTTTGGGCCAAGGTGCACTTGGAAATATGCATTTTTTAGCGAGATATGACAATTTAAAAATTGCATCATATACTCCATTTTCAATCTAATTTATTTCAAAAACTATAAGGGTGCAAATTATAAAATGTACTTATTCTGTAGGTGCAAATTAAGCCCTTTCAAATGGTCTATACACTTTTTTCTTTCCGATAATTTTTGGGGCTGGGACAGAGGTGGTAATAATTTAAGTTTATCACTTTGGCAATCAGCTGTTTGAAGCTCGAGATTCGAGCTCGAAGAAATTTTTCAAGTAAAGTTCGAGTAATAGAGAGCGACAAAAAGTGACATTTTGCTTGTTCTTCTTTTCTCTCGTGCTGGAAAAATGTGTAAAGAAACGCTTTCGAGTAACTTCAAGTTACTTGAAGTGAGTACGGAAACAGACCTATTATGTAGTCATTAAAGATTTCATCATGTACTCAATACATGAAAAATTTAAAATTTTTGTGTGCAGAAAACTATGACATGAGTACATAAATTTAGCATCAGCATCGTCGCGTGATTTTTTTTTTTGTTGTGCATGTGTCATTTTTCGTTGTCGTTGTTCTACAAGTTTTCGTTTTTGCGTTATCATGGGGAATTGAAAACAATAAGAAAAAAAAAAGAAAAGCAAGGAAATCTGTTGGGAAGAAACATTTTGATAATTAAGTGCCGGTCGTGAAGAAAGTTTCTGAATTATTAATTCAAACGCTCATTTTGAATAATTGATAACAAACGAACATTCGTTGTTTTTATTTTAATTATCATATTCATTGCAGCAAAAAATATACGGCCATTTCAAGTCAAATGCAAGTTTTTTTCTTAAAATGTATCACATGCTCTAGACTTGTTTACTTGAAATTTTGTCTATAGGTTCCTTTTCTACTTATAAGAATATAAGTTATTTGTTTTTTTAAAGCAATTTTTTTAAAATTATGGAGATACCAATTTATTATAAAAGAAACAATCTTAAAAATCATTGAAAATCAATTGGTAGATGGGTACTTGGGTAGAATGACACTTTTACAAAAATAAAATGTATAGCATTTTCCGATCTACTCAGCTACCCAAGGCAGAGTGAATACCCTAATATCTATTCTTTTATAGTTTTAAGAAAAAAAATTAAGAGTTTTAAATTAATATGAAAACTCGAAAAAAAGCGGGCGACCCAACTAATTTGTATCCTCAACGTACCTATTTATGTGGCCAGCTTATGCATTTGCTAAGCGATTGCTACGACCTAGTTTACACTATGTACTGTTAAAGTTGAAGATATTAAAAGAATGTTTTTTTGTTTTTGTATTTGTTGTTTATTTTCTAGAGGACGTTGAACCCGGCGTGTTTAAAAAAAGGTTGTAAATTGAAAAGAGATATCTTACCGTGCGTTTAGACCGCCTGAACGAACGAAAAATTCATTGCGAAGAATTTATTGCGATAAAAACGTCGTTCGGCGTACTGTCTACTCCGGACGAACATCAATCGCGAACGAACATTATCCGCCATCTTGTATGTTCAGGCGGTCTAAACAAAAAATTAAGCTGGAAGTTCATTCGATACTTTACTTTCAGAGCAAGTAAGGGCTGCAATATTATAAAACAGTTTGTATGTTCTTAGCGCCATATTTCTTAATAATTTTTATTAATTTTACACAAAACGCTCTCTTTCCTTTGCGTGGTTATGATTGTGCTTATGTTTGAGTCGAAAAGCCAAATGCGGAATAGTGAGAAAAATGTTTGAGTGCGCGCGATTTTTATTCGGTACGTATAAGGTACGGTTTTTTTACATTCTCTGATTTTAACCACTTTTTTTAATTTAATTTTAATTAGTTTTATATGCGCTTTTTACAGAATGAATAATTTGTAAAAGGTGCAGCTTCACGGGAAAAAATTTACAAAAATAACCAAAAGTTACAAAATGCGAAAAAATTAATTTTAAAACAAAAGAAAAACAAACAAAATGGAAAATTGATTCATTAACTTATAAAAGGAGAAAATGAAATAACCCCAAATTCTTCGAAAGAAATAACCCCAAAATTGAATGAAATAACTCCCAAGAACCAACCGAAATGAAATAAGACCCAAATAAAACGTATTTAAAAAAAAATTAAATTAATGAAAATTAAATAAGACCTAAACTTTAATAAAAAAAAAAAAAACTCTTAAAAACAAAGTGAAGTAGGTACCCATGATAGAATAACAAGGAAGGCGCATACTGAAGAGGAAGAGAGCTAGATGTCAAAATTTATTAAATTTCACTTTCATTTTGGGCGTTTTGTTATTTGTAATATTCATATTATTCATACAAAAGTATCTCAGTAATCTATGAAATAAACTTTGAAAATATCAGTGATATGAAAAAAATTAAGTGTTCGAATTTAAAAAAATATTCGAAGAATGTGTTCAAATATATAGTAACATAACAACAGCATTGCTTCACAGTCCATTTCCTTTTTTTTTTGGGAACACACTCTCTCCCATACAGCCCACAATAGTGACCCTGTTAGAAAATACATGGATTTTAAACAAATTAAATGTTATTTTTATTTAAATTATTTGTTGCTTAGTATCTTAATATATATTTATTTATATATATATATATATAGCAGGTTTAGGTTATTCCATAGCCGAGCTATACAGACTTTTTTAATTTCCTTACTTATTTGTATTATAATTGAAAGAAAAGTCTAAATAAAATTTAATTGAATTGAATTTTAATATAAATTTGTTTGAAATATTTAAGTAACAATTTCAATAAAAAGAAAATAAATTTTGTTATTACTAGAAAATGTTAAAAAACAAATAAAATGAGAAGACGACAAATATCAGAGTATTGAATATTGAATCATTAGATACATTGGAAATAAAAAAATAAAAATGAATTTAAAAAAATAACCTAAAAATGGAAGGGGATTTACGATTATTAATTAACAGCCCTTCTACTTGTCGCCTTAATCTTTGACAAGCTTGGGGAATTTTTTTGTATTGCTTGTGCAGATGGCTTTAAAGGAGTGCGTTTACGCGAGTAACTATTTGCATTTCCTTGGGTTCGTGCTCGCCGAGGAGAGTTTATATTGAAATATTTGTGGTTTCTGGATGTGCTTGGACTGGCTGCTCCCCTTATTTTTATATTAGAAAGGTTACGGATATGGGAGCAATCGGTTATCTGGCGAGTCTGCGTCAACTTTTCATCAGCCGCTATTTTTTCTAATACCTGTTTGTTAGGATATCGCGTAGACGAAGATATTTTGTGGCGCTTTTGAATGTATCCTGGACTGTATGCTGGTTTATTTGTCTGTTTTAGACACGTCTGTTTTTCCGTAGAGCAGATTACTTGCTTTGATAACGTTATTATTTCTGGCTGTTTGACAACCCGATTTGGTTTAACAGCGTCCATTTCAGAAGTTCGCAAATGATTGCTTTTGCGACGATTACTAATAATAGATTGCGACACAGATTCTTGTTGGGATTCGTTGTCAGAATGACTGCAAGCGCCTAGTTTGTCGAATAATTTTGCCTTAGCCATAACCATACCAGCATTTTGTGCACGCAAGCGAGCAATAGATGCGCGTCCATTTATTTCTTCGTCGGTTGGTGTGATTACTACCAAATGATTAGCTGATGGATTCTTACTGTTTGACGCTACTTTCGTAGAGGAGTTTGGAGTCCTTAAGCTGGTTATCTTACGAGGCACTGATTTTGGAGGCAACATTGGCGTTTTAATGTTGTCAGAATTATCGTTAATATTGTTCGCTTTAACTGGAGTGCATTGCACATTTTCAAACTGATTCGCTCTTTTAACTGTTTTGTCTAATTGGACTTTCGGAAAAAGATTCAGTTGTTGTTGCAATAACTTTTCCGACAAGCCATCACTGAAGAAGATCTGCCCATCAGTCCAATTATCATCAATAACATTTTTTTCAAATGTGCATTCAAGTTCACGGTGCTCAACTTCATTCAGCGCAGTGCATTGTTGCTGAAGCAAGCCTGTGTTTAACGTATTTGGGCGACCTCTTTTAAGATTACTTTTGCCGTAAAAACAATTCTGGGATGTCACAAGTGAGAATGCTGGATTACTTTGTGTTTCTATATTATTTGTAGTAGAACTAATGTGCCACGTTTGATTGCGAGAGAGACGAACTTTTTCTTGCGAGCGTCTACGAATAGTTCCTATTTTTCTAGCACTTGGCGAACGCATAACTCGATGCTCGCTACTACGGCGAATCTTAAGGCCACGGCTCAGTTGTTGTGCTAGGTGTTCTGTAGTGGGAGAGGTTAGCGCTTCTGTGGTTTCAACTATTTTTTCATATCTACTCTGAACACTTTGGAGTCCACTAAAATCTTGGTTCATTTCCTCAGGTGATGCTAACGACCTGCGTGAGAGTGAACTAAACTCTTGTGAGATTCGAGTTTCAATTGCAGCCATTCGTTCCTTGATAGCTTCATACTCATTCTTGGATATTTTCACATAATCCACACTGGTGTCAGTACTGTCTACAGAACTGATATTTTCTATGAGTGGATACTCTACTTTCGGTAAATCAAATTCAGAACTTCCTGGTAGTGTGATGTCTGAAGAACGTTCTTTTGATGAGCATCCTGCTGAGTGTATATGAACCTTAGTGGAACTGTTATCTTTTTTTAAATCGTTGCAGTTTTTGTTTTTGTTCTTAGACCAGCCTGAACCTACAATGCTCCAACGTCGTTCCATTGTTGTAACCACAGGATTATTTGAAATATTTTTGATCTGTCGTCGACCTCCTAGACTAAGGCGCGATTTTTTGGGTTCCCTATTTGAAATGAAGAAATTGAATTAGTGAAAACGTAGTTGACATTATGATAAAAAAATGTTATAAAAAAAACAAAGTATTCATAAAATTTATTCAAATTGTCCATTCAATATAACCACATATTTAATACCACTAGGCAGTACACTCAAGATACATTCGCCAACATTAGAATAGGGTAGAGTGGGGTGTCATTAGGCATAGGGTGTTGTGAGACAAGTTAATATCTGTCATAGTCGTAATGTAATGAATGCTCACAACTGTAAAATATTTTCTCAACGAAATCTCACTTGTTATGTGCACTCATGTGTCTAACAATTTTTAACGTGTTGATGATACGTGCTCTATACCACAAATGTCTGTATCAATTTTGTTTGATCGTGCTTTTAGAAGTTTTTCTACTGATTGTGGAATTTCCTGAAACATTGCCAAGAATAAGTGGACGCAAATATATGGAACATTCCATGATAATCGTTACCAAGGTAAAAATCTTCTCACTAGCCTCGAGTTTCGTCGGTAAATCCGTTCCAAAAAAAGCGACGCAATTCGAAAACGACGGAATTCGAAAACGACGCAACTAGAAAACAACGCAACTTGAAATAACGTTTTATATTTATGTATAAGGTCTCAGCTTATTATGAGTTAAAAAAACAATAGGTATTTCTTAAAATCACTATAAAATAAAAACGAAAATTGAGTACATCAAAGTTTACATAAAAATAAGTACATACTGATGAAATTTCCCTGAATTTTAATGGAATGCTTTTGAGTTGCGTCGATAAAAAGTTGCAACTGAAATTCAAAATATTGTATAGACGCAACTCAAAAACGACGCAACTCGATGCTCGATACTTTATTATTTTGTCAAAGATTAAGTCCTAGTTTTGTTACCATACACCCAATATTAACATAACACTTATTTACGTAGACGGTGTCAGCACAGACGTCAATATAATAAAGTAAGTTCTTGTAAATAGACAAAAACTTCAAATTATATTCCATTGAATTCTATTATATTTTCGAATAAAAGAGGCCGTTTCCACAGGGCATAGCACATGCCTTCACATACACCAAGGCATGAGCGTTGAATGTCAAAATAAACAACTGTATTTTTTTTGTGGGCACATTTTCCTAACAGTAAACAACTTCGGAAACATTTGAACTTAATGTTCTGAACAAGTATTAAATGCATTTAAAATTATCAAATAGTGTATTTACTTAAAAACAACATCCAAATTTACTTAAAAACCAATTTTTATTTAGAACTAACATGAAAATTTGCCAAAAAGTATCGCATCACCGATAAAATATAATTTCAGTTCCAGTGAAATTCAGAAATGGGACTGCTCATGCCATGAGATATTCATGGCATCTATCGCAAAGCATAAGATATGCCAGGGCATATGCGGTCTCCACAAGATTTTCGTATGCCTTGGAGTATGTGATGGCATGTGCTATGCCCTGTGGAGACGGCTGTAACAAAAACGCAATATTATTATTATTGTAAATATAATATACTATGGTTGTTGAATTAACATTAAAAACACGATTCATGAACAAATTGTTGTTTTGTAGTAATGCAGCTCGACTACGCTAAAATAGATTTTTATTTCGTAACACCCGTCACAATTTGTGTAACAACCATCATATATTAAAATATTTAACAAACAACTCTCTGAAACGTATTCCTCCTTTATTAATGCAGGGTTAATCATAAAACATTATTTAATTGACAGTGTTTAATTTTTGTTTTTATTAATTGTAGTTTGGCTGAATTTCACAAACATTCGAAGTGAAATCAGATTTTTCAATAAGTACTCGTGACACCCGTTGCAGGTACTTTAAAAAAAAAAATTATACAAACATTGACCATGATTTTAAGTTTTTTTCCCCCACACATGGAAGACAATCATAAATCATTTATGATGATTGCAACAATTTTAATTTTTTCAATGTTTTGTGTTTATTCTATTATTTTTATAACAATCATGCCACCTAATGCATACAAAAGTGCGACAAAACCAAAAATAAATGTGAATGCGCTAATGAATCCCATCTTTTTTCAGGCTTCAAGAATATTTTTACAATTATTTCATTTTTGATTTTTGACAATTGATCATAAGAAGCTCGGTCAAAGTCCTTTCAAGGGCTGAAATGGCCAATTTGTTTGTTTTTTATTTAATTTAAAAAATACAATCGCAAGTTATTGGGCAATTCAATAAACTAAACAAAAATGTTTCCAAAAAACAAAGTAAATATTACTTTTTAAAAAGTTATCGTCCAAAAACTAAACCTGTCTCACAACACCCTTTCTGCTTTTTATAATATATGGATATATATATAAGCCTATATCTATATAATTAATAGACTAAGGTTTTTTTGTGACTTCAACTCCTCTCAGACCAATGGACCGACTTTATCGATTCAGATGTCATTAAATTAGGTTTATGCTGTAGATGTGCAAAGATGCGCTTCAGGGGGTTCCCCACCTTTTAAAACAGATATAAAATGTTTATACAAAAATCCGATCAGCGAAATTAATAAAAGGGCCAAAGCCTAGTTAAGAAAGATAATCGCCTGATTAAAATAAACAACAAAATACATTACCAACAACAAAAGCGAACATCTTAGCGTTACCACCATCGACGACAATGTACTTTGTTGCTTTTTGCAAGTGCAAAGAATATATTCATAAAAAAATGCCAAAAACAAAATACATATGCGACAAACTCTTCAAGATCGTCTGAATTTCGCTTCCACTAACAAAATACATACGCACAACAACAATGCTGTGGGTTTGGTGGTCGCGCCGCACAGCTTGTGTGTTTCGATGCGTATGTTGTTCCCAGTAGACAATGACATCGCTGCTAGCAGGCCTTCCTGTGGATTTTATAGTACTGCCGCACTCATATACAATTACACTTTCTTTTTTATATGAAGTGGGAAAATTTCGCAGGCCTTCCGCTCCGATAGCTCAAAAGAGGCCTGATAGATGCACTTCTTTAGAATGGCTAAAAGTAGGGCTAAACAAAAAGTGTTGAAAAAATATTTTTTTCATTTACACCTTTTTCTATTTATTTGTATATTCTATGATTTTATCTTCTCTCCTATGTTTTTTTTAAGTTAGATTAATATCAATCTATAATCTTTGATATAGCAGTAAGAAGGGCCATTATTGCGTCATATTTTTAAACTGATATATATTCTAACTTTTAACGGAAAAGTTGCCCTGAAGTATATGAAAAGTCAGTCTTTGTAGGGAAAACAAATTTGTTGTGCTGCCTTTTGTGCAGAAAAAGAAGGACTTAAAGAAGGGCTCATAAGAGCAGCGAGGAACGGATGTGTTTAGTCTTCAAAAGTAGCAGTTAATGCAGGCCTTCGTATGAAGAGCGCTGGTTTAATTGCCTATTGGGTATTGTCTTTAGTTGTTTAACGTGTATTTTTATCAAACGCCAAGACAGAGAAAAAAACTCTCTGAAATTTAAAGATCTTTATTTGCAAGCGAATATCTCTGCCACTGTTTAAAAAATTTCATTTATTTCTTTTTTGTATTTAATTGCAATTAATTGAATTTAAAATAATTACAAAGTTTTTACCGTTACTTTATTATTTATATTTAAATCATTGCCTTTAAAAAGAGTCCAATAAAAAGAATGTTTTCTCAAAAAATGGATTAAAATTTGTTTTTGTTGTAAAAATAAAAAAATTTAAAATTTGAATTTTTGATTGTCTTTTATTGTATATAGTTTATTTAAGACGAATTTGTTTTTGTTTGACCGAAAAATTTATAAATACTATGTTTCATCGAAGAAACAAGGCTACCCCCTATGATTTGTTGTAGGTGTTCTGTAAGTATTTTCTATTAATTTCTGAAATATATCTTAGTATTATGTCTTAAATCTATTTTTTAATTCGTTTTTATTAAAATTAGTTATGTTTTATAGCTTGAAAAGTTAAGCTGCTATGTTTTCGAATAGTAATAATTAGTGTCCGACCGAATGTGATTTTTTGCCGAAGCCGACGCCGATTCTTCGGCAAAACGGAAATAATCGTCCGAAGGCCGAAGCCGATGCCGAATAAGAAATGAGAAATGTTTTCAAGTAAAATAAATTATAAAATTTATTCTTTGCTTTTGTTATATGGGCATTTCCACGAAAATGTCAACCACAGCTGAAAAATTTAATGTCTTTCTATGTCCAATTTTTTAATCTAGTAAAATACTATTGTATAATGGTCGAATACTCGCAATATTGTGGGTATAAAAAGTTATCAATTCTTTTAATTTGTCGATAAACTTGTATTAAATACGTTAAAACGTATTCATCGAAGATGTACACAATTAAAGTATAGACGTTTCACCTTTAATTTTATGTTTTTTTTTTCATTTCTTTTTAACTCTTTGAAATCAGAATTTATTTGTTGTAATCGAATTTATATTTTTTTATATCTTCTAATATATAAAAATCTCGTGTCACGGTGTTAGTGTTTGAACTCCTCCAAAACCGCTAGATCGATTTGAACGAAATTTTGTTTGTGCATTTGGTAGGTATGAGAATAGGTCGTAAAGTATTTTTCACTTACCTATCCCCGAGGGGCGTGGTACTTTTTCACAAAAATTAATTTTACTTTCGACCCATGTGTCCCACATCAATGAAACAAAGTAGTGCCCTTCGACTAGCAAAATTGAGCGATCTATGAAAAGGGAGGCATGGCACCGCCCATACAATTAAATTTTTTGATTTTTTGAATAGATTTGAAACTACATTTATAACAATGAAAGTCGATATGAAGTAACTTTTTGGCCAGGTTTTTTATTTATAAAACTGACACGGGTATTGGAAAACGGGGCAAGGATCCGCCCATACAATTCAAATTTTCAATGCAGAATAGCTATAGAAGTAAAGGAATAGAACATTTTTCTCAGAATGAAGTTATTATCTGGTGGTGGCCTGCTACTGAAAAGCTATAACGGGTATTGTACAAGGTATCACAAATCAAAGAAACTCGATTTGGAGTTACTATTTGGTGATATCCTACTACTGGGAAATATTCAAAAACGAGAACGGGTATAAGACAAGGAGTGTGGCTCCACCCATAAAAGATAATTTTTTATATTGGAGTGGAATTTTTATTTGTTGATGGCCTTATATTGGCAAACTGGAACAGGCATTGGACTAGGACGGCAGCAATGCGCCGGGTACCAGCTGGTTTAATAATATAAAACTATTTTTAAAAGCCTTAGTTAGTCTTCTTAATAACACATTTTCTTAACGGATATTTTGTCGCGTGGGTTATGTCGCGTGAGTTACGGCAATGATTTTTTGGAAACTCTACATATTTTTAAATTGGCAAACTTCACTGTTTTTCCGTTGAGAAAATTCGCTGAATTTTACAATCTAAACTTGCTTGTAAAACACACTTCTGTTTTTGTCGCGTGAGTTACTCCCATATTTACAACTGCTTTTCTTAGTTAGTTACAGGAACGACAATTTTGGTAAATCATACCATTACTATTTTTTCTAATGTACTATGATACATGTACATTAGAATTTTTTTCATTGATAACATGAACTTCTGAGAAAACGAAGCTTAATGACGAACGCATGTCGCGTGAGTTACCATGGAAATGATATTCATTTCAGTACAAAAAAAATATATTTTCGATCCAGTGGAGAAAAGCTTCAGAAATGTAAAACTAACTGAAATCTGGCAGAAAATTTCTAGGGTTAACTCGGCTTTTATATTTCAGTCCATAACAAAATCAAAAACTTTACAGTCGGACTCGCTGCATTTACCATTTGAATAAGATTTTCAAAGAGTGAACACCAACTCATGAAAGAACAGAAAAGGAGAGAAACACAAAACAACCAATGAAAATGTTTCAAATGTGGAATATTTAATGGAGTTCCTGAATAATTAAAAAAAATTCTAAAAACTTACAAAAAAAAATTGTTTAGCAAAGCAAGACCATTCGGCAAAAATAATCGGCTATTTCGGCCGAAACAGAAGCCGAAGCCGAAGGTCAAAATATTGGCCGTTTACCGAAGCCGAAGCCGAATAATCGGTCGGACACTACCCAATCAGCCATTTAGAAATAGTGCTTGGATAAAGCTTACATGCAATACAAAAAGCAAGCCTTATCCAAGCACGCTTGAAAAACACTTGCCCAGGTAATAAATTTCCAAGTTCCTTTGTATAACTATTGTGTAAAACACAAAAAGCAAGTGATGCACAATAATACTTGGAAAGGCTTGCATTAAGTAAGTGTTTTGCAATCATACTTAGAAAACGCTGACAACACTAATAGTTGTACAACTGTTCAAAGTTGTGACCCAATCAACCATTTAGAAATAGTGCTTGGATTAAGCTTACATGCAATACAAAAAGCAAGCCCTATCCAAGCACGCTTGAAAAACATTTGCCCGGGTAATAAATTTCCAAGTTGCTTTGTATAACTATTGCGTAAAACACAAAAAGCAAGTGATGTACAATAATACTTGGAAAGGCTTGCATCAAGTAAGTGTTTTGCAATCATACTTAGATAACGCTGACAACGGTAATAGTTTCACAACTGTTCAAAGTTGTGATGCTCTCATATATACATACATAAATGTATTTTATTTTCATTTTGTTCGCTCAGCAGCCATAAGGCTAACGGCAAGCTGTTAGAGTGTCCGACTCATATGCGGTGGTTCGCGCGTTCGATCCCTGGTGTAGCAAACACAAAAATTTTTTAAGGCATGCAATTTTTCATATAAATATATGCTTCAATTTTAACAAACAAAAATAAAAAATAAATAAAAATAAAAATGTTCCGGTTGGGAATTGAACCTTGGATGTCTAAATCACAACAAATCAAATAACCAGTGGCTTACCAACTGAGCCACGGACTAAAAATTTTTCGCGAGTGCTAATTGATTTGTTGAATGTAGCACACTTGGAAAACGCTTATTAAAACACTTATATCCAATTGTTAAAACAACACTTGGATTAAGCTTGAAGTAAGGAATATTATTCCAAGGGTTCACTTTCGTTTATCCTACAATTACATGTAAGCGTTCTACAATAGTAAATGAAAGCGTTATCCAAGCTTGAGGCTTACGTTTGTAAGCTTGTTTAAAGCTTATTCCAAGCTTGTTTGGCCGATTGGGGATGCTCTCATATATACATACATAAATGTATTTTATTTTCATTTTGTTCGCTCAGCAGCCATAAGGCTTACGGCAAGTTGTTAGAGTGTCCGACTCATATGCGGTGGTTCGCGCGTTCGATCCCTAGTGTAGCAAACACAAAAATTTTTGAAGGCATGCAATTTTTCATATAAATATGTGCTTCAAATTTAAACAAACGAAAATAAAAAATAAATAAAAATAAAAATGTTCCGGTTGGGAATTGAACCTTGGATGTCCAAATCACAACAAATCAAATAACCAGTGGCTTACCAACTGAGCCACGGAATAAAAATTTTTCGCGAGTGCTAATTGATTTGTTGAATGTAGCACACTTGGAAAAAGCTTATTAAAACACTTATATCCAATTGTAAAAACAACACTTGGATTAAGCTTGAAGTAAGGAATATTATTCCAAGGGTTCACTTTCGTTTATCCTACAATTACATGTAAGCGTTCTACAATAGTAAATGAAAGCGTTATCCAAGCTTGAGGCTTACGTTTGTAAGCTTGTTTAAAGCTTATTCCAAGCTTGTTTGGCTGATTGGGTAGTAATAATGTTTATCTCAGTAGTAATATTAGTGTAAGTCTGTCTTCGTATTTTGACAGTTACATTTAAAAATTGAATGTCAGATCTTACGTTTTAAGTCAAACCATTCACATAATGATCTTTTATATCATTATTGAGACTGAATATATCGTTATTGAGTATAATAGCTTCTTGAATAGAATATCATATATTAAACGTCTAGTTAGTACTTAATGTTCCAACCGTCTGTGGTTATAACTGCTTGGAATTGAGTTTAGCAAAGTTTTGGGTCTTAGCAAATTATATATTTCGCCAGATTTTTCTAAATTTTTCTTTTTAGTTCAGTTTAATGATGGGACCTTTTCAACTTGCTCTTTACTTCAACGCAAAGGTGTACAATGGGGCTGCAATATAGTGTGTGCTAGTGTCCGACCGAACGTGAATTTTTGCCGAAGCCGATTCTTCGGCAGAATGGAAATAATCGGCCGAAGCCGAATAAAAAAAAACCAAAGGTTTTCAAGTAAGAAAAATTGTTAAGGGCCGATTTTGAATGTGAACCACACCTAAACGTCAAGTTATTTTCTGCATTTCATTTGGCATTTCTCAATTTCAGACTAACTCAATTTGAACCATAAAAAGATACATAATCGAGCCACGCGTTAAAGTTATTCAAGAAATGGCAACAGTGGATGATCAATTTTTTAAGAAAATCATCTCAGTTATGAGGCATATTTTCACCTCAGTGGATTCGTCAATAAGCAGAATTGCCGAAGTTGGGCGAATGATAATCCAAGAGTGATTGTCGAAAAACCAATGCACCCACAAAGAGTGACTGTTTGGTGCGGTTTATGGGCTGGCGGCATTATCGGGCCATATTTATTCCAAAATGAGACCGGTCAGGTAGGTGATGTGAATGTTGTTCGCTATCGTGAGATGATAACGAACTTTTTAAGGCCCGAATTAGTAGATATAAATGTGGACATTATGTGGTTTCAAAAGGACGGTACACCTTGCCACACAGCTAATGAAACAATGACACATCCGATGGTCCAAATTTTCTATGACATTGAGGCATAATTGAGGATCTATGCCGTTAATGTGCCGAATTATCTCATCCTTTAGCTCTTGAATTGTTGCTGGCTTATCAACGTACACCTTTTCTTTCAAATAACCCCAAAGAAAGAAGTCCAACGGTGTCAAATCACATTATCTTGGCGGCCAATAGACATCGCCACCATGTGAGGTAACACGGCCATTGAATTTGTCGCGCAAAAGAGTCATTGTTTCATTAGCTGTGTGGCAAGGTGTACCGTCCTTTTGAAACCACATAATGTCCACATTTATATCTACTAATTCGGGCCTTAAAAAGTTCGTTATCATCTCACGATAGCGAACAACA
This sequence comes from Tetanocera ferruginea, assembly GCA_958299015.1. Classification (NCBI taxonomy): domain Eukaryota; kingdom Metazoa; phylum Arthropoda; class Insecta; order Diptera; family Sciomyzidae; genus Tetanocera; species Tetanocera ferruginea. The sequence goes on from OY282642.1 coordinate 59,206,341, forward strand.
TTCACAGTACCTACCTGACCGGTCTCATTTTGGAATAAATATGGCCGGATAATGCCGCCAGCCCATAAACCGCACCAAACAGTCACTCTTTGTGGGTGCATTGGTTTTTCGACAATCACTCTTGGATTATCATTCGCCCAACTTCGGCAATTCTGCTTATTGACGAATCCACTGAGGTGAAAATATGCCTCATAACTGAGATGATTTTCTTAAAAATATCGGCCGATTATGCCGATTATGCCGATTACCGAAGACGAAGCCGAATAATCGGTCGGACACTAGTGTGTGCAGAGCAGCCTTTTACTGCTTGGGAACTTAGTACGAAAATAATTCGAGTACAATGTAGGACAGTTTCTTTATATCAACGTTTCGTGTAAAAAAGCATATAAAATTATAACAGAAATGCCACGCATTTCAAAAATACCACAAAAATCCCACATGCAATGGAAATATACATATTTATTACCACATACAGAAACAATTTTTAAAAAATTGTCAATCAACCTCATTCCGTTATCGGATGTGTTGTCGTAAAGGCTGAACTTTCCGACTGTTGGACCAAATATGTTTTCCTTACCCACCTTGGCGTTGAAGTCACCAAGCACGATTTTTATGTCATGACGGGGGCAGCGCTCGTATGCGTCTTCAAGGCGCTCGTAAAAACTCTCTTTGGTCTCGTCATCTTTTTCTTCTGTCGGAGCGTGCGCACATATTAGGCTTATGTTAAAAAATTTTGCCTTGAAGCGGATTATGGCAAGTCGTTCGTTCACAGGAGTGAATCGCAGGACATGATGCCGTATTCTCTTGCCAACTACAAATCCGCATCCAAACTCGTGCTTCTCCGCATGGCCGCTGTAGTAGATATCACAGGATGCTTGCCGTAAGCAACCCTGTCGCTTCCATCGCATTTCTTGGATTGCAGTGATATCAGAATTATATCTTTCCAATATATCAATCAGTTGGATAGAGGCACCATCCCAATTTAGGGTCCGGACATTCCAGGTGCATATCCGTAAATCATTATCAGTTTTTCGTTTGCGGTTGTCGTCATCAGATTTGGGGATCATTCTTTTATTTATTCTTAAACTTTTCATTGAAATGGTTTATTACATGTTTTACAGTTTTGATATAATATACAAAAATACCCAATTTCAGGTCTGTTGCTTAAATATTAGCCCATTTATAGAGTTTTCACTTTAATAGGTTGTATGGGAGGTGGGTGTGTTCGTATGCGGATGACGCACACTCTTTTTCACATTTTAGTTTTGATATAAAATACAAACGTATCAAATTTTTTTCCTGTAGCTTAAAGTGAAGCCGTTTTTAAGAGTTTTAAATTTTGGGGTTATATGAAAGGTGAGCGTGTAGTGGATGACGCCCATTTTTCTAACACGTCTCAATTTTTGTACAAAAATATAAATATCTAATTTTAATTTATATAGTTTTCAATATTAGAGTTGTATGGGAGGTGGGCGTGTTAGTAAGTGGATCACGCCCATTTTTCGAGCATACTTCAGTTTTGACATACATTATTCAAATACCTTAAGTTTTGTAGCTTAAATATTTGCTTCTTTATGAAGTTTTCATTATTGGGGTTGTATGGGAGGTAGGCGTGGTTTTCATCCGATTTAGCCCATTCTCGAACTTGATCTTAGTTTTTAAGAAAAAAGCTGAAATATCGAATTTCAGCGCGATAGCTTCAAAATTACGGCTGTAATCGTGTCCACAGACAGACAGACAGACAGACAGACGGACAGAGAGACGGACATGGCTAAATCAACTCAGGTGGTGATGCTGAGCAAGAATATATATACTTTCATATACCTACCACGCCTCCTTATGGGCGTTACACACGTCGCGACAAAATTAATATACCCCTTACGCAGTACGCGTGGGGGAATACAAATACCAAAAACAAAATACATATGCGACAAACTCGTCAAGATCGTCCGAATTTCTATTCCACTAACAAAACACATACGCACAACAATGCTCTGGGTTTGGTGGTCGCGCCGCACAGCTTGTGTGTTTCGATGCGTATGTTGTTGTTGTTGTTTGTTACTGATGTTTTTCGCAAGTGCATTTCTTCGTAAATTTGGCGCAAGCAAAATGTGATTTTTATTACATTTTAATAAGAGGGCCACAAGGGCCACCTATTGTGATCATGCCTGCTATAAAGTTACTCGAAGCTTAATTTTTGTGAGCAAACGAGATACAAATAGCTTTCTATCTCACTTTTTCACACACTCTGCCTACCTGCCTGTCTGAATCAGCGTTTACTATGCACGCGGCCTCAAGCGCTGCTGATCGTTGTTATACCCTAAACCTGAAAGGTCAGGGTATATTAACTTTGTGCAAACGTTTGTAACGCATAGAACGAAGCAAGTCCGGTATAGAAAAGTATATATATTCTTGATCAGCGTCACCACGTGAGTCGAGCTATCCATGTCCGTCCGTCCGTCCGTCTGTCCGTCTGTGTGTTGTCCGTATACACAGGATAAGAAGAAGGAGTCGAGATATTTGGATGAAACTTGGTACACATGGTCACAAGCACCCAAGGATCTGCACTATTGAATATTTTTGGAATCCGCCCACAGACACGCCTACCTCCCATACAACGCAAAAATTGAAAACTGCATAACTCAGCTCATAATTAACCTACAACAATAAAATTTGGTATATATGTGTTTTGTATCAACACAAAGATGTCATCGAAAAATGGGTGTCGTTCGCTCACGGACACGCCCACCTCCCATACAATCCAAAAATTGAAAACGCAATAAATAAGCTTGTGTTTAACCTAAAGAGCTAAAATTTGGCACATATGTTTTTTATGACAAGACAAAGATGTTTTTGAAAAATGGACATCATCCGCCCACGGACACGCCTACCTCCCATACAACGCGATAATTGAAAACTGCATAACTCAGCTCATAGTTAACCTACAACAATAAAATTTGATATGTATGTGTTTTATACCAACACAAAGATGTCTTCGAAAAATGGGCGTCATCTGCTCACGGACACGCCCACCGCCCATACAACCCAAAAATTGAAAATGAAATAAATAAGCCTGTGTTTAACCTAAAGAGCTAAAATTTGGCACATATGTTTTTTATGACAAGACAAAGATGGTTTTGAAAAACGGACGTCATCCGCCTATGGACACGCCTACCTCCCATACAACCCAAAAATTGAAAACGCAATAAATAAGCCTGTGTTTAACCTACAGAGCTAAAATTTGGCACATATGTTTTTTATGACAAGCCAAAGACGTTTTTGAAAAATGGACGTCATCCGTCTACGGACACGCCTACCTCCCATACAACCCAAAAAGTTTAAAACTCAATAAATAAGGTTTTGTTTGTCATAGAGAAATTAAATTTGGTATGTATGTATTTTATACCAAAACTAAGGTGTGTTCAAAAATTGGGAGTAATCCGTCCATGAACACGCCCACCTCCCATAGCGAAAGCATAATAAAGGCATTAACTGTGAGCTACAGGAATAAAACTTGGTATGTGTACATTTTTCTTCAACATTTAAATGCATATAAAATATAGGCTTCATGCGCCCACGGACACGCCCATTTACAGTAAAATTTTTTTTGTTTTTGAAAAGTGGGTTTAGGGTATTTCATAGTCGGCCTAGACCGACTTTAGACTTTCTTTACTTGTTTTACTTTATTATTTAGTCAAAAATCTCGCTCATAACACGTGACTTAGTCCTTTTTTAAAGCTTCGGGCTTAATACTTTTACATATCATTACCAAACAAATCAAATAACGTTTGAAATAAATATATATTTTTTTAAAGCAATTTTTATTTTTACACATTAAGGCCCGTTAACTGATCCTAATTTTAAACAAAGGTTAGCTTAAACAAAGTTTAAAATTCCTTCACCTCAGTTTAAATTTTAACGCGTAGAGTGCCACGCCCACAGATTTGCGCCCACTTCTTTACACCCCCTATCATAAGCGCAACCAAAGGGGGGGTTTCGGGGTTTAAACCCCCCCCAAAAATTATTGTAGTACCTAGCAAAATAGGATTAAATCAAACTGATTCATATGAAAAGCAATCACACATCTTATCAAATGAGTGAAAACCCCAAATGTATATTTCAAATCGATGCTGTTGGATGCATAATCTACTAAATTTTATATATTTTTTTCCTTCAGACTGATACTGGTCAATTGAGGGGTTCGATTTGAGTTGTCTTTTCAACTTTTAGCTTGGAACCCACTAAAACGATTTGAAATGTTTGGATGAAAATTAATTAAAAAAAAAATATAAAATAAGAAAGCCTGTACTTGAAGAAGAGCGGTCGAATTTCTCGCCAGCGAAATGATCAAAGAAATTTTCTCAAAAAGTGTTATGTTTCGTTCTTTTTTTTATAATTATTTTTTTAGACACAAATTTACCCAAACTCTGCAGGAATTAAGTTTATAGTGAAGTCATGTGATTCAGTAAAAAGCTAATTCCGATTGACTTCCGAAACTGAAGCAAAAATTTACAATTCATAATTTTCCATCGTATTTTCCCGAATCTGTTTCATAAAAATTACTTGTCAACGATCTGGCAACGCCAATGCAGAACATGCGAGAAGTAGTTGAAAAACCGACGCCATTAACGTACGCGCGTGTGCCGTTGGTTGTAAAGTTGATCCGTATTGAATTTCAATTAAATATCTTTGTAAAACTAATAATCATTTCAATTAATATCTAATAATATAAGTTTATTAAAAATGCAGTAAAAACATAACTAGTTTGTAGTTATTTGTTCGGTCTTTACAATTCAGAAGTGGGATTGCCAATGGAGTCTGAGTTGAGACTTCCGCGAGCGCGTCGTTTGCTTTTCTGCGCGAAAGAAAGGATCGAACAAGTGTGCAAATTTCAACGCAAGTGCGAAAGAGATAGTTGCATACCGAAGGAGTTCAACGAGCTCAAAGTTTAAAGTGCGAAAATTCGCCGTGAAAATGAAAGAAAACTGGAAAGAAGACAGCAAACGAAAGCGGCTGCATATAAGCGAATAATGAACAAATAAACGAAGCGAAATGAAGTTGATTTAAAAAGAAAAAAAAAAAAACAAAATAAAGGAAAAGGTGCGAACGTAAAATGCACGAATATAGAAAACGTCAAAACGAACGTAAACAATTGTTTTTTTCTCTTAATAAATAACAACATGAACTGTAGCTTAAAAAAAAAATAATAAATGATTTATAAAGTAAACGTAAAAAAACTGTGCATAATATAAAACGAAATAAAAAACAAAGCGAGCTAAATTGTGTATTGTTGAAGTTTAAACAAAACAATGGTTAAAATAAGTTCACTTAAAGTAGATCAGCTTAAGAAGCTGCTGCGTGAGAGGGAGTTGTCAAGTGTTGGCACAAAAGCGGAGTTGGTGCATCGCTTGATGGAAGCAGTCGGCGTGGACGATGTTGAAGTCGAGGACAGTGATGCTGATTTACAAGCTCAAATTAACGAGCTAAAAGAAATGATGTGTAATTTAATGACAGTGGTGCAAGCAAGTGCAACCAGAGAACCAAGTATTGTGTTCAATTCAAACAGTGTTTCTAATGAAAACAATCGAAATGTAAATTTTTCACCCGAAAATCAGTTAGTGTCGCGTAACTCATATTCGGTAAAAGAAATATCAGAAACCATACCTGAATTTAATCCAACGGACGATATGTCGTTGTCGGCTGAACAATTTGTTGAGCGGGTGGATACGGCTGTGAACGCGTATAGGTGGGAGGAAAAGTGTCTGCTGCTGGCCGTATTTAGTAAGCTCAAAGGTGTCGCAAAATTATGGCTAGACTCGTCGCAGCAACTTTTTGCAACTTGGGCTGAACTGTCTCAGGCTTTAATTATCGAATTCGGGTGCACGCTGGATGAAGCAGATATACACAAACGCATGTGCAACGCGTCGCGTAAGCCAAACGAGAATGTTATTGACTATTGTTTTAGAATTTGCACAGTGGGTCGTCGATTTAAAATAAGTGAGAAAGCAATTGTGAAGTATACACGTGATGGTTTAAAACACCGCGAACTGCAAGCCGCAACTGCAGCTTTACGTTTTAATACTGTTAAAGACATGCGCGAAACCTTTTCCGAATATTTACGAAACTTACCTAGTCGACACTTTAATCAAGAAAATATTCAAAATAAAACCGAAAATGAAATAAATATTGAAAAATATAAAAAAACAAAATCAAACGTGAGTGAAATGAAAAAAGTGCTATAATTGTTTTGAATTCGGGCACATATCCTCGCAATGCCCTAAACCACAGCGTCGACGAAGATGTAACGATTGTCTGAAGGTACATCCGATTAATGAACCTCAAAACTGTGGCAAACGAAATATGTCAGTGCGTGTAACGCAATGTAACGATGAAATATTTAAAAAAAAAATTCGTATCGGTGACAAAGAACTGGTTGCATTTATCGACACCGGAAGTCAATGAAATCTTGTGCGTAAAACCGTATCAGACAATCTCATTTGTGAACGTGAACATTGGCCTTTAAAAATTCATGGAATATGTGGCGGTGTTCGATATTCAGAAACACGATTAATAACAAATATCGAAATCGATGGGTTCGAGTTTAAAAGCACACTATACGTGGTCGACGATGATCTGCTTGAAGAAGAAGTTTTGCTGGGTCAAGATTTGTTTGCAACTAATAAGGTACGTGTTGTAGTCGAGTGTAGAAATCTAAAATTTGAACCATTTGATGAAGACGTAGACAAGGTACACGAAGTCGCATTGAAGGAGTTGTTAAATGAATTTAGCACTGTCTTTGCTAAAGATATCAGCGAAATTGGGAAAACGAACTTAGTCGAGTGTAAAATTGAGTTGGATACAGACATTCCAATTGCTCAAGCCCCGTACAGGGTGCCGGAACCGAAGAAAATGGTGGTGGCGAAAATTATACAGGAGTTATTAGACAATGATATTATAACTAGATCTGAGTCCGAGTATGCGAGCCCTGTAATTTTAGTAAAGAAAAAGAACGACTTTCAAATGAACGACTTTGCATAGATTACCGACGATTAAATAAACACATGCGTAAAGAGGTATATCCGATGCCTAATATAGAAGAAAGGTTACATGACGCTAAACGTTTTAAATTTTTCTCAACACTTGATCTAAATTGTGGTTATTACCAAATACCGAACATTGTAGAAAGTTTACCGCTTTTGTGACGACTGAGGGTGTGTACGAATTTAAACGAATGCCCTTTGGACTAAAAAACGCTCCTATAGCTTTTCAAAGATTGATGGCAAAAATAAAAGATAAGACGCAGCGGGACGATATGATCCATTATATGGATGATATTCTCATTGGGAGTTATACCGAAGACGAGATGTTCAAAAAACTACGTAGAGTTTTTATAGCGCTGCGAGAATCGAACGTCACATTAAACGTTACGAAATGTACGTTCTTCAAAAAAACGATCACTTTTCTAGGACATCAGTTAACTCCAGATGGTATTTCTCCAGGTTTAATTAAGACTCAAGCAATTACAAATTTTAAAACACCAACAAACGTTACAGAAGTAAGACGGTTTTTAGGATTAAGCTGTTACTTCAGGAAATTCGTTTCAGCTTATTCAATTATATCTGAGCCTATTCGTAGCTACTTCGAAAAGACGCGTCTTTTTCATGGGGTGATACTCAGGAACAAGCTTTTAACCAATTAAAAACAGCATTATCAACGAATCCGGTACTCACGGCATATGATGTCAAGGCGAATCATCAAATGCATACAGACGCCAGTTCGATAGGTATAGCAGCGGTTTTATTGCAAGAAGAGTTGAACGTATGGAAACCTGTCGCTTTTTACAGTCGATCTACAAATGATAGCGAAAAAAAGATGCATAGCTACGAGTTAGAGACGTTGGCCGTCGTCGAGGGATTGGAACGTTTTAGATATTATATTTATGGAAAATCTATTAAAGTTATAACAGATTGTAGCGCTGTCAAAACAGCTATGGAAAAGAAAGAGTTAATTCCACGTATAGCACGTTGGTGGTTAAAAATACAGGATTATGAAATAACAATCGAACATAGGTCGCAGCAACGGATGAGTCACGTCGATGCTCTAAGCAGAATGCCGTACGAGGCGTCTAATGAAGTCGAGCCAGCTTCGCTTTGTATTGGAAAAGTGGATGTTGATGCAGATGACTGGCTTTTCAGCATGCAACTACAGGATAAGGGGTTAGCAGAGATTTGTAGAAAGCTTCAAGAAAAAGACAAAGCGATGATGAAAGAGTATATACTGGACAATGGACGACTATATCGACGAAGTGACGGAGGAAAACGCTGGGTGGTACCCAAAGCAATGCGATACAAGGTAACTCACGACGCTCACGACAATGCTGGACATTTAAGTGTCGATAGAACCATTGAAAAGATAAAACAATTAATGTGGTTTCCTCGTATGCGCAACTTTGTGAAGTCATACGTCAAGATGTGTGTTGAGTGCGCCTATAACAAACGACCAGGCGGGCAAAAAGAAGGCGAATACCACTTCAGTGACGTCGAATCAATACCATTTAAAATGATTCACATCGATCATCTGGGACCATTTCCAAAAAGCAGCAAGCGAAACGAACACGTACTCGTTGTCGTGGATTCATTTACAAAGTATGCCATCATACGAGCGGTACCTAGTACAGCAACGAAGTTTGTTTTAAGAGTTTTACACGAAATCAGTGGATACTTTGGAACGCCGGAAAGAATTGTCAGCGATCGGGGCACAGCGTTCACCTCGAAAGATTTTAAGCGATTTTGTGAATGTAATGAGATAAAACATACATTAAATGCAGTCCGCACTCCTCGTGCCAACGGACAAGTCGTACGATTAAATCGAACGATTCTGTCGATGCTGCTACCGTCAACGACAAGCGATCGGCGCTGGGACGATGAACTGCGAACAATACAGTGGACAATAAATTCGATGACCAATCAAACGATTGGTTGCACTCCGCATCAGTTGGTTTTTGGATACCAACCACGCGATATTCTGGGCAACAAAATCGCTCTTATATTACATGACGATGCTGGCTTATTTCTGTAGACTTTAGACTTGACGTAGCCCCATCTGACAACAACAACACGATTCACAACATTTGACAACATTTCCGAAGAAATTCGGGCTATTCCGGCCGAAATGCTCGAAAAAGTTGCCCAAAATTGGACTTTCCGAATGGACCACCTAAGACGCAGCCGCGGTCAACATTTAAATGAAATTATCTTCAAAAAGTAAATGTCATGGACCAATCTAACGTTTCAAATAAAGAACCGATGAGATTTTGCAAATTTTATGCGTTTTTTTTAAAAAAAAAGTTATCAAGCTCTTAAAAAATCACCCTTTACCTTCAGATGACGACGATGAAGTAAAGATAGATGACAACGATTCAACAATCAGCGAGGTCGCCTAATGTCAGGAGAGGCCGACTGTAAACGATCTGGCAACGCCAATGCAGAACATGCGAGAAGTAGTTGAAAAACCGACGCCATTAACGTTCGCGCGTGTGCCGTTGGTTGTAAAGTTGATCCGTATTGAATTTCAATTAAATATCTTTGTAAAACTAATAATCATTTCAATTAATATCTAATAATATAAGTTTATTAAAAATGCAGTAAAAACATAACTAGTTTGTAGTTATTTGTTCGGTCTTTACATACTTGACGATATAAAAGTCAATTTTAGAGGAAATTTCATCGGTTATTTTGATGTCGAAAGACTCAAACAATTTTTTCATAATTAGGCTCTTAGTTTTTCATCCCAAGGTGTCAGAAATTGTGTGTTTTATACTTTCGGAAATGAGGTCCATTAGTGCTAACTGTTGGAATCTTTATTTCCAACAGGGGTTGCCGCACTCGATGTACGCATTGATATCGAGCGCACTAACAACAAGATCTACAACAAAAAAAGCATATACCAACTGGCAACAAAAACAATCTTGTTTTTTCTTTGTGCCAAAGAGAAACCGTTTAATGCGACATAATACAGAACTATATGTAGAAAAAACGTAGCTTAGGGCACGAATGGTATCGAAGCTTACTGTAAATTTATGATATTTTGTTAAATTAAGTATTTTTGTTGAGTTTTTCTTGTTGGCTAGCTCACTTGCAATTTGAACATAGAGCGAAGCAAACACAATTAAATTGTTTAATTTGAAATCTTTCTAAATTATTTTTGTTTGAATTTTGGAGAACATAGGAAGCAAGAAAATTCTCTTGCTCGCAACACTAACCAAAGGACAAATTTTTAGGCTTGCCCCAATTGGTTATTTTTACAACGATAGTTTATTGTAAAAAAATAGTGTGAGAAATTTTAACATAATTAAACGAGGTTATTTAAGTCACGCTTTTCGAGGAAGTAATTCGTAAAATACAAGAAGAAAGGATTTCTTGGTGTATTGTAAGTATTTTGTAAGCAAATAACGATTTGGTACATAAAATCGGAGTTAGAAATAAATATTCAATTTTATTCAAATATATTTGTTTATTTTAGTTATAATTCTATAAAAAAATGGGGAAAAAGTAGGAATTAAGCGTTGAAATGAGATGTGAAATCGTGGAGAAGCATAATTGTGCTATTTCAGTCAAAGAAATATGCACCGAGTTACAGGTGTCAAGGCAAACCGTTCACTGTCAAATAACTAAGGACAAAAAAACAAATTCAGTAAAAAATTTTCCACTTTCGGGCAGAAAAAAACACGTAAAGAAGACCAGCTAATTATACGAGAGTTCTCAAAGAACCCTGGAATAACACCGAAAAGCTAGAATTACAAATGAAAAATGTTTCTTAGAATCCATTAAGCAAACGCACAATTCGCAGACGTTAAAAAGAATTCCAATTCGGTACATATTCCGCAAGAAAAATACCGTAAGTAATCCCGGCAAATAAAATCATACGACTCCAACTTGCCAAATATTTTTTTTTGTAAGACTATGAGATTTTCAAACCGAGTTTTGTGGAGTGATGTAAGTACGTTTGAGTATCATGGATCACCATGGATCATGGATCACAAGAATTGTTCGAATTTCAAAGAATTCACGCAAAGAACTTGCTCCAGTCTTACAAGCAATTGACATGGCGGCGGATCGGTTATGTTCTGGGGCTGCATTTCCTCTTGTGGTCATGGGGATATGGTTCCAATAGTTGGAAATATGAACCAATACAAATATTTGGATGTCTTAAATGATCACGCATTTCCATCTGGTGACAAACTTATTGGTGAGTCATATATTTTACAACAAGATAATGCAGCATGTCAAAAGAGTAAGCTTATAATGAACTTTTTGAATCGAACTGGTGCGCCAGTGCCATAGTGTAGAAGTTTTAAACTGGCCAACCCAAAGTCCTGATTTAAACGATTTTGAGCATTTGTGGGTCTATATTAAAGGAAAACGAAGCGTTTGCTTGACTCGGACCAGGGAAGAGACAATATCTCAAATAAAAAGTCTATGAGAGCAAATTCCGGTAGATATTTTGAAAAATCTTGTGGAATCAGTCCCAAAACGACTTCAAAAGGTAATACAAGCTAATGGTGGATATATTTTTTATTAAGTTGTTAAGTTTTTGTCATAAATTTTCTTATCTTTAAGTTGAATTTTGTATAAAACAGAACTTTCAAAATAATTATGCCTTCTTTGAAATGAAGTTTTTTCTAATATCTTTATAAGTTATTTTTAAAAAAAATCACACATTTCTGGTAAGATTTTGACCAAATATTAAAATTTTGATTCGCATTTTCTCAAACTATTTTAAAAACTGAAAATATTTGCCTTTTCTAGCGTCAAAATAATTATGCCGACTACTGTACAACTGAAAACAATAGTTGAAGTATTTTGTAATACTAATAAAATACTATTTATAAAAACTTTACTTAAATTTTAAATATGAATGTTTTTTAATGGGTTGGGTCGGTTTAAAAATGAATTTTGTTTTTGCCTTATGACATTGTACAATATGTCCAAAATATTCTCCTTAAATCTTAAATCAACACTTATTTTTGCAAATTGGTTGTCATGATTTCCCAAAAAGTTATAACCAATCTGGGTAATATTTGGAAACCTTCTTCAAGATACATTATCTAGTGCTTGAAATATTTAGATCGTATATTAACAAAAAATAGTTATTATATGCTTTGTTTGAGCCTTCGAAACCCACCTATCCCAGTACTCACAAGCGTTGAAACTTTTTGCTGTGATATAAAGCCTTTGTAAAATTGATTTTATATATAAGTCCGAAATTTGATAAAACCCCCCAAAAATAAATCCTGGTTGCGCCCCTGCCCCCTATGTTCTTTCTCTCTATCAAACGTACTTGGTGTCTAAATTTCAGCTCAATCGGATAAACGGTGCGCGGGCTTATACGGAACAGACAGACAAACATTTAATTTTATATATTAGAGAGAGAAAGATAACTTATCAATAAGAATTTAAAATCTCTTTTCAAGTACAAACACGTTATTTTTATACAATATTTAACGTATAGAATAATTCATAATTTAGGTGTACAAAAACTCTGTTTCACTTACTTTGTTAGTGGAGTGTTTGGCAATAATCCACCACTGTTGTTGGGAAGTAGAGCGAGTAAATCCTTCCTGAAAGATAATAAATACAGATTGTCTTTAGTTATTCATTTTGCGAAACATGTTTATTTGTTTGTATTGCGTGCTTCTACTACTCTTACTTCTTCTTGGCACTGAATGCACAGACTGGTTCTGTGAACTTCCGCTTTTTTGTTGACTTTAAAATAAACGGAGTAGCGGCACCGGGTTGTTGCTGCAGTTGGCACGCATCCAGGGTGCTTAAGGAAGTAGACTTATTTTCAGGAGTGCTTTCCAAATTTTCAGAACTACCTATAGCAGAGCCAACCATTTTTCGAAGTCCGTTAAACATATCTGTAAGATTAAAAATAAAAGTTTTTGGTTGAATTACAACGTGCCGAGTTCAATGCATTACGAGTTAGCGAACCGCTGCGTCTTTTCTTTTTTTTCTTCTGTGTGACTTCTAAAGCTTCGAAGGAGCGCGAATTTGATGGCGTGTTAGATATCACTTCATGTATGTGCAGTTTGTCTATTATGTAGTTGGGAATAGTGCCGATTGTGTTTGCGTTCTCTATAAGAAGTTGTACCATCTTAACGTGGTTGTTAAAACGGTGGCTGCTGATGTCAGAAAAAGGCATAAGTCCAGGTGTAAATATGATTGCCAAATTCTCCGCTGGCATTTTATTAAAATTCGAACTGAGTGCCACCGTGTGTAGAAATTGCATGAAAAACGATAGTGTGTTAACAGTAAGTGAAGGCAATAACAAGCAGGTCAGCATGATGGCTTTTATATGATTTTCTCCGATAAATAGAGCACGCAAAAGAGTTTCCTGCAAGGACGGAGGTATCAACGGTTCAGGAAGTTCTCGAAAAAACGATTTCACGACGTTAGCCACATCAATAACATGATGTGACTTTCCAAGCGGCAGACCAGATTCGAGATTTGACTATTGTAAGGATATATGCAAAATTAATTAATAAAAATAAAAATATAAAAATATATTAAAGTAAATACATTAGGCTGGGTCGAATTGTATGAAGGCAAAAAATCTGATGTTGCCTGTTGTTAAAAAAAAAAACGTGCACAGCTAGGGCAAAACCAGATATAAAATCGGCACACTCGATTCAACCAAAAAATGGCCTAACATGTATACGTTGTCATACAAAAATTTACCGTTACAAATTCCTAAAGAAATCTTTGTGCAGTTTCATTACCGATTTATATGATTTACATATACTTATATATATGATATGGTGCGAATAAAAGGTGGATAGCTGCATTGGTTCAGCCATGATGGTCACAATTACATACGCACCAACGATAAGAATACACGTTTTAAAAAAAAAAATTTGAAAAAAATTCCTATAAAAAATTCACAAAAATGGTGAGCGATGGGGTAAGATGTTACATGCCCGAACCGAAAATCGCCCAGGCAACATCGGAAATTTCACCGAAATCGGAAATTTCCGAAAATTTCAGTGAAATTGTTGTTTTTTTGATTTTCCGAAGTTTGCTTGAATTCAATCATCTTTTGAGTTGATGAAAAATAATCGTCAGAAATTAGCGAAGAAAAGATATGTTCAATAGTCGAAAGTATACCTATTTGATAGATATGAGTCATTGTGAATGTGTACAAATTTCAAATTTCAAATTTTTTGTAAAATCATATCAGTAGTCATATTTTTTCAAATAATTTTAATTTAATTTATACAATGGAAGAAACATCTTTGAAGGTAATTTTATAGTTGGATTTTAAATCAATTAAATAAATAATTCACGTTTAGAAACTTAAGCGAGAGGCCTACTACCGTTGGCCGGATAAGGATACGATGTGCTTATTGGAGGGAATAATAATTATTTGCTTTACTTTATTTTCAACATATACGTAATACTTCTATATTGGCAGCGACCTACATTTTCAATGAATTTCAACTACGAAATCAAAGAGAGATAGCCTACCTAAGATTTTGTTGTTTGTATTAGTATATTTGAATATCCCAGCGGTCAGCAATTGCCATACCTGATAAAATCTGGTGTGAAATCAGTTATATTTTGCTTCGAAAATTCGGGCATGAGATCATAGCTGATTTAAGAATAAGCATTTGCATTTAAGCTTTCTAAAAACTTCCCTAAACTGGTCCAACCTCTGAATATTTTGTTTTGTTTCGATCTCAGACCGGAAGATATCCCTGAGTTTAGAAGCGAAGGCGTAATGCTGTCAAACGTTTATGAGTATTTTCAGTTAACCCAAATATGCCTTAAAAGTATTTTTGATTTTGTTTCGTGTTCGGCTGAGATTAGAAGCGAAGTCGTAATGCCATCAAACTAGTTTGAGAAATTCATTTCTTTAATTCATTAAAACAATTCAAACAATGCTCATGACACCGCAGACGAACTGCAGCTCGGCTTTAGTAAATGATATATCTGCTATTTGCTTTCTCATTTGAATTTCCAGGCTTGGGACGACCTGATAGAAGGCCTGATATTTATGCATTCACTCAGGCCTGAATTTTCGGAGGAATATTCTTAGGGATATGCATGCCTGAGTTAACGATATACTTTAGCAGGTATTACGTAAGTATGACCTTTATATGGGAAAAGGAAATCAAGAGGTGTGTTGAATACTCAGGCCTTGCCATTACCCTTAGGCCTCAGAGAATGTATTGATTCAGGCATATTTTAACCGCTGAGATATGAAAATTACTACACAAAAACAAAAATGTTACATCAAAAAAATATGATTCAAGTAAAAAAAACAAAAGTACAATACAGCATAATTCAAACAATTAAAATTCAAAGAACAAAAATATCAACTGAAATTTTTGACAATGAATGCACCGCTCCTGAATTTTTTTATTTTTAAATTTAATTTCGGGTACATTCGTTAATATATTTTCTCGCTCATATATGAATATATCTGCACTCTAATGTTGGCGAATGTACCTTGAGTCTACTGCCAATATAGAAGTATTACACTCTCTTTTGACACTTTACTTCACAATCAACTTCTGTATAAACTTGGAAAACTTGGTTACTATTCTAGTTTCTTAAATGATTGGGTTCATATTTACATAATAGATTGCTTACGGTTAAAATCAATAACTGTTATTCCAAAACTATTTGTGCAACGTCTGGGGTTCCGCAAGGAAGCCACCTTGGACCCCTGCTATTTTAGACTTTAATCTTCAGTCCTGTAAAACCATATTATATGCAGATGACTTGAAAATGTTTAAGACCATTAATAATTTATCTGATTGCACTAATTTCCAAAATGATATTAATTCTCTCTTACTATGGTGCAATTTAAATGGAATGAGCCTAAATTTTTCAAAATGCAAAATTTTTACTTGTTCACGTAGAGACAACACTTTAATTAATGATTATTTTAATGGTAATAATTGCGTTTTTACTCGTGTCGATGTTATAAGAGATCTAGGTATATATTTTGATTCTAAGCTTACTTTCTACTATCATAAAGAATATATTATTTCTAAAGCTAATTCTTAATTTGGATTCTTAAAGCGGAATTCCAAAGAATTTAAAGATCTGTTAACATTAAAAGCACTTTTTCAAAGGATGGTGAGATCCCTTTTGGAATACGTAAGTCTTGTCTGGAATCCTTTTTACGATACCCAAATCAACCGCCTTGAAAGAATTCAAAAACAATTTACAAGATTTGCTCTTCGTCGTCTGTTCTCTTGGGAGACTATGCCTGATTACACTACGCGTTGCAAGTTTTTGAATATAGAAAGTCTGCAACTGAGAAGACAAGCTCACAGTATTTTGTTTATTAAAGATATTCTTGATAACAAAATTGACTGTACTGAATTGTTGACGCTCATTCCTTTTTCCGCCCCTTCAAGATTTCTCAGAGAAAGAAGATTATTTTTCATTAATTTTCACCGAACTAATTACGGTAACAATGAGCCTATCTCTAAATGCCTCTATTTTTGCAATCTAGCTGGAAATAATCTGGATTTCTATTCTCCTAGAGATACTTTTAAACGTGATGTTTTTTAAATATTTAATTTCAACTTAATTTTATTTAAGTTTTAAGATACATCTGTTATATGTGATATATGCAATATCTTGTCATTATATGTTATATACAATATCTTGTTATTATTTATTATTGTTCTATATTATTTCAAGTTTTATTCCTGTAGCTGGGTTGTATGGAAGGTGGGCGTGTTCGTGGACGGATTACGCTCAATTTTTTAATGCATCTTAGTTTTGGTATTAGACACATACTAGACCGGATCATTCTTATATGGATACAAAAAATGTCAACCGGTCGGGGTTTCAAAAGTTAGAGCAACTCATTAAAATGATTTCTGCATACTTTTTTTTCAAATCGAAGAAAAACCGCCGAAGCAATTTTGATTCTCCTGAAGGTCCTTTTTGGTAAAAAAAACATGTTTTTTGCCTATAACTTTTTATTTTTCACAGAACGCATACCCAGATCTTCTTAAATGTTAAATTTTTTACTCATACTAACATTTTGACATACAAAAATTGTTAAAATTTTGTTTCATTATAACTCTTATTGACCATCAAAAATTGAACTTTTTGCTATTTTTAAAAAGGCATTTTTTTTAAAACAGCTGTAAAAGACACATTTTTTTATTAGATTTACGTGGAATTGATATTGTTGGAAAGGTATTAAGCTCTTCTTTCGTTCTGTGTATCGTTTTAATCAAAGCTATGCGATTAAAAAAAAATTTATCGAAAACTGGACGATAAAGCAGTGAACAAATTAAATTAATTGTTTGTATGAATAAGAAATGCTTCATTTTATCAGATTTCTAAAGTCGATTTCTCACATTCTGTCAGTTTTCGCACACAGCTTTGATTAAAGCGATACACAGAAAGAAATAAGAACTTAATACCTTTCCAACAATAACAATTCCACGTAAATCTAATAAAATATGTGTCTTTTACAGCTGTTTTAAAAAAATGCCTTTTTAAAAATAGCAAAAAGTTCAATTTTTGATGGTCAATAAGAGTTATAATGAAACAAAATCTTAACAATTTTTGTATGTCAAAATGTTAGTATGAGTAAGAAATTTAACATTTAAGAAGATTTGGGTATGCATTCTGTGAAAAATAAAAAGTTACATGCAAAAAACATGTTTTTTTTACCAAAAAGGACCTTCAGGAGAATCAAAATTGCTTCGGCGGTTTTTCTCCGATCTGAAAAAAAAGTATGCAGAAATCATTTTAATGAGTTCCTCTAACTTTTGAGACCCCGACCGGCGGAATCTAGATTTCGATCCGGTCTAATACATACATACCAAATTGTATCTCTGTAGGTTATACATAAGCTATTTGTAATTATTATATGGTCTGGGGTTGTGCTGTTTGATCAAAAAACATTATTTGCTTTGTTGTGCTTTAGAGCATGCAAAAATTTGTACGCATTTTTTAATGTCGTTGATTTCGTTATTGTAGCTCATTTAAATTCTAAGATAAAGCGATAAATATGTTTAAGTTACATTGCAGCTGCAATTCCCACTAGTCCAATAACGCTAAATTTTTATATATTTTTTGGAAATCATATGTTAGGTGTTTTCCTTTGATATCGTTATACTAGCTTTTTTATTATCTAAGATATAGTACAAAATGTGTTTAAGGTGTACTACAGCTGCCACGTCCACAATTTCCAAAATTTCTGAAATACCTTTTTTAACTTTCCTATAACCTAAACATCGAAATCTACTAAAAAAAAATTAACAAAATAATTTTCAATTGTAGCATGCGCCAACAAATTGTTTTACTGTTGTTCAGCAGCACTAACATTCGCTACATAAGGTTCGGTTTTTTGATCATAATCAAAAAGCATAACAAAGCAAATAATGTTTTTTTATAAAACAGCACAATCCTTAACATTTTATTCTGCTCTCTTTCTTTTGCGTGGTATTTATTGTGCTTGTGTTTGAGTAGAAGAGCGGAATTCTAATAATGCCGAATAAAGACTGCGCTCTCTCGAACCGAACAAAAATTAACCGTTCGTTAAGGTTTTTTTCCATTCCCTGATTTTAACTATGTTTTGAGCAGCAATCATTGGTTATGCATTATGCATTTCATTTTCATTTCATCTATTAAACAAGATAGATATTATATTGATGACTTGGAAAATGCAGTAAGCCTATTTTTGCCAAAAGGTCACATAACATTTAGTGAGCGCAACAATCGAAATACTATTTTTTTTTTTTTTTGTTTAAATTTTACACATGTTTTTAATGTTATTTTACACAAAACAACACTATTTATTAAAGCTCATATATAATTTGGAATAAAAAAGTATAAGAAACCGCAGCAGCTGAATGCGTCTTAAGTAATATCGCATTAAGAAAAAGTATGATATGTAGGCAACTGCGTACTTTTATTGTCAAATAACTGGATAACTTTTCATGCATCATTTGGCACAGCAAAATTGACAACTCTATTTCAACAGACAGAAAGTTTTTTCAACTGAGAATTTTCTTTCCTAACTTGAGTGAAAAGTTTCCAATTGGCCCACAGCCTTATATTCTATTTGTTTATTCTCTCTCTTCGTTGCAAAAATTGATTAATTAGAAACGATATCCTACTTGCTGCACTTAACCTCACTGGACGTGCGTTTGGCAATGTTACGGCCTGTTTTGTTTTTTAGTTCTTAACTAGTGTAAAAGCCCGTCCTACGACGGGAAGGGACCATTTAGAGTACAAAATGCGACAAAAAATTTATTGGATTTATATACAAAGGTTTTTATTTGAAAACATGTTTATTAAATTATTTTGATAAAACTTCTTTATATACAACATTTCTAGCAAAAAAAATTCTTAGAATTTTTAACCAATTAACCTTGTTCCTTGCCATCTATAATGCTTAGTTTTACATCATCAGCCCGCTAAAACTGCCCATGACTAAATACCAGTTCTTTTAGAAAAACTCCTACTTTTTGCAATATTTAACCTTGCAATTTATTTATGGTCATTGAAAAGGACAGTTTAACTGGAAATTGTCGCCTCCGGAGAGTGAAAGGCAAATCTGTGTTTGTCGGGGCCAAATCAATTGTAAGTATGAAAACTATTTCATGTTCGCCAGTGCGCCTGTCAATACCTGTGCGATGATTAATTAAGTTTTTAGGTTTTTCAAAACTAACCACCTTCCAATTTCGAAGAAGTATTATAATACTTCCTTTTGAGGTTTAACTTATGCAGTGGCATTCCTGAAGGATAAAATTCATTCAAAAACTCGGCAGGGTAATTTTGTTTATCGTTATCATCACTGTCTTCAATTTAATCCGTGCTCAGATCTCTCACTGTGTCACCAACTAAAATATTTAGAACTTGCTCGTTGACTTCGTTCACATCGGAATTTTTTGGGCACAGGATAGCAATTTTCGAATAACGTTTGATGTTATTCGGACTCAAAGTATCGCCAAAAATCTATTTAACCCTTTCAATGGATTTGTCCATTATATTGGACACTTCGGAAAATTTTTTTTTTTATTTTCCAACGTCTTTTCTAAAATCAAATAGGTTGGTACTATGAAATGAAGTTGTGCCAACATGACAAAAATAATTTTAGGGAGATATATAACGTTTAACTTAGTTAGATTTTCGATTTTATGCCCAACAGAAGCCTTCAATTTTTTTATATCGCGTGTTAATAAATTTTGCAAAAAAGAAGTGATTATTGTGATTGGTGTGCAAAATTCTGGTCCAGGCTGAACAGGTTTTAAAAAGTACAGTTCGTACAAAGATTTCAAATAGATAATTTTACAACAGGTTCTGGTCCAGGCTGAACAGGTTTTACGATATAGAGCAAAAGGTTTAGTAAGTACAAACATTTCAAACGGATAATTTTACAACAGGTTC
The DNA here is from genome assembly GCA_958299015.1 of Tetanocera ferruginea. Classification (NCBI taxonomy): domain Eukaryota; kingdom Metazoa; phylum Arthropoda; class Insecta; order Diptera; family Sciomyzidae; genus Tetanocera; species Tetanocera ferruginea. The sequence continues at coordinate 59,226,773 of OY282642.1, forward strand.
TGGTCCAGGCTGAAGAGGTTTTAAAAAGAAAAGTACGTACAAAGATTTCAAATGGATAATTTTACAACAGGTTCTGGTCCAGGGTGAACATGTTTTACGATATAGAGCATGGAGCAGGACGCTTGTCTTTTATATATTAAGATTTTCTTTTATATTTTTAAAATAACAATTCAACTGACTTTTTCACAAGTAATTTATTGCAACAAAATCAGTATTAGTAGGAGAACATAATTTATTCCATTGACAACTAATTAGAAACGATTTGTTTACACATAATTTCAACTAAAAACCGTATAATTAAAATTTCATGAAATATAAAAAGCCAAGAGATGCACGCCAGGTACCCGCAAGGCAATTATTGAATTGAACAGTGGTGGGCTATCATACGGATCTATTCAAATGCTTAAAAACGATGGTTTTCAATGCTAATGCTCATTTTCGACAATATAAAACTACGGAAAATGTACCACTTCAAAAAACACCGAGCAAAACTTCAGTACATATTGATCAAAAGATTGTCCGACCATCAAAACCTGATCTAAGGAAGAGAACAGCAGTTATCCAGCGTGAAATAGTGGATGAAACAGTGTATCAAAAAGAACCGTTGCACGACTTTTAGTGGAAGCTGGCCTTCATGGAAGACTTGCACGCAAGAATCCCATGGTGAAAGGCTCGCAAAGAAAACACCGTATTGAATTTGCTAAAGATAATGTATCTTGTCCGGTAAACTAGTGCAAATACTTGTTGTGTGGAGTGTTACAACAAACATCAATGGCATTGATACTGATGGTAGAAAGAGTGTCTGACGACCAAAAGGCAATTAACTTGATCTAAAGTACATTTCTTCGGTTGTTAAGCATAGCGGTGTATCGATCTTTGTTTGGGGGAAATTTGCTTGGAATGGCATTGGTCTAATTCACTGTGTTTCTGGCACAATGAAGTTACCCCAAGCATGATAATTACCCCAAGCATTCGGCAAAACTGACCAACAAATTTTTTGATTAAATTGCTTTGACTGTTCTTGACTGGTCATCGTCAAGTTCTGATGTAAATCCCATCGAGCATTCATTGGACGATTTGAAAAATGTCGTAAGCGCACTAAACATAACAAATTTGGATGATTTTTTAACAAGAGTCAAGGAAGCTTGGTGCACTATTGGGTAAAATGATGTCAAGACCTTATCCTTAATGCAAAGACGATATATTGTAGTTTTAAAGCAGACATGAGCTTCCAGTAGCTCAATTAGCTCAGTTGGCTCAGCTACAAATTTGTTTTGTTTTTTCAACTTCGTGTTTGCACATTTGTAAAAACAACAACGCGTGCAAAAAATAACAACAACACGTACAAAGAATAGCAACAAAACCGACGTTCACCAAAATTCTAACTTGCTAACAACAACAAATGCATGCAAAGCCAAGTAAGCCTTAGGTTGCGGTTATAGTGAGCGCCGAGTCAGACAGGCAGGCAATGTGAACAAGCAAGATAGATAGCTATCTGCATCTCGTTTTTTCACACAGATTTCTGCCTGCCTGCCTGTCTGAATCGCGTCCACTATAATCGCAGCCTTACTCGATTGCGCTGCGCTTGAAATGTTTGTACATGTGTAGCACAAAACGCACATGATTTGTTTTTGTTTTGCTAGTTAATTTTTTTTTGCAACGATGAGCAAGAGCAAATATGAGGATAATTTTGTTTGTTTTAAAAAACAAAAACCTTGACTCACTAAATTCATTTTCCTGCTCATGACTGTTTTAAAGCAAAACATTTTTCCAACAAAATATTATACCTTAAGCATCACTTTTGTTAAGTTTTAACATTTTTTACTACTTGTTTTTACTTAAATTTAATGTATTTTGCAAGCGTTTCTAATTAGTTGTCACATATATATTTAAGGTCTTGGAATAAAAGTTTATTTTAAACCAACTGTACCATTAAAAACTTTTCAACTAGTTTTATGTTTTTAAGATATATTCGTGTAGTTGCAGAAATTAGCAAGTCAATATGAATAACTGAAAAGTTAAAGAAGAAATCGGAAGATGTCTTATAATAAAAATGCATTCACGTGCATTCAGCAGGTGTGATTTTTAATGAAAAATTTGCTCTGTATTGATCAACTGTAGAACAAATATACAAAATAAATAAATGGATCAAGTACATTCAGTCATTTCAACAATTTTATTAATGCCCCTATTATGACTTACAACTGAATCAAAAGTTCGGTATTATGACATACAACTCAACTCTGTTTTTCACAATTCAGTTGTCTTTCCAGTTGAGTTGTAAGAATTTTTGCTATTATGGAACACAACCGCAACAAATTTTAGTTGTATGAAATGCCAAAATTATACAACTACATTTTTGAGGTTGTCCTGAAAAGTATAAATGGAAAAAAGCTTGAAAATAATCAAAAATACATTAAAATTAACTTTATTATTAACACATAATGGTGGTGACCGTGGCATGCAGGTTAAGTGTGTGGCTTAGCATGCTCGGAGCCCAGGTTCGATCCCCAGCCGCGGCGAAAAGTTTTTTCAATAAAAATTTTTCTGATCGGTCACCACCTCTCTGCAGACAATGGCAAACCTCAGAGAGTAAATAATGCCATGTAAAGCTTCTTGAGAACATGAGCCGTTCGGAGTCGGCATAAAACATGTAGGTCCAGTTCTCGGTCAATTGTGTGCAAACATTTAATAACACACACAACACAATTGATCATAAGAAGCTCGGTCAAAGTCCTTTCAAGGGCTGAAATGGCCAATTTGTTTTTTTTTTTTTTTTTTATTAACACATAAAACAATATTTAGAAAAATAATAAATAAAAAACAGATCGAGCTGATGGTTTCATTGATGGAAAAGAACCCATTTTAAGTGATGTTCGGGTATCATCTAAAACAGGCATGATCATAAAGGTAGCCGGCCCTCATATTAAAATTGAAAAAACTCACATATTGCTTGCGCAAAATTTACGACGAAATGCACTTGCGAAAATTTACAATAACAAACAACAACAGCATACCCATCGAAACGCACAAGCTGCGCGGCGCGACCACCAAACAGACAGCATTGTTGTTGGCGTATATGTTATGTTCGTGGAAAACCCAATCAGCCATTTAGAAATGGTGCTTGGATTAAGCTTACATGCAATACAAAAAGCAAGCCTTACCCAAGCACGCTTGAAAAACACTTGCCCAGGTAATAAATTTCCAAGTTCCTTTGTATAACTATTGCGTAAAACACAAAAAGCAAGTGATGTACAATAATACTTGGAAAGGCTTGCATTAAGTAAGTGTTTTGCAATCATACTTAGAAAACGCTGACAACGTTAATAGTTTTACAACTGTTCAAAGTTGTGATGCTCTCATATATACATACATAAATGTATTTTATTTTCATTTTGTTCGCTCAGCAGCCATAAGGCTTACGGCAAGCTGTTAGAGTGTCCGACTCATGTGTGGTGGTTCGCGCGTTCGATCCCTGGTGTAGCAAACACAAAAATTTTTGAATTCATGCAATTTTTTATATAAATATACAGCTATGGACACATAAATGGCACATTTTAGTGTATGTTCTTTTTTATGCTGCATTTTTGTAAATGTTCTTAATAACAAACAAATGCTTGGCTTTTTCCAAAGGTTTATTTCTTACATTTAATAACAATTCAAACTTAATTTATTATTCATTAATAAAAAGCAGAAATTATCAAAATGAAAAAAACACAAGTGAAATGTCCTGGACACATAAATGGCACATTCTGGAAAAAAGAGAAAATATCGTGTTCAAATTGCGTTAATTATTTTTTTGTGTTGTACAAACCTTAAAATCATTAATATTTTGTACTGAAGCCTGTGTTTTTTATAACAGCTTCACACCTGCGGCCCATACTCTCTACAAGTTTTTGGCATTTCGATTTGGGTATGGCATACCAAGCTTTCTGTGCGGCAGACCAAAGTTCATCCATATTTCTGTAATTTTGCTTTGCGATTTCAACCTTGACTTCATTCCACAGATTTTCAATAGGATTTAAGTCAGGGCTTTGGGCTGGCCAATCCAAAACGTCGATCTTTTCCGCACAAAACCAATTTTTGACTAGTTTGGACGAGTGTTTAGGATCATTGTCCTGCATAAATATCCACTTAACTGGCATAAAATCGAAGGCATATGGTTCCATATGGTTTTTCAAAATGTCCAAGTACTGAAACTTGTCCATTTTGCCAGTGCTTTTTACAAGGGGACCTACGCCATGCCATGAAAATGCACCCCAAATCATAATATTACCACCCCCGTGTTTAACGGTCTTCTGGGTGAACTTAGGATTGTACTCTTGACATTTAGGACGATGAACAAAGATTCTACCATCTGGTCCCATTCTACTTATTTTTGTTTCGTCACTCCACAACACGTTTTTCCAGAAATTTACGCTTTTTTCTCGATGGGTTTTGGCAAAAGTTAATCGTTTTAAGATGTTTTTTTTTGACAACAGTGGTTTTTTTCTGGAAATGCGCCCAAACAAATTTACCTCGTTCAATCGCCTTCTGACAAGCCTGCTGGATATTTCCAAGTCCAAAGACTCATTAATTTCAGATGCTATCTGGCGCGATGACTTGAATGGGTCATTTTTGGACTTTCTCACTATGGCTGCATCAGTTCGCGCATTTGTTTTTCGAGGCCTTGACTTCAGGATTTTGCCTGATACTAACACATTGCGATTTTTTACACATGAGTGAATTGCATTGTAAACTTTTTTTCGAGAACTATCCATCAAACTGGCAATTTCTGCAACTTTTTTTCCATCTTTGTACATTTTCCATATCATCCGTCTCTCCTCAATCGTGGTATGTTTTCCTGACCCCATTTTTAATAATTTTTCGCCGTGCAAAACTTTTAATTAATTATTCTTCAACTACACAAAACATCACGTGGTTCTATAGGAAGCAACGCGAATACTGAATGCTTTAAATAATTTGTGCCATTTATGTGTCCACTCAAAACCAGCGCAGTTTATGAAAAAATTATAGCGGTAAAAAATAACCACAGCAAAACCAGTTATTTGAGCGACGGAGTTGCATTTAGCTATTGAAGCAATAAGCTCAATGACAAAACTTCACATTTTGGAAAACTTTTAATTTAAAAATATTAACATGTATTAAAAATCTAATTTTGTGCCATTTATGTGTCCATAGCTGTATGCTTCAATTTTAACAAACGAAAATAAAAAATAAATAAAAATAAAAATGTTCCGGTTGGGAATTGAACCTTGGATGTCCAAATCACAACAATTCAAATAAACAAGTGGCTTACCAACTGAGCCACGGAATAAAAATTTTTCGCAAGCGCTAATTGATTTGTTGAATGTAGCACACTTGGAAAAAGCTTATTAAAACACTTATATCCAATTTTAAAAACAACACTTGGATTAAGCTTGAAGTAAGGAATATTATTCCAAGGGTTCACTTTCGTTTATCCTACAATTACATGTAAGCGTTCTACAATAGTAAATGAAAGCGTTATCCAAGCTTGAGGCTTACGTTTGTAAGCTTGTTTAAAGCTTATTCCAAGCTTGTTTGGCTGATTGGGAAGAAATTGAGACGTATGTATTTTGTTTTTGGGATTTTCTTGTCTTTGCACATGCAAAAAACAAAAAAGTACCCAATCAGCCAAACGTCTTGAACAAATTTGAACAAAGTCACGTCTTGAACAAATTTTTTCTGATCTGCAAATCGGTGATCGTAAACCATCTGAGTTTTTCCGTGACATGCACGTGGTCGCCGGATCAACGTCATTAATTAATAAAGAACTTTTATATAAGTTATGGCTAAGAAAATTACCTCAACAAGTACAGATATGTTTGACGACATCGAATTTAACCTCTATGGATGAAAAGTTATCCTTAGCAGATAAAATTTTCGTTGTTTCAAATCGTCAAGATATTTCGATCGTTTCTCAAAATAAAAACAACTCAAGTATTGAACTAATAATGCAAAACTTAGTGCAACTTACTTCAGTTATGTATGAAAAATTCAATAAATTATCTTTAGATGTAGCTGAATTAAACAATCAAAATCAATCAAGGTCAAGATCAAGATCGTCATCTCGGTTTAGAAGACAATCACCAAATAGACAACCAGAACATCGTTTTTGTTGGTATCATTTTAAGTTCGGAAGTAATGCTCACAAATGTAATCAACCATGCGATTTCAATAAAAATTTTAATAATTCTTTAAACTAAATTCTTCTATCATGACGGTGACACATGATGGAATGCTAAATAAACCAGCTCGTCGCCTTTTTGTATATGACAAAACAAATGATCTCAATTTTTTGATTGATACAGGAGCCGTAGTTTCAGTTGTTCCTGCTACTCATTTTAAAGATTGTAAGAGGAAATCTGACTTAATTCTATCAGCAGCCAATGGCTCGAGAATACAAACCTATGGATCAAAACTCTTTAATATAGATCTAGGATTACGACGCGAATTTCATTTTCCTTTCATTTTAGCCGACATTAAAACGCCAATTATTGGTGCTAATTTTTTAGAGAATTTCGAACTCTTAGTAAATATGAAAAGAAAACAATTAATTGATACAAAAACTAATCTAAAAATCAATGGTTCTGCAGGATATTCTGGTATTTCTTCACTAAAAGTTCTTTTAGTTGAAAATAAATATTCACATCTCTTAAATAAGTTTCCAAGTATAACTGCAGAACCTGATTATAATAAACCCATTAAACATTCAACCGTTCATAAAATTGAAACAAATGGTATTTTGTTATATTGTAAACCAAGGAGACTTGATCCGTCAAAATTTAAAGTAGCCAAAACTGAATTTGAATATTTAGTCAAGATTGGTGTTTGTCGTCCGTCCTCTTCTTCTGTAGCATCAGTCCTTCACCTTGTTCCAAAAAAAAAACCCAAATGACTGGAGACCATGTGGAGACTACAGAAGATTAAATAATGTAACAATTGCCGACCGATATCCTCTTCCCCACATTCATGACCTAAGTATTACTCTTAAAAACAAAACAATATTTTCAAAACTAGACCTTGTCAGAGCTTACCATCAAATACCAATGGCTCTAGACGATATTCATAAAACAGCCATAACAACTCCCTTCGGATTATTCGAATTCATAAGAATGCCTTTCGGTCTTCGCAACAGCGCTCAAACATTCCAACGTTTCGTAAGTGAAGTTTTTTTTGGCCTCGATTTTGTTTTGCTTACGTTGACGATATATTAGTTGCCAGTGAAAATGATACTCAACATTTGGAACATTTACAAACAGTATTTTCTCGACTTGACGAATACGGACTCAATATAAAACCATCAAAATGTATTTTTGGTGCTTCTAGTATTGAATTTCTTAGTTTTAATATTTCAAAGGATGGAATAAAACCTTCCGAAGAAAGAATAAAAACAATATCTTCTTTTCAGAAACCAAATTGTGTTACGACATTACAAAAATTTATAGGAATGGTTAATTATTACCACAAGCACATTTCATCTCTTGCAAAATTTTTAAGTCCTCTTCATAATATTTTAACACAAGCAAATAAAAATAAATCAAAACAATTGATTTGGAATCCTGAAGCTGAAACTGCTTTTACAACCATTCGAGAAAAATTTGCTCTTAACACTTTGCTTAACCATTTCGATCAAAATTCTCAATTATCACTCGCAGTTGACGCATCAAATGTTGCTATTGGTTCAGTATTACAACAAATGAATGGTAAAAGATTAGAGCCGTTAGCATATTTTTCAAAAAAATTATCTTCAGCCGAATCAAAATATTCAACTTTTAGTTCTCTATTAGCAATTTTTAGTAGCACAAAAAATTTTCGACATTTTTTAGAAGGACGTACTTTTACTGTGTACACGGACCATAAACCATTAACTTTTGCTCTAAATTCAAAAACTGAAAGATCCCCAAGGCAGACCAGGCACCTGGAATACATATCCCAATTCACGAATGACATCAAGCATATATCTGGTAAAGATAATATCGTAGCTGACGCCTTGTCGCGTATCCCAGAAATAAATGAAATTTTAACTAAAGACATAGGGTATGTTCGAGGCACTCAATAAATGCGGTAACACTGCGGCCTTTCTACACGCTTGCAACACTGTTGCAGATGCTCAGCTGATGCGTTGCTGATATTTTGCGCGTATTTTACACAATTTCCATAAACTAGGTCGTAGCAATCGCTTAGCAAGTACCTAAGCTGGCCACATAAATAGGTACGTTGAAGATACAAATTAGTTGGGTCGCTCGCTTTAAAAATTTTTTTTTCTTAAATCTGTAAAAAAAGAGATATTATCTCTTTCGATTATCTTAAACGAAAAAATTAAAATTTTTTAATTTATTCTAGTTTTCTTCCATTTTTATGTTCCAAAGTCATTTTATGTTCCAAAGTGAGGTCATTAATATATATAAAACAAACATTACTATATATAAACCTCTAAAACGGCAAACAGTCTAAAATAACAAAAAAAAACTAAAATTCCCTTTTTGAGATAAAACCAAATTACTATATATAAACCTCTAAAACGGCAAACAGTCTAAAATAACAAAAAAAAACTAAAATTCACTTTTTGAGATAAAACCAAATTAAAGTTTTTCAGAAAGTTGGCAACTCTAGCATAAAAATTCCAAAAATATTTAATTTTTTTAAATCGCTTTTCTATAGTTTTCTAACGATAGGAATGTTACGATTTACAAAAATAAGGTAACATAAGATGGAGATATGATTTATTAGAAATGACAATTTTTAAGATTGTTGCTTTTATAAAAATTGGTATCTCCATAATATTTTACAAAATTATGGCGATAAAAAACAAATAACTGATATTCTTAAAAGAAGAAAAGGAACCTACTAAGAGCATGTGATAAATTTTTGGAAAAAATTTGCCATATATTTTTTGGTGCAATGAATATGATAATTCAAAACGAAAATAATAATATTTAACAATTTCATAATTTCTCGTTTCACATAAGTTGACAGACTAACACTTCTATAATTTTTTTTCTTACTAAATTTAAAAAATAATTATTTAATTTATTTACTTTTGAACACCGAAAGCTTTAGAAATATGCTAAAAAGAAATATTTAAGTGAATACTCAAATCCAAAGATGTTGTGTAAAAACAATTAAAGGCAATAAAAATCCAATTGGATTATTTCGGGTTTTTCACACAATAAAAAAAAACAGCGAACATTCGTTTTTAATCACTTATTCAAAATGAGCGTTTGAATTAAAAATTCAGGAACTTTGTTCACGACCGGCACTTAATTATCTGAATGTTTCTTGCAGATTGATTTCTTTACTTTTTTTTTTATTTCTTATTGTTTTCATTTCTCCACGATAACGCAAAAACGAAAACATGTAGAACAGCAACAACGCAAACCGAACCGATGACGCACGCACAACAAAAAAAAATCACTGACGCTGCTAGTAATTTTTTTCTGAACGGGCATTCTATTTAAACCTTAATTTTTAATGAACGGTTGAAGCGAACGTTCGTTGATTTTTGAAGTTGTGTGTAAAATTTCTTGAGAAAATACGCAACAGACAAATTTTCCGTGATAAAAAAAATGCTTTTATCTTTCGATCAGACATGCACAACGAAATCAACAGAATTTTTTCTGTTTCGTTGAGGCAGAAAAATAAATTATCAAAATTATTTCGTTTTTTAAATAACGTTCAAAATTTATCAAATCAAATTTCGTTTCGTTGAAAAACGAAAAATTTTCTATTATTTTCTCCTATGCTAAAGCTGGTATGACACTTGCTTTTTTCGCATTTTTAAGATTTTACCCGCAAAAAAGCAGCGGGTAAAAGGGAAGAATATACTTTTTAAAAAAGGATAATTATAGATAATTAAACAGTCCGTTGAATTTAGCATTTTAGTGTTATTTTGAATTTTGTCAAAAATTATGAATTCTTTCCATAAAAATGGAAAAAATTTGTTAAAATATTAAAAGTCGAACTTTTTTTGCATTTCTTGTGTTAATTTGTGTTTATTTGGTTTTGTATATTCATTATAAATAAACAATAAAAAAGTATATTGTGAAATGTTAGAGTTTAATGTGCCTCTGTCAGATTTTAAGCTGCTAGCGGCTGAAAGAGTAAATATTTTTTAACAGTTTTCAGCCATTGAAAATTACTGTTCTGCATTTTTTTGGACTTGCAGCGTACTGCTCACACCAACTAAAAATTATATAGCTTCGTTTGGTGTGTTGCTCTTTTTGTATTTTTAATATATTAAAAATGCGAAAAAGCAAGTGTCATACCACCTTAAACAAAAATTTCTTCGGATCCGAAAAAAACGAAATTTTTTGTTGAAATTAACATTATTTTCAACGGTTGATTGGGACAAAAACGAAAAAATTTTATATCGTTTTCTCCGAAACGAAATAAATATTTTTCGTTTTTGGAATTACCGTTTTTTTATTTATTTTGCTTCAACCAAACGAAAAATATACTTTGGTTATCGTTAAAATTAACGTTAACGTGCATGCCTGCGTTCGATTGCAAACGAAATAAATCTGCTTTTAAATAAGTTTAAGAATTATTTAAGAAATTTATTATTAAACATATTTTAATGGATTGCTGATGAAAACAAAATAATAGTATATTTCTTTTCAAATACTCTGCGACAATTACGCGCTCATTGTTCCTTGCCCACTTAAAATTGTTTAATGTTTTGTAGTTGTAACAGTAAAGAACAAAACTGGATTAACATGTGCAAGATTCCTTAGCAGCAAATTATTAGCAGCGCTGAGCTGCAATTTATGGAATTATAAATGTCTGTCAAACAACAACAAATGTTGTTTATGAAAGAAAATAAGCCTAAAATAAGAATTAAAACTGCAAATTTATTTAATTTAACAGGGTTCACCTACATATGCAAATATAAACGGATTACATGTTTTGTGTTTTATTATACCCTAAACCTGAAAGGTCAGGGTATATTAACTTTGTGCAAACGTTTGTAACGCATAGAACGAAGCGAGTCCGGTATAGAAAAGTATATATATTCTTGATCAGCGTCACCACGTGAGTCGAGCTATCTATGTCCGTCCGTCCGTCCGTCTGTGTGTTGTCCGTATACACAGGATAAGAAGAAGGAGTTGAGATAATTGGATGAAACTTGGTACACATAGTCACATGTACCCAAGGATCTGCACTATTGAATATTTTTGGAATCCGCCCACGGACACGCCTACCTCCCATACAACGCAAAAATTTAAAACTGCATAACTCAGCTCATAATAAGTCTACAACAACAAAATTTGATATGTGTGTGTTTTATACCAACACAAAGATGTCTTTGAAAAATGGACGTCATCCGCTCACGGACACGCCCACCTCCCATACAACGCAAAAATTGAAAACGCAATAAATAAGCCTCTGTTTAACCTACAGAGCTAAAATTTGGCACGTATGTTTTTTATAACAAAAAAAAAGATGGTTTTGAAAAATGGTTATCGTCCGCCCACGGACACGCCTACTTCCCATACAATGCAAAAATTGAAAACTGCATAGCTCAGCTCATAATTAGCCTACAACAATAAAATTTGATATGTATGTGTTTCATACCAACACAAATATGTCTTCGGAAAATGGACGTCATCCGATCACGGACACGCCCACCTCCCATACAACCCAAAAATTGAAAACGCAATAAATAAGCATGTGTTTAACCTACAGAGCTAAAATTTGGCACGTATGTTTTTTATGACAAGACAAAGATGGTTTGGAAAAATGGACTTCATCCGCCCACGGACACGCCCATTTACAATAAATTTTTTTTTTTTTTTTTAAAAGTGGGTTTAGGGTATTTCATAGTCGGCCTAGACCGACTTTAGACTTTCTTTACTTGTTTTCTAACTATTTTCCTTCATAAATAAAATTCGTACTCTTATATTTTACTATTTTACTATTTATTGATATATAGCTGTTGCAGCGAAAAACATTCACCCCTAGATTTTTGCTGTCGTTTCATGTCGTTCGGTTTTTTCATTGACTGATACATACATACACAAGCATGTTAGAAGCGAATATTTCAGCGAATAACAACAACAAAACTCACGGAAATATTATTTTCAATTAACTTTTAAACTAAATGGAATTTGAAAAAACTTCCTAAGAAAACAACCTTCGTTAGCAAGCGTAGAACAGTACAGAAAAATAAATTTTAAGATCGGTCAATCCGTTCGAGAGTTTAAGGTCTCTAAACAGCTTCAAACAACCTGTTCCAATTAAAGCAAGAATGGATTTTTGTGTAAGTTTAATTTTGGATAGCATAGAAAATGATAAAAGTGTGTTATTGAAATTGGAAGAAGCAAGAATTAATATCAGAGATTATGAAAAAAAGGAAAGGGACGAAGACGAAGAATTTCTTAAGACCATTCAATTACATCCTGTATTATATTAGTAATACAGTCCTGAATTATATTAGTAAATTTATATACGGGCTAATAACAATAATAAAAAATAAAATAAATAAACATTTATCTTAAATTTCTTCATCTGTTATTATTCTGCAGACAAAAATTTTGTGTTGCCGCTTTTTCGCATTTCCTGCGCATCAAATCTCAAATTTCTGTTCGCTAGAACGTTTTGCTTTTACCAATGTTGCCAGAAATTAGCATAGAACGTGATGCTTTGACAAATCATGCAACACAGCTGCAGTGTTTGCAGCTCGAACATACCCATAAGCTTCCAAAATTTATACATTGAACAAAAAAAAGATGACTCACTAAGAAATATAATTTCTTCAGTAAGTACAAAATTCAATTTAAAAGAAATAACACTTCCCATTTTTAATTTCAAAATTTGGTGCGATGTATCTTATAATAATTCTCGTCCCTATTTACCACCTTCTATGCGAAAAGTAATATTTCAGAAACTACACTCCTTATCTCACCCTGGAACGAGAGCCACTAGGAAACTCATTCAATCAAAATATTTTTGGCCAGGAATGAGAAGTGATATTAACCCGAATCACCCTGTCGTTGCCATATGGCAACGCACGAGAGAATACTTTTTAAATGATCATGACATGTAAACCAATGCAGATACCGTTACTTTTAAGATTATTTTTAACGCAAAATTGTTGCTTTTATTGTAAAAAATCATTTGAGCGTCAGTGCGTGTTTGTTAGTAGGAGCAATAGCGTCGTCAAGTCTGCGAAAAATTATGAGTGCAAAAAAAATTGACACAAAAAAGTAAGTATGCCTGAAATATAAACTAATTATTTTAACAGCGAATTTTAATGTGATTATCTGGAAGTGTTTTATGCAGAATAAAATGTGTTATAAGTGTTTTACTCTAATAAAATTTTTTTTGTGAACTTTTTTCAAGTTTTATTTGAGTGTGTCCATATGGTAACGCTAGGCTGGTTTGGCTACTGGTTTTCGATATATTATTTTTTGTTTTGTTTTGCTGATTTTTTTTAATTAGCTATAAATATTGTGGTAAAATATAGTTTTTCTCTTCTGTTTTTAATTTTTCAAAGACCACTTTCCTTGCAAGATGCATTGGAAGTTTTGGAAGAACTATGTGCTGATGATGAAAGTGGAGCGCCAACCAATGTGCGAGCACTGTACATCGAGCCACCTCATATTGAGGGAGATGTAAGTGGTGAAGATGATGGTGATGATGATGGTGGAATACCCAATAATTTATGCCCAGGACAGTTAAAATCAGGATGCGAAATTATTTTGGAAAACGGTTGCCGAATTGAAAGCTTTAAAGACTTGCAATCTAGTTCTGATACAGGTTTAAATAATGAGGTCGTTTTTTCTGAAGTGCTGGGTGATTGTTGGCCAAGCTCATCGAAGGGGATATGTCACGTTAACCCCTCAAAGTCTAATGTTCCCATTCCACCTCGTAACAAAGACAGCAAATTTACGTGGCGCAAAGTTAATTCAAGGGCAGTGTTTCCAATCTTTCCCGAAACCAATTACGAAGACTGTCGTCAACTGAAGCCACATGAATTATTTGAAAAATTTTTCAATGATGATTTGCTTGAACACATATGCAAATGCTCAAATTTATATGCTAGGCATCATCAAAAACCCTACGAAAAAGTCACTATTAGAGGTAAGGCTTTACTTAGAGTTTTTTATTTTCCTGATGAATATTTACTGTTTTAGAATTGCGTGTGTTCATTGGAATTTTGATTGTGACTGGCTACAATCAAACGGGGTCATTTAGAAATATGTGGAACAGCGAAGATGATCTACGGAACGGAATGGTTTTCAATGCTATGCGAAGAAACCGTTTCGAAGAAATACATTTTATGCTCCATTTCGAGCCATCTTTATGTAAGCCGAGAGGTTGTTCTGAAAGATCTGACACCTTATGGAAAGTACGTCCACTTACAGACCATATTAAGGCTAAAATGTTAGAAAACTTTCACCCGGAACAAAATCTCTCATACGACGAGAGTATGATTGCATATTTTGGACGCCATGGCTGCAAGCAGTTTATAAAAGGAAAACCGATTCGTTTTGGATACAAAGCTTGGTCCCTTTGCACACCCAGAGGATACATGATCAACTTTGAAATATACCAAGGTAAGAACCCAAGGTCGGATCCTAAATATGAGGAAAATTTCGGAACTTGCGCAGCGCCACTTGTGTGCATGATAGACGATTTTTCGGAAGATGTAAAAAAACTTCCTTTTTCATTTTTTTTTGACAACCTTTTCACTAGTATACCGATGCTTGTTTATTTGAGAAACAGAGGTTTTCACGCTACAGGGACAATTCGGGAAAATCGAATCCCTAAAAGTTGTCCGATTGCCCATAAAAACGAATTACGGAAAAAACCTCGGGGCTATTATGAAAGCATGGAAATAAAAGAAACAGGAATTCTCTTGACTAAATGGGTGGATAATGCTGTGGTGTGTCTTGCATCGACTTGTTTTGGTTCCGAACCAAAATCAACAGCATATCGTTACAGTAAGGAAGTGCAAAAGAAAGTACCAGTTCCACGTCCATGCGTTGTTACTGAGTACAACAAATATATGGCCGGAGTTGATCGATTTGATCAAAATGTTTCAGGAAGTCGCATAGCTTTTCGAGGCAAGAAATGGTGGCATTGCATTTTTACGTGGCTCATCGATGCAAGCATACAAAATAGCTGGCTTCTTCATCGAAACACTGGTAAAAACATATCACTCATGCAATTCAAACGAGAAATTGCAATATTTTATTGCCAACACTACGGTCGAGAGCCAAAATTTTCTAACAAGCGGTCAGAAAAATGCATAGATTCCATAAAAAGAACCCTCCGCTATGATCGAACTGATCACTTCGTCATTCCAATTGAAAAGAAGCGTCGATGTGCAGGAGAAAGATGCAAGAGAACCATCCGAACAGCTTGTGGAAAGTGTGATCGTGGACTCTGCTTGCCATGTTTCAAGCCTTATCATACAAAGCCTTAAGTTAGTTTTTTTTTTCAAAAAATTGCAAAGAAGTAATTTGCTTTCTTTTAACACAAATATAATAAAATGAAATCTTTATTTTATTGTTTTGAATAAATATCTATAAAAACAAGTTTCTTTTGTTTTTAAGGGGTCTCAATAACGATTTTGCTTATATATGTAAACTAGTACCCTAGCCTGCCTAGCGTTGCCATATGGCAACAGGACATTCCGAGAATCCTATGTGCAGAATCTAAAAACCAATGATGCAAATTTTTTATTTAGCACATAAGGACTATGCTCCTAAAAAATTTTTTTGAAATTCGAAAAAAAATTTGCTCAGGGTGATTCGAGTTAATAAATGGTCAATGAATTGTATAGAATGTCAGAAATCCAAAGTTTTTAAATATACAAAATCACCTGTCTCTAAAATTCCTATTCCCGAAGGAAGGTTTCAACATATTCATATTGATTTGGTGGGACCATTACCAGTATCTAATGGTTTTAAACATTTACTTACTATTATTGACAGGTATACTAGATGGCCAGAAGTATATCCCCTTAAAGATATATCAGCAGCCACAGTTGCAAAGACTTTCCTATATGAATATGTTCCACGTTTTGGTGTTCCTTTAAATATAACAGTTGATCAAGGAACTCAATTTACTTCAAAACATTTTAGTGAAATTACAAAATTACTTGGAGCACACAAAATTCATTATACAACCTACCATCCACAAGCAAATGGAATCATCGAACGTTTCCATCGTCAATTGAAGGCATCTATTTTGACTTCAAACAATTCAATTCATTGGTACGACGAAATTCCTTTAATACTCCTTGGTTTACGATCTACTGTTAAAGAAGATATTAAATGTTGTCCAGCAGAGTTAGTGTATGGGCAAACATTAAGACTTCCTGGAGAATTAGTAATACCGTCAAAAAAAACGCGAAACTGAAGACGATACACTCACTAAGTTACGAGATTATTTTTCACACTTTAGAACAAATATAATCCATCATACGATTTCTAACAGTGTATATGTCCCTAAAACTTTGAAATCCTGCAATTATGTATTTTTGAAGGCTTATCGAACCTCAGGATTACAGCAACCATTCGATGGTCCATATAAAGTCATATCACGAAACAATAAAACTTTTAAAATTCAAATTGGGAACTTAATTAAAACTGTTGCTATCGATAATCTAAAACCTGCATACACGGATAATTCTAATAATTCCAATATTACACAAAAATCCTCGAAAACAAAAAAAGTCACTTTTAATATTGTCTGATTTAAATAATTTATTTATATTGTTCTTTGTTGGTTCGTCGTTCTGTTTTAATTATGGTTAACATTTTTCTAGAAGGGGAGTAATGTAGGAACATACTTGTTGTTATATATACTTGTTTGTTATAAAATATTTTATATTTGAGTTTTCAATTCAAAGAATTTATTGTTTTAAAAATTTTCATTTTTATGTTTGAATATTATTGTGTCTCTGAAAAATATAGTTTTAGAATTTTATCAAATAAATTAATAAAAATATTAATATGGTTTATATAAATATATAAAAATAAAAATATTAATAAAGAATTCATAATTTTTGACAAAATTCAAAATAACACTAAAATGCTTAATTCAACGGACTGCTATAATTATCCTTTTTTAACCCGCTGCTTTTTTGAAGATCTTAAAAATGCGAAAAAAACAAGTGTCATACCAACTTTAGCATAGGAGAAAATTTTTTGTTTTTCAACGAAACGCAATTTGATTTGATAAATTTTTAAAGTTATTTAAAAAACAAAATAATTTTGATAATTTAATTTTTTTGCCTCAACGAAACAAAAAGATTTTGTTGATTTCGTTGTGCATGTCTGATTGAAAGATAAAACCATTTTTTTTTATCACGGAAAATTTGTCTGTTTCGTATTTTCTCAAGAAATTTTACACACAACTACAAAAATCAACGAACGTTCGTTTTAACCGTTCATTAAAAATTAACGTTTAAAGAGAACGTCCGTTCAGAAAAAATTACTATCAGCATCAATATCGTCAGTGATTTTTTTTGTTGTGCATGCGTCATCGGTTCGGTTTGCGTTGTTGCTGTTCTACATGTTTTCGTTTTTGCGTTTTCGTGGAGAAATGAAAACAATAAGAAATAAGAAAGAAAAGTAAGGAAATCAGTCTGCAAGAAACATTTAGATAATTAAGTGCCGGTCGTGAACAAAGTTCTTGAATTTTTAATTCAAACTTTTAATTGAATAAGTGATTAAAAACGAACGTTCGCTGTTTTTTTTATTGTGTGAAAAAATCGAAACAATCCAATTGGATTTTTATTGCCTTTAATTGTTTTTTAAAAAACATCTTTGGACTTGAGTGTTCACTTAAATATTTCTTTTTAGCATCTTTCTAAAGCTTTCGGTGTTCAAAAGTAAATAAATTAAAGGATTATTTTTTAGATTTAGCAAGAAAAAATTAAAGTAGTGTTAGTCTGTCAACTTATGTGAAAACGTGAAATTATGAAATTGTTAAATATTTGTATTTTCGTTTTGAATTCGCCCATACCACGCATAACGCAATACTTTTTTTCAAAAATTGACCTCATGGCTTTCGATTTGTTTTATTTTTAGGCTATAGATTCCTATTGAAATTCTAAGAATATAAGTTCATTTATTTTTTTTTTTATCGCCATTCGTTGAAAAGTTATGGACCTCTCAATTCTGCAAATCCTCCGAAAACGCCAGAATCGGGAAATTTTCAATTAATTGTATCTACGTCAGTTTTTAACCAATTTTTATAAATAAGGTACCGTTGGAAAGGTATTGGAAAGTAGTTTTTGGAAAAAATTTATAATCTTAAAATTTAGGATGTTAGAGTTGCCAACCAATTAAAAACAAAATATATTTGCTAATATCTCAAAAAAAGCATAATTTTTTTTTTGATTTTTTATTTTTTAAATTTGAAGAAGAATGTTGCCTCAACATCAAAAGCAATTTAATGATGGAGCTTTTATATGTTTTTTCGCAATTTCAATTTTTGTGCACATACCTTATCATTTTGAGACACTTTATCGCCTATAAATTTGGCTAAAATGGTCGAAAATTTGTTCTGCAAAATGGTTTACCTTGTTAAAACCAACATTTTATTCATAAATTTTGATGACCTTACACTTGACCTTGGTATAGAAAACTTTAAGTCTTTAAGTTATTTTGTATTCAATTTTTAACCTAAGTTACCATAATTCAAATTGTATTCCCAATTAAGTCTAGTATTTTTAATCGTATCAATTCTAAAAAAAGGATTAACATATGTATTAGTTCAATGTATTGTTTAAAAATGACTCTAAGATTTTTAACCGTAAAGTTGTTGTACTCTGTGGTCTGATAATTTTTTTCATTTGAAAATTGTAAAATAACAGTTATTTTCGGTACTTGTTTTAGTTCAGTTGGTGTTTTAGTTACTTTCGAATGTCTTCTCAACATTGTTACTTTTTGAATGATGAATTGCATTTGCATAGTACTCTTTGAAGGAGCTTCCGAAAGCAGAGGCAAATCTTGTTCATTATTACCTCCTGCTTCCTGATCATAATAATTGCTATGTTGATAGAGGGCCTCATAAAGCAGCGAACGTTGATTGTTGAGTGTATCAACTTGATTGGCTTTAAAATTTTGTTGAGATGATGACTGAGTTCCAAAATACATTTTTACAAAGCATCAGTGTGTTTTTTGGGGATTGGTTCTTTGTAGATTCACCAAAATACACTGATGTTTCGTAAAAATGCATTTTGAAACTCAGCCGTTCTTGCAATCACCTTACCTTCATCATTAGTTGCAGACGCAGCTGCGGCTGTATTCTTAAGAGCTCTAATTCGCTCTCTATATTCACGAACGCGTTCTGCTCCTGTTTTAGCTATTTTTCTATTTTTTTTCCGTGCATACTTGTAGGATGAAAATTAATGTTACGGTTAGGGTTGCCAACTCAGGAAAGTACAAAATCGGGACGGAGCCATAAAAAATGCGGGACAAAACTAGATGCACTTTTTTATTTTATTAAATATTTCCTTTTATTCTTTGAGGAATAAAGGGTATCAAAGATCTGCCGTGCAAAACAAAAAACAATTAACTGCATTTTCATGGTTTTGAGATAATAGTGGTATTCATGCAATGCCGAATAATTTCCGATGCCGTTTATCGGAAAATATTCACTGTTTTTGCATGAAGTACCTTTTTTGTATTTTTTTGTTAGTGCCGTATTAATCAGCTGTTCTTTAAGTTATATTGCAAAAGTGGCCACGTTGGTTCAATAAATGAGCTGAAAACTAAATAATTAAACAAATACATAAATGGTTTCATAATTAAGATGAATACAAAGAAATTCAAGATAAATTCTTTTATTATTCGACAGCTGACAACATGCAATTTGTTGTTTAAAAGGATTCTCAAGTTGAAAGTTGAGTAAGATGTTTTAAGTTCGTAATAATATTGTAAAAAATTTGAAAGGTGGCAACAACTCTTTGCCGAAAGTTTTCGGCGCTATTTTCGCATCAAAATCGTGAGGAAAACTGGGAACTTTGCCGTATATCAAATTCCATACAAATTTTGACAGTTGATATACGGCGTTTTCGCTTTTTCCGATTTACGGCATATTCGGCACGCTTTCGGCATTGCATGAATACCACTAATAAGACTTTTGTGTTATAAAACTTTTACTTGGTTTTTGCTTTGCATCATTTTGTTCTCTCATCTTATTTTACTTTGAATATGTATGGGTAAAAATGTGCAATGGCGTTTAACCGTTTTTTGCATTGCATTTATAAAATTTTGCAGTTAAGTGTCAAGTGTAAAAAGCAGCTAAGTGAAAATTTAATACGTTTAAGTAACGTACACAAACACTTTATTTAAGGGACAAAAGTATTATTATAAAACAAAACATGGAGAATTCAAAAAAACGTACAAAAAAAAACTCGCGTGTAGCAACGTACACGTGGCAGAAGTGAAACTTCTTTAACAGTAAGAAATAAGAGAGATTTTAGTGTGAACTAGAGAGAGAAAGTATCTGAAAAGAAATTCAATCAATACGAAATGGAATAATAATCTGTTGATTCAATATTTGCATCCAGGGGCCGTATCGGCTATGGTTTTTATCGAAAGTGTCACATATTAACTTTTATCTCTTTGTTTTTTTTTCCGACAAAAATAAAATTTATTTTGAGCCTTATAGTTTTTTGGGCAAAAATAACAGTTACTTTTGACTTTTATTTTATCGGTCGAAAATAACAGTTATTTTCTGCCGTTTATTTTTTCGTCAAAAATATCAGGTAGTTTATATTTGTTCAAGTCATTTTACCGACTAAAAAAATTTTGATACCATTATTTTCATCTCATCGGTGAGACATTTTACACATGGTGTCAACAGTTCAATCTGTCAAGCGGCCTTTAAAAATACCACAAATTGCTTGATAATTTTGACCGAAAAAATTAAAGATTAAATAAAAGTCAAAAGAACCTTTATTTTTCCTCGAAAAATTCAAGGCAAAAAATAACACTTAAATTTTAACTTTTAAAGAATCAGTCTTAAATTTAAAAGGAACTTAATATTCATGAGGCTGAGGACATTTGTAACATAATGGTATATTTGAAAAAGTCTTTCAACAATTTTTTTTCATTTGAAAATTGTAAAATAACAGTTATTTTCGTTCCTTGTTTTAGTTCGGTTGGTGTTTTAGTTGCTTTCGAATATCTTCTCAACATTGTCACTTTTTAAATGCTAGAATGCATTTGCATAGTACTCGTTAAAGGATCCTTCGAAAGCAGAGACAAATCTTATTATTGTGTTTTGCTTCCTGATCATAATAATTGCTATATTCGTAAAGCAGCGAATGTTGATTGTTGAGTGTATCAACTTGGTTGGCTTTAAAATTTTGTTGAGATGATGGCTGAGTTCCAAAATACATTTTTACAAAGCATCAGTGTGTTTTTTTGGGTATTGGTTCTTTGTAGATTCACCAAAATACACTGATGTTTCGTAAAAATGCATTTTGGAACTCAGCCGATGTTGCAATTACCTTACCTTCACCATTAGGTGCAGACCCAGCTGCGGCTGCATTCTTAAGAGCTCTAATTCGCTCTTTATATTCACGAAGGCGTTCTGCTCCTGTTTTAGCTATTTTTCTATTTTTTTTCGTGCATACTTGAAGGATGAAAATTAATGTTACGGTTATGTTAATAATGTAATGTTAATGTTAATGTAATGTTAATGTTAAATATGTTATTTTCAGTATGTTATGCGTTCAGTTTTAATTACATTTTGTTTGGCTGTTTATCATGTGCCTACGTGGCGTAGTGGTGTAGATTCCGACTCTTGAGCAACGATGGTCAGGGTTCAATACGCGCTATCATTTTTTGAAAATTTTCATATAAATTGAAATTGTTAGCCTAGCGTCACGAATAAGAGACCTTGAAATTTCACTCGCCGCCAAAGAAGTTTTACTTCAAAATATGTAACAGCCAATAAATGTTTTTTGTTTTTTTGGGCAGCGATGCCCTTACACTTTCGCAATAGTTCCTTGATATTATTTAGATCTGTTTACACCTCTTGCCCAATTCATGAAAAAACCAAAAAATAAATCCAAATCGTTTTGATAAATAAAATGTATGAAAAATAAATGATAAATTAAATTTGATAATAAAATTAAACAGTTTTAGTAAACTGTGTTTCATGTCGAATTGGAAATTTAGATACAAACAATCTTAAGTTCTCAAATGCGGGACAAAAGGCGTCCCGCAAGGGGTCTTCGCGGGACGCTAAAAAATTAGCTGAAATGCGGGACGTCCCGCGAAATCCGGGACAGTTGGGAACCCTAGTTACGGTTATGTTAATACTGTGATGTTAATGTTAATGTAATGTTAATGTTAATTATGTTATTTTCAGTATGTTACGCGTTCAGTTTTAATTACATTTTGTTTGGCTTTTTATTATATGACTTCGTGACGTAAGGGTATAGATTCCGTCTCTTAAGCAACGATGTTCGGGGTTCAATTCTCGACAGCGGCAATAATTTTTTTTAAATTTTCATATGAATTGAAAACGTTAGCCTAGCGTCACGAATAAGAGACCTTGAAATTTCACTCGCCGCCAAAGAAGTTTCACTTCAAAAATTCTTAGAGTAAATTTGATCTTAATATATTTCGAATTTTTATAAGGTATTTAAAATTTTGTAAACTTAATGCAAATAAAAAAGAAGGAACTAAAAATTTTGTTCAAGCTTTTTACAGTTTTATGGTCCAAGATTACATTTTTGCTCCAGATTTTATAACAATATCTCAAACGGTATAGAAGTTATGAACGACTAAGTGAAAGCATAACATAACATTTGGAAAACATAACAAAAGCATAACATTTGGCCAATATAATTTTATTTTGGTGGAAACTTAATTTGTTTCTTAAAATTTTAAAAAAAGTGCACTTTTTGAGATGTGAGCAAATTAGATTTTTTTTTTCAAAACGTAGGAAACTCTAGCATAGGAAACTCTTACAAAAATATTTTCCTTGTTAAAATTTGTTTAAGATTTAGTGTAAATTACTCTTTTTGTAACATTTCTTTTTATATCAAAAATTGGTACATCAATACTGTACTAAAACGTTTCTATAAAAAAAAATAAATGAAAAATATAACAAATTCACCAAATCACTGTTTGGTGAAGCTTAAAAAATAAAAACAAAAAACTTAATGAGCACGGCGGGATTCGTACTCACCACCTTGATATTATTCGACAGAAGCTATATTCTCTGAGCTCTCACCTCCATAACAACATTAGAAAACTTAACATATAGCCCGTTTCAAAAGAGAAGAACATTTTTTAGTTTCATTTTTCGATGCGCAGTGAGAAATTATTTTTAAAGCTAGAAAATTTTTTAGAGCGTAATTTCTTGCTCTTTTTGTACTGCTCGCTGAACTTTATGCTATTTTGAGTGTTTTTTTACTATTTTTCTTTATATTTAAATGCGCAAACATTCATAACAAATGAAGCACAAGTACGGTGTTGCACCGACGGCATGCAGCAACCTGCATCTTGAGAGAGAAATCAAATACAAATTACATAAAAAATAAATTATTTTCTCAAGAAACAATTGTGAAGTGAAATTTTACAAAACAAATTAGTTTTTGACGCCCACTTTTTTTCAATTTTGATTGGTTGATTTTGAAAAATAAAATTCAGTACTTCTGCAGCGCAGTTGCGATGAACAACAAAATTCAAGAATATACATTAATTTTTTTTCATTTATTTTTCTGCTCAGAGAATATTCAATTTTTTTTTTAATGTCGACCAATCAGAATGAAGAACGCTTTCAAAATTATTTTCTTATTCTCAAACATGCGCGAAAATGTTCTTCTCTTTTGAAACTGACTATAACATATTCGGCAGAAAAATTAACTTATTTATTAAATGCGTGAAAACTTGGAAAAACAGCTTTTCCCAGAGATGAGACCCAGCTGGATAGATTTTTCACCCCCCTCTTCATCTATATTGTAAATTTCATCGAAATCGTTAGTGCCGTTTTCGAGAACGCAATTGCAAATATATATATAAATATTGCTCGTTTAATAGAATAAGATATAATTTCATGTAACAAGCTTTTTATTTTTTTATTAATAATATACAAACGTTGTTATTTTTACAAGAATATTAAAAAACCCTCAAATATTGTTCGTTTTTGTTATTTTGGATTTGAAAAAACTGTGTATGTTGTTTTTTTTTTATATAATAAAACTATAATTTATGTGCCCAAAGAAAAGCGTATTTAGCCATATTAACAAAAAATATTCTCGCGTTAAAGTACTTTTATAATAGTAAAAGTCTCCTAAAAAGTTATTAGCATTACCTTTCTTTTGATATCCATAACGTTTACTCTTGGTCTACACAGACATGAGCTTCACGTAGCTCAATTAGCTCAGTTGGCTCAGCTACAAATTTGTTTTGTTTTTTCAATTTTGTGTTTGCACATTTGTAAAAACAACAACGCGTGCAAAAAATAACCACAACACGTACAAAGAATAGCAACAAAACTGACGTTCACAAAAATTCAAACTTGCTAACAACAACAAATGCATGCAAAGCCAAGCTAGCCTTACTCGACTTTGTACATGTGTAACACAAAACGCACATGATTTGTTTTGTTTTGCTGGTTAATTTTTTTTTTTACAACGATGAGCAAAAGCAAATATGAGGATAATTTTGTGCTTGTTTTAAAAAACAAAAACCCTTGGCTCACTTAATTTATTTTTCTGCTCATGACTGGTCTAAAACAACAAAAATAAGCACAGGTTTTTAAGCCCCTTTTTTACAAATGTTGACCCCCTATAATTTTTAAGCCACTTGAGAGCGACGATTAATTTAAAAAAAGGACCATTTTCATTGTTCTTTAATTGAAGGGCTTATTGCAGAAACACGATATGCCACATAACAAAAACCGGTATTTTGTGTTATTTCTAGTACATTGCACCACAGTTATACCCACTAAAAAGATAAGAGCTTATTTTCAATAAACCGCGAAGTTCCTTTTTACAATTAAACATTTTATCAATTTTTTTCTACTGAAAAACTCGATAAGCCACATGCAAAAGCTACCCCTAAAACGAAATGGTGAATTTAACTGAGAGTTTTATGAAAAATTACGATTTCAATGACAAAATCGATGATGGTATAATAGACGAAGAGTATCTGTTAACCACTAATGGAAATGTATCAAGAACCATTAAGTAATATTTATTTCAATTGAAGTGGCTTACCATGTATTTACGCAAATAATTTTTACTTTTAATTTTGTCGGGGCTTATCATGTTTTTGCATTAAGGAAAGTGGTTTGAAAGCTTGTGATCATAAAAAACATATATGTAAATACTGATGAAGTGCTGTGAGAAAACAGCGGAGCATATATGATTGTTTTTATATCAGTTACTAACCATGTTCTTCCTAAAATACCTTTATTAAAATTTGTATGGCTTATCTTGTTTTTACAGAAATTATTTCAACTTTTAAATTTTCATTAGCTTTTCATGATTTGCAGTTGAGCAAAATTCTTTTATGGCATCTTCTTCTATGGCATATTAAAATCATTCTTATATTAAAAAGACATGGCATCATGGCCATTATGGCATCTTATATTAAAACCGATAATTAATAATGTTCTATACAGCGTTACCAGTTTTGCACTATAAATAGTGCTTTCGGTATTTTTTGAGCTCTTGTGAGATGCTGCGGGAGAAAGTAAAAATCATCGCTTTATGTGAGAAAAATTCTCATGCGAGAAAATTTTTACCACATGTGCGATATTTCCCACGCGAGAGAATAAAAATACCGAAATTACCACAAAATACCTCACATTACCAAAAAGAGATTTCTACCTGCTGTGGTAGAAGTACGCGTGAATGAAATGTGTACAGAAAAGGTTTACTGAGTGAATGCGCTTGTTGATGCATTCTTCCTGTGCATTCTTGTTGGTAGTTTGTTTGTGTTTAAACTGTTTTCGAAATTTAACAACAAAAGAACGTAAATAATTTCAAATAGCAAAGTGAAAAATAAAATTATTATGTCTGGAAGAAAAAGGATCATCGCGCATAGTTATTCAAAAACTCTGTAAGCTTAAAGTATTTGTACATTTTAGGCGTATTTTAATATTATGAATGTGTTAGTAGAAAAATTATGATGAGCAATGCGAGGACTGCTATGAGGCTGGAGAAATTTTTTTGAGAAATAATTTTTGAAATCATTAAAGAATTGAATTATTATAAAAATTATTGTTTTATTAACTGTTGTTAATTAATATGTTGCAATTTAAGTTTACTTTCGTTACATAATTTCATACTTTGGTATAAACACCGCTTAAAGTGATTTAAGCAACTTTGAGGTATTTCATTGACTTGCCGTAATTTTGTGGTAGTTTGCACGATTTTGAGGTAATTTGAGGTATTTCATTGACTTGCGGTAATTTTGTGGTAATTTGCACGATTTTGAGGTAATTTGATGTATTTTTGACGTGTGGTAATTTGAGAGAATTAAATGCGAGAATAAGGTAATTTTTGAGGTATATTCATCTGACAACGCTGGTTCTATATCAGGTTATGAAAAAATTAAATATATCAGAAATTAAATAATTAAATATAGTAAAAAAAGGAAGGCCACCATATACACCCCTAAGTGGACTACAAGAAAGGACACCAAATGTGTGAAAAAAAAACGGTGAAAAATTTTAACAATAAACTTTTTGCAAAAATATGATAAGCCACTTTTTTTTAAATGAATGGTTTCCACTAGATTTTATACGCTAATTTTTGTACATGTTGTAAAAGGCCTCAATAAACAACATGTAAAAAGTATTGAAAGTACGATTACATGCAATGTCTATTTTATACATTTTTTTCAAGTTTCAAAGGCGATTATTTAAAAGTTTTTATTTTGTGGCTTATCATGTTTGTGCAATAAGCCCTTCAATTGTTCCCAAAATTCTTTTGAAAGAGCAATCAGATTAAATAGAAACGGTTCACAGTCGATGGAGATGTGCGTTACGAATTGATTTGTTTAAAAAAGTAAATATCTAAAAATTTTGTCTTGTGCTCTTTTGTAGATGGGGTGCGAATTGTCTCTTGCTTATAAAATTGATGCACTTAAATTATATTATACAACTCAGCACTTACACGAATTTCTTTCTGTCGAATGGATGAGCCAGCCTTACGGAAAATGCCTTCAGTCTCAACTTGCTCAAGAATACGATTGCAAGCTTCTGCAACAAATTTTGGGATTTGAACTACGCCGCCGTTAGCAAGTATCACATCAGTCAATTCAAGTAAATACAGATGAGTGCGGAAGATTCGTTTACGACATGATTTTTCCTTAAATTTAAAATAAGTCACAGTTCAAGATATTTTGTACAAAGAAATGTTAAAGACTGCTGCATCTGCATTAAAACGACTTACGTGAACGACCTTGCTTTTCTTATCCTTTCGATACTTCACCCCAATATCTTTGAGTTCATTTATTATTAATGCAGATAACTCATCTTTGTTGTTGATTTCGCTTATTTGCATATTTGTTAACTACGATATGCTGATTGAATAAAGTAAATGTTGTTTGCAGCGATATAAAACTAATATATATAATAATAAAATCTTTAAATAAACTCTAAAAATTCATTTCTGCTTATTAATATATAAATAATGAAAGCGCGCTGCCGACCGTTTAAAACAAAATTATTTTCGAGTCTCGATCGATGACTGATAACTGCATAAGTTAAGGTGCTCTTTCATCGGTGATCAGGGCGTTTCATAAAGAGGTTCAGACAATACTGCATGAACAATGTGCTGTGGTCACACATCAATCAAATGACGGAATGAATTAAAATTTGTTGTTGTTTGTCTACACTCTCAAAAAAAAATTTGTTAATTCTAACAATAAAATAACAATAATCTTGGTTGAAATAGCATCAACAATAGCAATTGTTGATTTCTTTAATTAAATTTTGAAGGTTGTCTTGTCATTTATGAATGTAAAAATGTTAAAAACTTGAAAACTTCAAAAATAAAATGTCAAAATTTAACGTCAAAAACTACACGTCAAAATTTAAACGTCAACAAATTATCTGTCAAAAATAGTGTCCGACCGATTATTCGGCTTCGGCTTCGGTAATCGGCATAATCGGCCGATATTTTGATCTTCGGCTTCGGCTTCTGCTTCGGCCTAAATAGCCGATTATTTTTGCCGAATGTTTTTGCTTTGCTAAACAATTTTTTTGAATTTTTTTTCAATTATTCAGTAAACATTTGAAACACTTTCATTATTCGTTTTGTGTTTCTCTCCTTTTCTGTTCTTTCATGAGTTCATTCTTTGAAAATTTAATTCAAATGATAAATGCAGAGAGTTCGACTGTAACGTTTTTGCTTTTGTTATGGAAATTGCTCTGCCAGATTTCAGTTAGTATTACATTTCTGTAGCTTTTCTCGACTGGATCGAAAATATATTAAATTTTTTTCTATTTTATCCTGACGTCAATAATTCGATTACAGAAAAATCCGAATTTTGCAGAAAAACTCTTGCGTTTAACTCGAATTTAATGTTCAAATTTAAGTTTTTTTGTACTGAAATGAATATAAAGGGTGGTTAAATTTTAAGGGCCGATGTTGATTTTGAATAAAACACAAATTATTCAGAAAAATACTGTCATTTCTTTTTATTATGATAATATTGGTATGGTTCAATTATGCATGAAACAAAATATTGGTGAAATTGCTGCCGTGACCTCGGCGGCACACCTCCATCCGATGGTCCAAATTTTCGATGACGCTGAGGCATAATTGAGGTTCTATGCCGCTAATGTGCCGAATTATCTCATCCTTTAGCTCTTGAATTGTTGCTGGCTCATCAACGTACACCTTTTCTTTCAAATAAACTCAAAGAAAGAAGTCCAACGGTGTCAAATCACTTGATCTTAGCGGCCAATTGATATCGACACCACGTGAGATAACACGGCCATTGAATTTGTCGTACAAAAGAGTCATTGTTTCGTTAGCTGTGTGGCAAGTGGTACCGTCCTGTTGAAACCACATATTGTCCACATTTATATCTACTAATTCGGGACTTAAAAAGTTCGTAATCATCTCACGATAGCGAACAACATTCACAGTAACTGCCTGACCGGCCAGCCCATAAACAGCACCAAACAGTCACTCTTTGTTTTTTCGACTATCACTCTTGGATTATCATTAGCCCAAATGCAGCAATTCTGCTTATTGACGAATCCATCGAGGTGAAAATGTGAAAAAAAATCACTGAAGATGATTTTCTTCGAAAATTTATCATCCACTGTTGCCATTTCTTTAATAACTTTAACGCGTGGCTCGATTATGTATCTTTCCATGGTTCAAATTGAGTTAGTCTGAAATTGAGAAATGCCGAATGAAATGCAGAAAAAAACGGACATTTAGGTGTGGTTCACATTCAACATCGGCCCTTAACAAAAGCAAAGCATAAATTTTATAATTTTTTTTACTTGAAAACATTTGTTTCTTATTCGGCTTCGGCTTCGGCCTTCGGCCGATTATTTCCATTTTGCCGAAGAATCGGCTTCGGCTTCGGCTTCGGCAAAAATTCACGTTCGGTCGGACACTAGTCAAAAATTAAACACGTAAAAAATAAAAATCTTGCATTTAAAGCACTAATTTAGTTGGATTTATCTTGCACTAATTTAATTGGATTCTATATGACAATAAAATTTAAGTTTAATTTTTATAAGTAATAGTCGCTGAAAATGGTTATAGTTTTTTTAACTAGTGCGCCAGTGCTCCATCGGGATATCTCTAGTGGAAAGGGGATGACTCTGTTTTATTCGAGTCTTCACTTCAGTCTTTTGTCGCTTTCATATACGTCTTCCAATACCAAGATCTTAATCCACGTCCTTTCAATCCATATCACGATATTTTCAAAAAATATCTACACGAAAAAATCTTGATATTGCGCAATACTCTAGACTGACGTCGGTTTAATCCCGAAGAAGTTCGTTAAGGATCACAAATTATGTTCAAGCACCAGTCAGGATATATAAATAAAAATACCATAACATATTTAATACAAATGAGTTGATATATAATCATTATATTTACCTTTATTTTTGATAATTATTCTCCTCTTATTGAAAACATCAGCAGAAAAAATTATTTTTTAATTGTATGCTGCTGAATTGAAGTTTAAATTTTTTCAGTTAACAATTGAGTTGCTGAATTCAACAATAAACAAAAATAACAAAAAATTTAACAATTGTACAATAAATATTGTCAATTTTTGAAAAGAAAAATTTAAAACTCAAATCAAAGGAAAATTTTAACAAGGGAATTGTTAAATTTATTAACAATTGTAATTGTTGAATTTTAACAAAAATTTTTGGAGAGTGTAGCTATGAAATCTGCGAGAGAGAAAATAAACTTTGAATACATCATCGCTTCAATCAAAGTTTTGACCACGCTTTAGACCTGAATCATTCAGTCAAAGCGTTGCAAACTTTTACTTGAGTGCTGCTTTGTAGTAAGTTATTGAGAAGAAGGTAGTAGATATACAGAAAAGTACTTTTAAGATTAAAAAAAGCAGTAAATTTCAGTGAATGTAGTGTGTTGTGTATTGTTTTTAATACTATGTTTGCATATAGAGATTAAGAGCAAGTAGATTACGCTAATCTTCTTCTGTAATCTAAACTGTTTACACTGGCTTAAAGAAATTAACTTTGACATTTCGTTGCTTTGTTCTTTTGTGTTCAGCCTTATAGATTCTTATTAAGTTCAAATAAGTAAACATATTGTAAGTAAACATAACGAATAAAAGTAACATTCATTTTATTAATATAGTTATAATATTCATAATAAATATTAATATAATTAATATATTTAATATAACGTGTATGTGTCTGCTTCAATTGGTCTGCCTGACATTAAAAGCAATTGCATTATTTAATATTATTTTTTTAACACCAGCGAAAAAGGTGTTTGAGGTGAAAGCCGAGGGTCGACGACGAAGAGGAAGACAATGCCTCCGATGGATTGACCAGGCCGAGGAAGCCCTAAACGCGCTTGGTGAACGATATTGGAGACGGCACGCGTGAAGCAGAGACGCCTGGCGAAGGCTGATAAAGTCGGCCGTAACCCGACCACGGGTTGTCATGGCCACCTTAAAAAGAAAAGATTTTTTCCAAAGAAAGAAATATCCGGCATAATGATTTGCTAACGCAATCAATTTCAATCCTTGAAGATGAATATTTAAACTTTTATGCAGACAGCACGTCAAAACACAACGTACAAGGCGTACGACACAAGACCTATAATGTGAGAAGCTGATTTCTTAATAATTTCCCACATGTCTAAGAAACTCCACCCCAATTTTTAGACGTCAATCCTGTTGAGCATACATGGAGTTATCTGAAGGAAAGTTGAAAAATTACACAATTTCTACGCGTGATTAGCGAAAAATAGCTCTTATTGAGGAGTGGGAGAATAGGGAGCCGTCCTACTGCCGAAAACAGGTGAATCAATGCGAAATCATTTGGAAGCGGTTATTAAACAGAAGGGCTTAAGAAGTTAATATTTACTCTGCGTTTTTTTTAATAATTGTGCTTATTTTTTTATAAATTAACGTCATGTTCCATTATTACTTTGATGTTGGTTTTTGTTATTAATTTTGTTTTTTATTTTTTTAAATCAATAAACAGATAATTCATTATTCTTTTAATGATTTTATATAAACCACATAATACTCTTTAAAAAATATACAAAAACTTGCTAGTTGGACCATCAAAATAACTTTAATTTGCATTTCAATTAAATTTTTATGTTTGCTTATTACTGTTCATTATTACTTTGAGCCACTGTAGGAAAAAAAGTAGTCAAAACGATACTAGTAGCTAGTAAGGATTACTAGTAAGGAACCTTCTGCTAGAGAGAAAGGCTATGCTCACACGTCAATCAAATGACGGAATGAATTGTTGTTGTTTGTCCAGCTAAAAAAATTAAATCTATGTGAGAGAGAAAATGAACTTTGAATATGTCATCGTTTCAATCAAAGTTTTGACCACGCTATAGACCTGAATCGTTCAGTCGAAACGATGGGAATGTTTACTTGGCTACTGCTTAGTAGTAAGTTATTGGCAAGAAGGTAGTAGATTGAACAAAAAAATATTTTTATTCTAATTTATTTATTTTTACTCCGGTTGTATCTCTGCTGCTTCGCCACGGTTTCATCCGTGTTTTTTAGTTTTTGCCACGATTTCATTAATTTTATATTTTTTTCTTATGACAATTCTCTGTGTTTCATTCATATATGTGTTATATCCGGCATATTGATTTGCTAACGTAATAATATTCAAGATTAAAGATTACTAAGATTATTCATTAACAGATCAAGATTTTCATTATTTTTCTTCCTTTTTGTACACTTTTATGCAGACAGTACGACAAAACACAACGAAATAAAAGGGGTATTCAGACTGAACTCGTTAGTTTGTTATTTGGTTAGTTGTTACTTCGTTAAATTTGTTGACTGTGAACACACCCTTATGTTTAATCTCGTTAGCCCGGTAATTGTTATTGAATAACAGCTGATTTTACTTTGCCCAACTAATGTGGCTTTCACATCTGGAACTCGTGTTTGCAAACAATATGGCGGCTTCTATGTGTTCGAGAAAGCGAGCGTTCAAATTACGGAATTTGTTTGGCACACACAGGGTTACATTTGAGAAGAGTAGAAATGTACTCTTAAAAAAGTATTTATTGCTTCGAAATAAAATTATTTTTGTGTGGGGAAAATAAGCAAAAATGCTTTCCAAGTCTTCCACACCTGCTTACTTTTTTCGAAACAAATTTTTAACTGAATCCAAACAAAGTTATAGTGTAAACTGTAAGCAATTTACATACAGTAATTCCGAATAGAAAACAAAAAGTACCAAGCATTTCTCATATCGTACTTAAATCATTAAAATGTACTCCACATAGTACTACACTTATGTTTCAATACATCCCTGGTTTCGTAATGACTATAAAAATGTTGTTTTTTTGCATTAGTGGTATTCATGCAATGTCGAATATTTTCCGATGCCGTATATCTGACAAATTTTTAGCAGTGTGGCCATTTTAGCCTTTTCGAGGCTAGATTTAGCCTTTTTTTTTGCGGTTTAGCCTCAAAATTTACGATTTAGCTTCGTGATTTTTTAGCCTTTTTTTACTTTGAAAACAGCCTTTTTTAGATTTATTAACAATTAAAAAATTTGCTGATTAAATGCAACACAAATAATAGTCAGGCAAAAATAAGTACACACTAAAAAATTTCCAAAATAAATTTACACCGGTGAGCGATTATTTACATTTTTTACACCGAACGGTGTTTATTTACACTACTTACCCGGTGTGATATGACAAACTTATCCGATCGGTGTAAAATAAGAAAGGCATAGAAAAAAAGCAACATGGAAATCACGTTAGCATTGACAAACAAATTGAAAATTGAAATTTCACAAGACTGAAAATATAAGTCCAGAATTATAAGTCATGTTCGTGAAAACAGTTCTGGCCAAAATTGACATCAAAGTAATAAAATAAAAAAAATACGGTTTAAATAGAATTAAATCCAATCCAAATTTTGAGCATGAATGCCATTATATTTGGTGTAACATTATTTTTAGCATTTTGAATGAATAAATTAAAATTCTAAAAACACATTTCCGAATAGTAAAAAATTACACCTTTCGGTGTTGAAAAAAATCATAATTTTGCGTATTCTAAATAAACACCTGACAGGGTTTGACACAAACATCCTTCGGATATTTAGTTATTAACACCAATTGGTGTAAAAATCCTTTCGGATATAAAATTCTAGCATTTTGACACGGTAGTTTTTTTAACACCGAACGGTGTTGGACTCCCAATAAAAACTCGCAATAAAAATTGTAAAAACTAAGCAAAGAAAAAATGATCTCATACGTCTGTTAGATTCTCTTAGTGCTTATGCAAGCTGCAGTTCCTCCGATTTATCTGATGAAGAGGGAATAATGTATCTGAGATATAAAACATGTTGAAATAATATAAGTTCCTAGCACGACCGTGATAAACTTTTCAAACCTTCAATTTCATTTAAAATTTCTCCCGAGAATTGGAAAAAAGAGATTCCCATTTTTAAGGCTCAAAAAAATTTTGGAAAATTTTAAACAAATTTGTTAATCAACCGTATATTCATGAGTCTTTTAAGTTAAAACTTTTAACATAACAGGTCTGTTTCCGTACGCACTTCAAGTAAAGTTCGAGTAAAGTTCGGGTAATAGAGAGTAATTTGATTATTTGTCAAAATGAGAAAATTTGTCAAAAAGTACGGAAACGCTTTCAAGTAAGTTTCAAGCACAACACCTGTTTTTTGAAAACAATAAAATTTAATTGCTGTGTTTCTGTATTTCAAACGTTTTCGTAAGCGTTGATTTGGTAATTTTAACTATTTTTATTAATTTTCTAACCAATTGCATACATTTTGTTCGCAATACAATGCAACAATTCAATTTTATCACTTTGGCAATCAGCTGTTTGAAGCTCGAGATTCGTGCTCGAAGAAATTTTTCAAGTAAAGTTCGAGCAATAGAGAGCCACAAAAAGTGACATTTTGCTTGTTCTTCTTCTCTCTCGAGCTGGAAAAAATGTGTACGGAAACGCTTTCGAGTAACTTCAAGTTACTTGAAGTGAGTACGGAAACAGACCTAACATGTGATTTCTGCATCCTGCTGTCTTAAAAATGAGAACTCCCTTTTACAATTCCCATGAGAAAATTATTCTTAATAAGACTCAATACACATATACATCAATATACATCAATTCAATATACATATTATTTTCATTTATATTTAAATGATGAAATGAAAGTTAATGCAATGAAAAGTTAGTTTAGTTAATGAAAAGTAAGTCATTCTGAATTAAAAAGGCTGGTATTAATTTGCTTTATAAATATATACCATATGATTTTTTTGCTTTTTACAAAATTGTACCTATGATACAAAATTGTACCTATATTAAAAATGATATCGTTAAAACGAAATAAAACGAAAATAAAACTTGAAGTTGTTTAAAAAATCTGGATTTTTTTTAGCTTCTTTTTTCAAATTTTTTTAGCTATTTTTGACTTCTTTTTTTTGCCAATTTAGCTTCTTTTTTTTTGAGGTCGTGGCCACACTGATTTTTAGCATGAAAGAGATAGTCTTCTGTCAAAATGGCAACAATACCAACATAAACTCTATAAATGTGTTAGTGCAAGTTTTGACAAACTCCCCAGTTACCATAATTAAATACATAATTCAACAGTTTCCTTAAATTTAAGCAGTCTGGTGAAAACTCAGTGGCCACGTCCAGCGCTCTCAATAAGTTATATTTTCTGAATAGTTTGCTATTTGAAATGTCAAAATAGTTGTTAAATTGATGAAATGTAAAACAGTTTATCGAAAAAAATGGTAGCCTAACCAGGAAATTGTATTTTTTGTCTCTTTTAAGTATATTTATTAAGTATACATTTAAAAAATATGCTCTAAAACTACAAGAACATGCGTATTCATTGCTATTTGCTAACATTTTTGTTGCATGTCCCTGCATTTTAACTACTTGCCAATATTTTTGATGTTTGACTTAGCAACTCAGTCATAGAAAAAAAGCGCTAATTAGGTTTTCTACTGGAACAGTTGTATCGCTTGAAAGCGCTCACTGCTTTAATCTGAAACCCACCTTGGCATGAAAACT
Source organism: Tetanocera ferruginea (assembly GCA_958299015.1). Lineage (NCBI taxonomy): Eukaryota > Metazoa > Arthropoda > Insecta > Diptera > Sciomyzidae > Tetanocera > Tetanocera ferruginea. The sequence goes on from OY282642.1 coordinate 59,262,507, forward strand.
AACAGCAGAGTTGCATAAAAACGTAGTTTTGTATTATTTAGAGTAGGTGTTATTTACTACGAATTTATAAGTACGAAATTATAGTAGAATTGTACTAGTACTATTTTATTTGGAAGTAATTTTATACTGGTCGGTTTGTGTTACAGAATCTCTTCACTAGGAATAGAATCAAGGTACAGAATAACTTTTTATTATTTTGGCCCTCTTTAAGAATTTTGCAGTTTTTGGTTCTCTTCGCAAACAAATTCTGACCTTTAAAATTGAATAGTGTTTTTTTCACGAAAATTTTGATCTCAAAAGTAAGATAAATTGCAGTTCTTTCTCAAAATTTACGGTTTTAAAATTCTATCCTCAAATGCTGTCAACTGAGGGAACTGAAAAGTGAAATTTTGAGAAAATATTAAACATAAAAAAATCCCCAACAAAATCCTGCTTACATGCAATCGAGAAAGTAATCCAGATTATTTAAAATCACTGATTACCTTCTCGCTCACGGAGCCCATTATTTCTTTATTTAATCAATGAAGCTTTCGCTTGACATAGAAGAACTAAGTTATAAGCTTATAAATTGTGTTGAATAACTTTTAACCACTCACCAATTATTTGTTAACAAGTTTAAAGTTGGTGAATAAGATATTGCTTTGCGCAAATTAGAAAAACGATTGAAATATTGAATAGAGATCATTGCATAACTCTTGGTAAACAGGGCGAAAGTGTAAAACCACAAATTTTAAAAGTTAATGAATTTCTTCTTTAGAATGAAAAATACTTTTATTTTGAAGATAGCAAATATTTATCTGTAAATTCAGATGCTAAAATGAATAAATTTTTGTTATAAAACCGAAACATAAAATAAGCAATACGTTTCACTTAAAGATTTCATTAGATAAAAAACTAGATTTGAAACATGTTCATATTGTTTTGTTGGTAAATATATTTTCTTCCTTCATTTATCTTTCTTCTCTCAAAGCTAATTCTATAAAAAAGAGAAAAATATTCCAAATATTCAAACTGGAAGGGCACGATTAACTTAAAGCACAAGTATGAGGCTATGCATTTTGGTGCCACTCTGGTTAAAACGGTAAATAATTTGTTGCTAAAATAAATTAACAATAAAGTCAAGTTTCTCTATTTAAACTTGTTGTTTAATATTGAATTTTCGTTAAAAAATTAAAAAAATTCACAGATTTGTGGAAGCTTTTTTCGAACTTTGATGAATTTTATCTCCTAAACCAAAAAAAAAGTCCTTTTATTTTACCTTCATTGGGCTTAGCGAGCCCAAATACATATAATCTAACTAATCCAACTCGAAAAAAAATAAAAGGGCGTGGGCCCTAAAGTAGAATTACGACAAAATTTGGTTTTTGTTCTTTTATCAACTTAGAACAGGGCAAAGCTTTGGGTTAAATAAAAACTGTAGTATATTCTGCACTCTTTGCATAGAGGGTGCAGAAAAATGGAATATAGTTTTGATTTCTTTTAATGGGAAAAGAAAATACCATTGGTCTACCGCAAACAGCATTTAAGTTCGAAGCAACTTTGATATAATAGTACATTTTTATTTTTTTTGCAATGCAACCCTATTAATAGAATCTGACAATAATACTTGACAACTATAACCCCCTAGCCACACGTGCCAGTAACAGTTCGAAAAACTCAATACATTCTCACTTTTTCACTAATACACTCACACTTTGACATCGACAGCCAGCACTGGCAGACCACTGGCAACAACTTTTACAGAGACAGTGAATTTTGACAACCGCAGACAGTGGAATCAAAATAGGAAAAACAGTGTTGCGTTTTCTCCCTATACTATTCCAACTTGAAGTAAGTATTTTTTTTTTCATGCCTTGTAGTGAAATAAACATGTAATTATTTTAATTACCATTGTTTAACACATAAAATATGATATGAAAAAGTTTTTTTTTTTTAAAATATTTTAATAAATATATTGTAAATATTTGAAATCAACATAGCTTTTTCCCCATTAAAGTTTTGTGCTGTTTTGGAATTAAAGGCATCACTGAATAAAAGTAAACAAAAGAGGAAAATTATCGCATTGTTGCTGGAACCTTTGACTTTTGCAAATGAACTTTCACTGCTACGTGTGGCCGTAGCGTAATTTGTTGCTTATTTCGAAACATTTTCGAAATTAATACATATTTTCCACTGGCAAGACATTACTTTCACGTGTGGCTGCAGGGTGAGGTGAATCATGTATACAATGTGTGCATTCAGCGGAAAATTTTTTAAGTAGCTGCTCCACAACTTTCCGGCTGAATGGTATGTAGCATAAACCGCTCACACAACATGTTCCCTGAGCGGTCGCCATCTTAGGTAGCGAAAATATTTTATGTTACCTCGGTTGAGTGGTTTACGCTCACTTCATTTTGACAGATAAACAATCAGTTTGTTGGAATTTTGACATTTCGCCAACAAACCCATTCAGCAGAAAGTATCAGTTTATGCTACTTCGCTACCTGAGCGCTTTTTCGGATTGAATGCAGTCAATATATGAGTCTCACAAAAGTACCCAAAAAATTAAAGAAGAAGCATGCATTTGGAGGGAAACATGAAAAAAACCATAATTTAAAAGAAGTTTCCCATCTCTTTATCTTTGTCGGAAAATATTCACTGTTTTTGCATGAAGTACCTTTTTTGTATTTTTTTTGTTAGTGTCGTATATCAATCAGCTGTTCTTTAAGTCATATTGCAAAAGTGGCCACTTTGGTTCAATAAATGAGCTGAAAACTAAATAATTAAACAAATACATAAATGGTTTCATAATTAAGATGATTACAAAGAAATTCAAGATAAATTCTTTTATTATTCGACAACTGACAACATGCAATTTGTTGTTTTAAAGGATTATCAAGTTGAAAGTTGAGTAAGTTGTTTTAAGTTTGTAATAAATATTGTAAAAAATTTGAAAGGTGGCAACAACTCTTCGCCGAGAGTTTTCGGCGCTGTTTTCGCATCAAAATCGTGAGGAAAACTGAGAACTTTGCCGTATATCAAATTCCATACAAATTTTGACACTTGATATACGGCGTTTTCGCTTTTTCCGATTTTCAGCATATTCGGCACGTTTTAGGCATTGCATGAATACCACTATTGTTGGACAGAGAAAATCAAAAATTTTTGTCAACAAGCCAACTAGTCTGCCAAACTGGCGAACTAGCTTCTTAACTATCGAACTTGTGTGGAAATGGCCACCGTGTGGCACACAAAAACGCAGATTTGAAGCCTGCATAAGGCTGTGCTCACACGTCATCAAATATCAGAATGAACTCAAATTTTTGTGGTTTGCTCAACTAAAAAAAAAAGAAACAGTTTCGATATTATTGTAAGTGTAAACGTAGAATTCCGTTTAAGTTGCATAAAAGTAGTCATTACTAGCACTTTATGCCAAAACAATTATTCCATTTTATACTATTCTTACCATAATCCTATAAAAACATTTTTTATTTTATCACGAAATAGCCACGAAAAATTTAACGGACTTCGTCTTATTTTTATATCCTAAACCTGAAAGGTCAGGGTATATTAACTTTTTGCAAACGTATATGGGCATCTCCCAGTAGTACGGACGCGACATTCGCACGGTTTAAATTACACGAAAAACATGAAAGAAACAAAATGAGCCGATATGAATTTAAAGTGTTCTAACGCGATGAAAGAGTGCTACATTATATAAAAAAATTGGCAAGATTTAGTACAAATTAGTACAAAGTAATAAGCAATCATTCAATGGAACGGACGCGACAAAAAATATAAGTTTTTAAGGTCGTATTGAAATATGCAAAATTTAGCTAATTTTGAGAACTTTTTTATATAAAATAAACATGGTAATGCAGGTTTGCAATCGAAAGCAGGCATGCACGTTAACGTTAATTTTAACGATAGCCAAAATTTTTTTTTGTTTCGTTGAAGCGAAATCAAAAAAAAAAACTTTAATTCCAAAAACGAAAAATATTTATTTCGTTTCGGAGAAAACGATATAAAATTTTTTCGTTTATGTCCCAATCAATCGTTGAAAATAAGGTTAATTTCACTTGGTTTTTTGGTTTTTTTGTATCAGAAGAAATTTTTGTTTAAGCTGATATGACACTTGCTTTTTTTCTCATTTTTAAAGATTTAAAAATACAAAAAGAGCAACACACCAAATGAAGCTATATAATTTTAAGTTGGTGTGAGCAGTACGCTACAAGTCCAAAAAATGCAGAACAGTCATTTTCAATGGCTGAAAAATGTAAAAAATATTTACTTTTTCAGCCGCTAGCAGCTTAAAATCGGACAGAGACACATTAAATTCTGACATTTCACAATATACTTTTGTTATTTGACTTAAAAAATTGTGGCATTTTAATTGTTTATATTAGTTTTATAATTCTTAAAAAACATATTTTTTTCACGAAAGCATAAACCACAGAGACTACTGATGAGTCGGAGTAGCGTCCGACGAAACCATGGTCTAGTCTGCTCGGTTTGTTCTGCAAAGCAACCTAAAACTAATACTTTTGTTATTGTTTATTTATAATGAATATACAAAACCAAATAAACAAAAATGAACACAAAGAATTCATAATTTTTGACAAAATTCAAAATAACACTAAAATGCTAAATTCAACGGACTGCTATAATTATCCTTTTTTAACCCGCTGCTTTTTTTAAGATCTTAAAAATGCGAAAAAAACAAGTGAAATACCAACTTTAGCATAGGAGAAAATAATAGAAAATTTTTCGTTTTTCAACGAAACGAAATGGTAAAAACCAAAAAAAAAATAAAAAAACAAAAAATTAATTTTTTTAACTTCTATTCGTATAAAATTATAAAAAAATTTGATTGCCATTTTAGAGATCATTAAATTTTAATTGGTTTTGTAGCAAAAAATTTTAAAATCGGTCTTAAAACAAAAAAGTTACGATGGTTACTCTGACGCTATTTTGTTTTATTGGAGCGAGCGAGCGAAGCGAGCGAAGCTCCCATGGAACAGGTTGTTTGAAGCTGTTTAGAGACCTTAAACTCTCGAACGGATTGACCGATCTTAAAATTTATTTTTCTGTACTGTTCTACGCTTGCTAACGAAGGTTGTTTTCTTAGGAAGTTTTTTCAAATTCCATTTAGTTTAAAAGTTAATTGAAAATAATATTTCCGTGAGTTTTGTTGTTGTTATTCGCTGAAATATTCGCTTCTAACATGCTTGTGTATGTATGTATCAGTCAATGAAAAAACCGAACGACATGAAACGACAGCAAAAATCTAGGGGTGAATGTTTTTCGCTGCAACAGCTATATATCAATAAATAGTAAAATAGTAAAATATAAGAGTACGAATTTTATTTATGAAGGAAAATAGTTAGAAAACAAGTAAAGAAAGTCTAAAGTCGGTCTAGGCCGACTATGAAATACCCTAAACCCACTTTTAAAAAAAAAAAAAAAAAATTTATTGTAAATGGGCGTGTCCGTGGGCGGATGAAGTCCATTTTTCCAAACCATCTTTGTCTTGTCATAAAAAACATACGTGCCAAATTTTAGCTCTGTAGGTTAAACACATGCTTATTTATTGCGTTTTCAATTTTTGGGTTGTATGGGAGGTGGGCGTGTCCGTGATCGGATGACGTCCATTTTCCGAAGACATATTTGTGTTGGTATGAAACACATACATATCAAATTTTATTGTTGTAGGCTAATTATGAGCTGAGCTATGCAGTTTTCAATTTTTGCATTGTATGGGAAGTAGGCGTGTCCGTGGGCGGACGATAACCATTTTTCAAAACCATCTTTTTTTTGTTATAAAAAACATACGTGCCAAATTTTAGCTCTGTAGGTTAAACAGAGGCTTATTTATTGCGTTTTCAATTTTTGCGTTGTATGGGAGGTGGGCGTGTCCGTGAGCGGATGACGTCCATTTTTCAAAGACATCTTTGTGTTGGTATAAAACACACACATATCAAATTTTGTTGTTGTAGACTTATTATGAGCTGAGTTATGCAGTTTTAAATTTTTGCGTTGTATGGGAGGTAGGCGTGTCCGTGGGCGGATTCCAAAAATATTCAATAGTGCAGATCCTTGGGTACATGTGACTATGTGTACCAAGTTTCATCCAATTATCTCAACTCCTTCTTCTTATCCTGTGTATACGGACAACACACAGACGGACGGACGGACGGACGGACGGACATAGATAGCTCGACTCACGTGGTGACGCTGATCAAGAATATATATACTTTTCTATACCGGACTCGCTTCGTTCTATGCGTTACAAACGTTTGCACAAAGTTAATATACCCTGACCTTTCAGGTTTAGGGTATAATAAAACACAAAACATGTAATCCGTTTATATTTGCATATGTAGGTGAACCCTGTTAAATTAAATAAATTTGCAGTTTTAATTCTTATTTTAGGCTTATTTTCTTTCATAAACAACATTTGTTGTTGTTTGACAGACATTTATAATTCCATAAATTGCAGCTCAGCGCTGCTAATAATTTGCTGCTAAGGAATCTTGCACATGTTAATCCAGTTTTGTTCTTTACTGTTACAACTACAAAACATTAAACAATTTTAAGTGGGCAAGGAACAATGAGCGCGTAATTGTCGCAGAGTATTTGAAAAGAAATATACTATTATTTTGTTTTCATCAGCAATCCATTAAAATATGTTTAATAATAAATTTCTTAAATAATTCTTAAACTTATTTAAAAGCAGATTTATTTCGTTTGCAATCGAACGCAGGCATGCACGTTAACGTTAATTTTAACGATAACCAAAGTATATTTTTCGTTTGGTTGAAGCAAAATAAATAAAAAAACGGTAATTCCAAAAACGAAAAATATTTATTTCGTTTCGGAGAAAACGATATAAAATTTTTTCGTTTTTGTCCCAATCAACCGTTGAAAATAATGTTAATTTCAACAAAAAATTTCGTTTTTTTCGGATCCGAAGAAATTTTTGTTTAAGGTGGTATGACACTTGCTTTTTCGCATTTTTAATATATTAAAAATACAAAAAGAGCAACACACCAAACGAAGCTATATAATTTTTAGTTGGTGTGAGCAGTACGCTGCAAGTCCAAAAAAATGCAGAACAGTAATTTTCAATGGCTGAAAACTGTTAAAAAATATTTACTCTTTCAGCCGCTAGCAGCTTAAAATCTGACAGAGGCACATTAAACTCTAACATTTCACAATATACTTTTTTATTGTTTATTTATAATGAATATACAAAACCAAATAAACACAAATTAACACAAGAAATGCAAAAAAAGTTCGACTTTTAATATTTTAACAAATTTTTTCCATTTTTATGGAAAGAATTCATAATTTTTGACAAAATTCAAAATAACACTAAAATGCTAAATTCAACGGACTGTTTAATTATCTATAATTATCCTTTTTTAAAAAGTATATTCTTCCCTTTTACCCGCTGCTTTTTTGCGGGTAAAATCTTAAAAATGCGAAAAAAGCAAGTGTCATACCAGCTTTAGCATAGGAGAAAATAATAGAAAATTTTTCGTTTTTCAACGAAACGAAATTTGATTTGATAAATTTTGAACGTTATTTAAAAAACGAAATAATTTTGATAATTTATTTTTCTGCCTCAACGAAACAGAAAAAATTCTGTTGATTTCGTTGTGCATGTCTGATCGAAAGATAAAAGCATTTTTTTTATCACGGAAAATTTGTCTGTTGCGTATTTTCTCAAGAAATTTTACACACAACTTCAAAAATCAACGAACGTTCGCTTCAACCGTTCATTAAAAATTAAGGTTTAAATAGAATGCCCGTTCAGAAAAAAATTACTAGCAGCGTCAGTGATTTTTTTTTGTTGTGCGTGCGTCATCGGTTCGGTTTGCGTTGTTGCTGTTCTACATGTTTTCGTTTTTGCGTTATCGTGGAGAAATGAAAACAATAAGAAATAAAAAAAAAAGTAAAGAAATCAATCTGCAAGAAACATTCAGATAATTAAGTGCCGGTCGTGAACAAAGTTCCTGAATTTTTAATTCAAACGCTCATTTTGAATAAGTGATTAAAAACGAATGTTCGCTGTTTTTTTTTATTGTGTGAAAAACCCGAAATAATCCAATTGGATTTTTATTGCCTTTAATTGTTTTTACACAACATCTTTGGATTTGAGTATTCACTTAAATATTTCTTTTTAGCATATTTCTAAAGCTTTCGGTGTTCAAAAGTAAATAAATTAAATAATTATTTTTTAAATTTAGTAAGAAAAAAAATTATAGAAGTGTTAGTCTGTCAACTTATGTGAAACGAGAAATTATGAAATTGTTAAATATTATTATTTTCGTTTTGAATTATCATATTCATTGCACCAAAAAATATATGGCAAATTTTTTCCAAAAATTTATCACATGCTCTTAGTAGGTTCCTTTTCTTCTTTTAAGAATATCAGTTATTTGTTTTTTATCGCCATAATTTTGTAAAATATTATGGAGATACCAATTTTTATAAAAGCAACAATCTTAAAAATTGTCATTTCTAATAAATCATATCTCCATCTTATGTTACCTTATTTTTGTAAATCGTAACATTCCTATCGTTAGAAAACTATAGAAAAGCGATTTAAAAAAATTAAATATTTTTGGAATTTTTATGCTAGAATTGCCAACTTTCTGAAAAACTTTAATTTGGTTTTATCTCAAAAAGTGAATTTTAGTTTTTTTTTGTTATTTTAGACTGTTTGCCGTTTTAGAGGTTTATATATAGTAATTTGGTTTTATCTCAAAAAGGGAATTTTAGTTTTTTTTTGTTATTTTAGACTGTTTGCCGTTTTAGAGGTTTATATATAGTAATGTTTGTTTTATATATATTAATGACCTCACTTTGGAACATAAAATGACTTTGGAACATAAAAATGGAAGAAAACTAGAATAAATTAAAAAATTTTAATTTTTTCGTTTAAGATAATCGAAAGAGATAATATCTCTTTTTTTACAGATTTAAGAAAAAAAAATTTTTAAAGCGAGCGACCCAACTAATTTGTATCTTCAACGTACCTATTTATGTGGCCAGCTTAGGTACTTGCTAAGCGATTGCTACGACCTAGTTATTTTTTATTTTTTTTTTCGGTTTTTACCAGTTTTCTATACCAAGGTCAAGTGTAAGGTTATTAAAATGTATGAATAAAATGTTGGTTTTAACAAGGTAAACCATTTTGCAGAACAAATTTTCGATTTTAGCCATTATGAAATTTATAGGCTATGAAGTGTCTCAAAATGATAAGGTATGTGCACAAAAATTGAAATTGCGAAAAAACATATAAAAGCTCCATCATTTAGGGAATTCACAGTTTGCTTCTAAAGTTAACACCTGGCAACTTTAGAAAGATATTTCAATCGAACTGTGAGCACCTCTTTTTGTGTTTTGGAGCTAAATTGCAAAAATAGTTTTCAAAAATTTGAAATTTGTTCAATAACATGCCTCGAATGAACGGAAACGAAGAATTATGGAAAAATGTACTTACTTCTTCGACGATCCATTCTTGTTCCATTTTTTGCAACAAAATTAAATCCGCTGATTAGTGATACCACATTAACACAAAAGAAAGGGCGCCGTGTTGCAATCCCATATACCATAACCCCATATTGGCTTTATTGCACTTTTTTCTGTGCGATAACCTCATAATTAAAAAATTTGTTGAATAAATATATTTTGTTATGTTTTTGTAAAAGACAAAATAATTTGGTTTCCTTTTTATAGAAATAACATAGTATGACTGATTTTAACTTTTCGTAAAAGGGAAAATTCCCTTCTATTATAATATTTTTTTGCAAAATTATGGTTTCCCCTTTTACGAAATGCGCAATATAAGTGATTTTAACTTTTCATATATTTTGAAAATAATCGAAATCAATCCCTTACAACTATTTTTTCATGGCATACTGAATTTTCTGCTGGGTTTTTTTTGCAATCAATAATAGAGAGTGAACTAACTGTTAAACCTGTTTTGCATTGAATTGCCTAATAACTATGTTATCACATAAAAAGCGAATATTAAAAACAGTTTTGCGTATGCTGCTTAAAAATAAATATGGAAAATTTTAAAAGAATGGAGAGTAATCGTTTAAACGCAAGGAAGATCTTACTAAATAAAAGCGATATTATAAATTTTTCTAATGTTCCCGGATTTATAATTGATTCTTTTTTCGGAAAAAGAACTTATAAAGCGCAACTAATAGCTTGTGCTTTTGCTTTTGTTAATGGAATCAGCGAGTCGCAAATCCTTCAACTCATACGATGGATACCTTTCACAAAAACTCACGAAAAAAAAATAACAGAATTACTCTTATGGCTGGCATATTCTCCGAACGCTCACAAGTACTATAGCTATAATGTCGAACTTAATCAAGTAATATTTTGTAACGGAGATTTACGAAAATATGGCGTAAGAAAACAAAGAAATTAAATTAAATTTTTAATTTATAACTGTTCGTGGGGGCTAATTCGTACACCCTACAAAATCATTTGGTTTCATTTGTATACAAATGCCTAATAATACAATATGAGTTTATTCCCTTCAAATAAGTGAGATAATACCATGTTTAAAATTTAAAATTTGTGTTATAACCCCATATTGGCTTTATTGCATTTTATTTTGTGCGATAACCCCAAACCCAAATTATGGGTTTATAGTATAGGAAAAAGTGCTATAAAGCCAATATGGGGTTATGGTATATGGGATTGCAACACGGCGCCAAAAAAAAGACTTGAGCAGAAGTGAGATAACTTTAGCAACAAGTGGTATCTCAAGTTTATACGTAAAACAAAAACAATCAAAGTTAACACGTGCTAAAATGTTCTAAAGCTAATAGACGGCAAAGTTAACAGAGCAGATAATACAGAACTGTGAGCACCCTAATTAAATTGCTTTTGATGTTAAGGCAACATTCTTCTTCAAATTTAAAAAATAAAAAATAAAAAAAAAATTATGCTTTTTTTATGCAAAATTTTTTAAATTATATATTTTTCCAAAAATTTCTTTCCAATACCTTTCCAAGGGTACCTTATTTATAAAAATTGGATAGAAACTGACGTAGATACATACAATTAATTGAAAATTTCCCGATTCTGGCGTTTTCGGAAGATTTGCAGAATTGAGAGGTCCATAACTTTTCAACGAATGGCTATAAAAAAAAATAAATGAACTTATATTCTTAGAATTTTAATAGGAATCTATAGCCCAAAAATAAAACAAATCGAAAGCCAGGAGACGGACCCGTTTTGCGTTATGCTTGGAATGGGCGAATTATCATATTCATTGCACCAAAAAAATATACGACTAATTTTTTCCAAAAATTTATCACATGCTTAGGTTCCTTTTCTACTTATAAGAATAAAAGTTATTTGTTCTTTTTTCGCCATAATTTTGTAAAAAATTATGGAGATACAATTTTTTTATAAAAGTAACAATCTTAAAAATTAAGTAAGAAAATTAATAAATCATATCTCCGTGTTATGTTACCTTATTTTTGTAATTGAAGTTCCTATCATTAGAAAACTATAGAAAAGCGATTTCAAAAAATTAAATATTTTTGGAATTTTAATGCCAGAGTTGCCAACTTTTTGAAAAACTTTAATTTGGTTTTATCTCAAAAAGTGAATTTTATTTTTTTTTTGTTATTTTAAAAACAAAATAAACTTATCACTTACAAAGAATAACAATGCCTAATTGACACGTTTTTTCGAAATCTCTTTTTCTGACACACATTCACTTTATCGTTCATAACTTTTATACCGTTTGAGATATTTATACAAAATCTTAAACAAAACTATTTGCCGTTTTAGAGCCAATATTTGTTTTATATATAGTATTGACCTCACTCGTGACTTTGGAACATAAAATAAGAATAAATTAAAAATTTTGAATTTTTTCGTTTAAGATAATCGAAAGAGATAATATCTCTTTTTTTATAGATTAAAGAAAAAATTTTTTAAAGCGAGCGACCCAACTTATTTGTATCTTCAACGTACCTATTTATGTGGCCAGCTTAGGCACTTGCTAAGCGATTGCTACGACCTAGTAGCATTTGTTATTTCTGAAACTGTGAGCACCTCAGTATTCAACAATTATGCAACGCTGTGACGTTTATCGTTTGTGTTGCCATTACGTTAAAAACTCTGTGAAGGAGAATTTTTATTACCTGTGGGGATTATTACAGTATCTGATATATAAGGAGTTCAATGCAAAACATTGAGTTTATGAGATACATTCACTCCTATTTCTTAATAAATTTTATGCGAAGTTAAGGTCCTATCCTTAAAACCACTCCACCATTCAAAATAATAAAAAAATAGTTTTATATGTTAAACAAAATTAGTGAAGTTTGCATATTTTGCAGTGGCACCACTGTCTTATTTTCTAACTGATAGAACACTTAACGCGAAGTTGGCAACTGTAGACGGCTTAAAAATACGAGGCTCAAAAAACTTATTCTAATTGGGCTACTTTTATTTACGCGTGTCTGCGTATTTGCGTTTGCATGCAAAACAACAATAAAGCAAAATACGCTTGCGTAAGTTGGCGTATAAATAACAAATCGTAAATATAACTGACCTACGTATTCAAACTGTGAATAGGCTAATTGTTTCCGATGCCAGCAATATTTTTCGCGCAACGTTTATAAAATTTATTTTTAGTTTTTAAATAAAAAAGAAACAGTTTCGATAGTATCGTAAGAGTAGGCGTAGAATTCCGTTTAAGTTGTAACCTCTTCTACTTTGTCTCTTTGGTCCGATTGTTTTGTTAATTTTGCACGTATTTTTATTGATCTTCCAAAAATTAACAAATAAATGAATAACACTCAATTATGGACTTAAAAGGAAGTATGATTAAATGAGCAAGCAAAAAGAAACAAGCAAATTTTCAAATTTGTTTGATCATTTCGTTAAGTTTGATAGGTTGAGTTCATTGACTTAGTTGAAAAGAAGGCGAAGCAAATGCACTTTCCATTGGTGCCACTTTCGTCTCTGCCCGATATATAGTTTGCGAGATACAGTCAGTTTAACTACTAATTTCAAATTAAAATTAAGACCCCGATTTTTAAAAAATCGTATGGTTACTATATTTCACGCTGAGCACATGTCCTTTCCTCTCGTCTCTGTCTGATATTTAGTTCGCGAGCTACACTTTCGTCTCTGTTCGATGTATAGTTTGCGAACTATACTCGCTAGTGTTAGTGGGATGTGGTATCCAAATTAATTTGCATTAAAAACAAAAATTAAAATTTTACGCCATCTATTGGGTAAACGCATAAAAAGAAATATGATCCAACTCGTTTTTTGCACATGAGTTAAATCTAACCGGATCACAGACCCATTTCGTTAAATTTGACAGATTGAGTTCATTCACTGAGTTGAAAAGAGGTTCATGACCTCTGGTTTCAAAATACATAGTATATTAGAACAGTAGTGCATACCTAAACCCAATGCGAACTAATGATTACAATGCTGCCAAAGCGAACCAATCAGTTCGTGCAAAACCAAAGCATACAAGCATAAACAACAAAAAAAAAAACAAAGAAAGCAGCAGGCACACAAGCAGCTGATGATTGATTTTTTTATATAAAAACATGAATTTTTCTTCTAATATTTTACTATTTTGTGACTTTAATATAATAGTGACAAAATCCAAAATATGATACTCATTCAGCGCAGGATATATCTGTTATTTTAGTATATAAATTATCTTTGAACGAAGAGTATTAATGGCTGTAGGTATACCCTAAAGTATTCGCCAAAAAGTTGCCTAATGACCTTGAAAAAATCTGTTTAAACGACCCCATACAAACCGCGCTGTAAGACGTAATTCTACGTCAAAACATATTTCAGACAATAGGAACCATCCAAGCACATCGAACAAATTAGACCGAAGTATAACTTTGAAACAGTTGATAACAGAGCATTAAAAAAAAATTAAAATACATAAATATTGTGCTAACTGGAAAGCTTGTAAGTGCTGTTGTCATTATCATTTGTTTTTATGAAACTTTTATAGATGATTATTCTATTATACAACAGAAATAACTTAAATATCAAGTAAATCTAAAATATCAAATATAATATTGCTCACTGCATCCCAGCAGCTGCGTACCGTGGGGGGCGATCCGCCCCGGGCGGCATTAAATTAGGGGCGGCACTGAAGCTAAATTAAGCCTTTTACAAAATAAATATGTGTTCAATATCATTTTAAGGTGTACAAACAAAATAAAGACTTAAACTTAATGAATAAATTAGGCCATCACTGTAAATGTATGTATGTAAGTCCCCTTTTCCACACGGCAAGTTTTATTGCCAGCAAGTTTTCAATTCTCTTTTCAACTTGCCATTTGCGTTTCCACTCAGCAAGTTTTCTTGAGCAATTCTGAATAAAACTAAAGTGAAACTTCAAAGAAAGAGCAGGAAAAATTGCCGGTACGAGCAAGTCTGTACTCGTCCCCTCTCGTCAGGTTCCGATGACTACAAACTCGACTTGCCAGCAAGAAAAATTGCCGTGTGGAAAAGGGGTCTAACTATATTTATGAGCTTCGTATTAAGCCGAAGAAAAAAATTGAAAAAAATCAAAATATAATATCGTTTTTCGAAGGCCTTGGGCCGATTATTTATTTTTTGCCGAAGAATCGGCTTCGGCTTCGGCGAAAATTCACATTCGGTCGGACACTACTTAATATTAATTTTTATTTATTTTAATTAACTTTGCGATTTACTGGCACAACAAGACTCAAGTAGTCTTATAAACAGTACCAGCAGTGAAAAAGTACAGAACACAATATATTTATCGTAACATTATAAAACTTAAATTGTTAAAAAGAAAAAACTTAATTACATTAAAATCATATTATTAAAAGAAAAACGATACGAATTTAAGAAAAACAGAGAAAGATAAGAAACAATTTAAAAATTATCTTATTAATTCTTAAAACTAACATAAATTTAGCAAAATGGTTAAATAGGAAGTTATAACATATATGAGTTTAACAGATTTTTGAACTGCACTGCGTTACTACAACATCTTAAACTATTGGGAAGTACGTTCCAAAGACGAACCGATTGTACAAAAAATTGTCTTTAAGACGTTAGAAACGTATGACGCGGATTATTGATTTTGTTTGTGCGATTCGAGCGAGAAAAAATAATTCTTGAGTACAGATAATTAGGTTCATGAGTATTAATAATTTTATGCAACAACAAGCGCGTGCGGTAGTTTAATAGGCTATCAAATGTTATATTATATAGTTTTTTGGCATATAGTGAAACATGATCTCTGCGTTTTAGTCCATAGACATATCGGACGATATTGTTGTACAAGACGTTTAATTTTCTTTTATCACAACTATCACAGTTAGCAAAAATTTCGCAGCCATAGAGCAACGTTGGGACAAGGTAAGTTTTAGCAAGAAGAATGCGGATACTGAGCGGTGTAAATTACTGGGTTATCCAGAGCGCTCGCAGCATGCCATACACCTTTCCAACAGTGTTATTAATATGGTTATGCCAAGTTAGCGTTCTATTAAATGTTACTGCTAAATTTTTCGACGTCTCAACATATTCAATAGTGGAACCATTCAGTGTGAGCAGTGGGACTGTTGAAATATCCAGGATTTTTCTTGCAATCACAAGGCATTTAGATTTCCTTGGATTAAGGCTTAAACCGTTGTTGCGCGCCCACTCACGTACGCTATCAAGAACATTACTTAAGTGGATAGTAAAGTCGTTTATATTTTCTTTTTTAATTAGAACCGTACAATTGCACATCATCGGCGTACATATGTATTTTACAATTATCTAAAACACCGGGCAGGTCATTGATGTACACACAAAAAAAGAGAGGCCTCAAAATTGACCCTTGAGGCACACCTGTCCTAACGGGGAGAAAAGTTGAAAATATGTTATTTGCATAGACGGCTTGCGATCTATCTGATAAGTACGACGATATAAGGTTGACTGCAGTTGAAGAAAAATTAAACATTCTGTTAAGTTTTGTCAGCAATATATCATGAACGACCATGTCAAAAGCCTTAGAGTGATCCAAAAGAACTAAAAAGCTTACCTCATTGTCATCCAGACTAATTCGCAAATCCTCACAAACATCGATGAGAGCAGTTGTACAACTACGTTTGGCCCTGAAACCTGATTGCCTGTCAGTTAATAGATTGTACTTGTGCAGGTGAGCATTAATTTGCTGGCTCATTATCTGTTCCAGAGATTTTGAGAGAAAGGGGAGGATAGCGATAGGGCGGTACTCATCCTGAGATTTAGGTATCGGAACAATTTTTGCTTTTTTCCAGCATTCTGGAACAGAAAAACAGACGTAGTGAGAATTGTATTAAAAACGTAGGTTACATATGGAAGTACATAAGGTAGCAGAATTTTCAGAAAAATTGGGTTCATTGCGTCACACCCAACAGCATTTGACTTGATCGAAAGGATGTTTTTTATAACGTCGGCTTGACTTATACATGCAAAATTGAAATTATGGGTAGCAACATATAAATTAGGTACACTGAGATATGTATTTACTCCAGGAGAAAGCACAGCAACATCAGCGAACATTTTATTCAATTCCTCAACATTGACATTGACGCAACCACCAGCTTTTTCTTTTTCTCCAATATCAATACTACGTATTTCTCGCCATTTTTGTTTACTGTCTACAGCTGAGCCAAACTTATTTCTATAATAATTATTTTTTGCTGTTTTTACTTTTTTTACAACCAACGCACGCAGATGGGAGACAAGGGGGCGATATTCACATGGCAATGTGTCTGACTGCCCCAACTTGGCGAGGCCAGCATTATCCATGTCGAAATCGTCTCAAGTCGACTCAAAACCTCCGCGTGGTGTCTCCTGGAAACGTCAAAAACTATCGCCCGATAAACTTTGGCGGCTAATTTGAGCGGCGGGCTTCCCCTTTGGCCATCAAGCAAAGGTTGTGCGTTGGGTTTGAAGCCCACCACATAAAAAAAGATTTCAATGAAACGAAAAAGAATAAATGAAAGAATGATCCCCAAATCTGATGATGACTACCGCAAACGAAAAACTGATAATGATTTACGGATATGCACCTGGAATGTCCGGACCCTAAATTGGGATGGTGCCTCTATCCAACTGATTGATATCTTGGAAAGATATAATTCTGATATCACTGCAATCCAAGAAATGCGATGGAAGGGACAGGGTTGCTTACGGCAAGCATCCTGTGATATCTACTACAGCGGCCATGTGGAGAAGCACGAGTTTGGATGCGGATTTGTAGTTGGCAAGAGAATACGGCATCATGTCCTGCGATGCACTCCTGTGAACGAACGACTTGCCATAATCCGCTTCAAGGCTAAATTTTTTAACATAAGCCTAATATGTGCGCACGCTCCGACAGAAGAAAAAGATGACGAGACCAAAGAAAGTTTTTACGAGTGCCTTGAAGATGCATACGAGCGCTGCCCCCGTCATGGCATAAAAATCGTGCTTGGTGACTTCAACGCCAAGGTGGGTAAGGAAAACATATTTGGTCCAACAGTCGGAAATTTCAGCCTCCACGACAACACATCCGATAACGGAATGAGGTTGATTGACTTCGCCGCAGCACGAAACATGGTCGTAAGTAGCACTAGATTCAAGCATCTCAATATTCATAAGGCCACCTGGCTGTCCCCTGATCAAAAAACATGCAACCAAATTGATCACGTTTTGATTGACGGAAGGCACTCTTCCAGTGTACTAGACGTACGCACGATTCGTGGTGCTAACATAGACTCGGATCATTATCTTGTCGCAGCCAAGATCCGCACACGTCTGTGCGCAGCTAAGAATGCTCGCAATCCTACACTAAGAAAGCTAGACGTCGACAAGCTGCAGTCAAGACGGACGGCCGAAGCCTTCGCTACTCGACTCTCACTCCTGCTTCAAGAAAGCACTCCTCCGATCGACGATATATGCGGACAGTGGACGCACATATCCCACTCTATGCGTATGGCTGCCGAAGAGGTGATAGGCTACCATCGCCCTCGCCGAAACCAGTGGCACGACCAGGAGTGTCGCGACGCCACTGCAGAGAAGGACACCGCCTACAAAGCCACCCTGCAGTCGGTTGTTACGCGTGCTGTTATGGAGCGATACCGAGAGACGAGGAGGGAAGAGAGACGAATTTTCAGGCGAAAAAAACGAGAGGCGGAAATGCGTGAGTGCGAGAAAATTGAGATGCATGGCGACAGGAATGAGACTCGAAAATTTTTCGAAAAAATAAGACGCCTGGCCGATGGTTTTAAGACCGGAGCCTCTTCCTACAAGGACGAGAATGGGAATCTAGTGACAGATATCCAGAGTACACTGATGTTATGGAGGGAGCACTTCTTTAGACTTTTAAATGGCGACGCTGACAATAATCCCGCCAGTGGAGATGATATCCCGGAAACCCCAATTATGGACGACAGCGTTGAAGTTCCGCTGCCCGATTATAACGAGGTCTTAACAGCTATAGCTCGGCTTAAAAACAACAAAGCCGCAGGAGCCGATGGCCTACCGGCTGAGCTGTTTAAGACCGGTGGCGAAGCTCTGTTTAAATGCATTCACAGACTTCTATGCAGAATATGGTCGGAAGAATGCATTCCAGATGATTGGAACCTCAGTGTGCTCTGCCCAATCCACAAGAAAGGCGATCCCGCCATTTGCGCCAACTACCGTGGGATTAGCCTTCTTAATATCGCATATAAGGTCCTGTCGAGCGTATTGTGTGAAAGACTGAAGCCCATCGTTAACCAGCTGATTGGACCTTATCAGTGTGGCTTTAGACCTGGAAAGTCCACCATTGACCAGATCTTCACGCTCCGACAAATCTTGGAAAAAACCCTCGAAAAACAAATCGACACACACCATCTTTTTGTCGATTTCAAAGCCGCCTTCGACAGTCCAATAAGGAGTCACCTATACTCCATCATGTCTGAATTTGGTATTCCTGCGAAGCTAATACGTCTTTGCAGGATGACACTGAACAACACCAGCAGCGCAGTGAAAATCGGGAAGGACCTCTCCCTTCCTTTCGATACCAAGCGAGGTTTCAGACAAGGTGATTCCTTATCGTGAGACTTCTTTAATATAGTAATGGAGAAGATCATCCAAGCTGCTGACCTTAGACGCAGAGGCACAATTTTCTATAAGAGCGTTATGCTGCTGGCGTATGCTGATGATATTGACATCATTGGCCAAAATACGCGCGAACTCAGTGCAGCATTCTCCAGGCTAGAAAAAGAGTTGAGTCGAATGGGTCTTGCAGTGAACGCAGATAAAACGAAGTATCTCGTGTCAACAAACAAACAGTCCCAGCGTCTTGGAAACCACGTCACTGTTGACAACACCTCCTTTGAGGAAGTGAAGGACTTTGTTTACCTGGGATCCAGCATTAACTCCTCCAACGATATCAATATTGAGATTAAACGAAGGATAACTCTTGCCAACAGGTGTTTCTTTGGGCTCAGTAGGCAATTGAGAAGCAGAGCTCTTTCTCGACGAACAAAACTGACGCTCTATAAGTCAATAATCATGCCCGTCCTACTATACCCATCACAAGCCTGGACGATGAGCAGCTCTGATGAAAGGACTTTGGGAGCGTTCGAGAGAAAAATCCTTTGCAAGATCTATGGTCCAATCTGCGGCAATGGCGAGTACCGAATACGATGGAACCACGAGCTGTATGAGCTATATGCCGACATCGATATAGTCAAGCGTATTAAAATAGAGCGGCTTCGCTGGCTAGGTCATGTCGAGAGAATGAACGACGAAGCTCCAGCGAAAAAAATATTGGATTCGGTACCCAGCGGTGGCCAACGCAGACGAGGAAGACCGCATCTCCGTTGGAAAGACCAGGCATTGGATAGCCTGACAACGCTTGGAATTTTCAACCTGATCGTTAACCGATATCATATGATAAATTAATGCCCAGTTTACATTTGATGCAGCCTCTCGAAGAAAAGTATGATCGATATTTTTAAAATCGCGATAGCTGAAAGTATGTGCAGTATCAGTCATGTGAAATTCGTAAGTAAGGAAGATAAGGTCATGCTAAGAAAAACTTGGAGCCGATAGTTGATCATAAAGTAGAATTCTTTTCCTATCGTCAACAAAAAATAAATCTAAAAGGGTATTGTTTGTTTTAGTGAAGTGAGTGGGCATTTTAGTATTTACTGCAAACATACCTAAAACATTCATATTTTCTATTAGTATATTTTCTGTTAGTAAATTACTATTAAAATCTCCACTAATAACTATTTCTGTAAATGGTAGGGAAATATCTGCAAACATACTTAAAAAGGGTGTTAAATCGATGGAATGATTCGGATGGAATGATTCGGCCGGTAGACACAGCCCAAAAGTAAATTTTGTTCACTATTATTTATAACTACAAACACGTATTCAATATCACTATTTGGTGGTGACCTAACAAGTACTTTACATTCAATGCTATCCTTAACATATATTGCAACTCCGCCTGCATGACCCACCCTGTCCAAACGAAATAATTTAAAGCCATTTAGACTAAAAACAGCATCTGCCATGTCTGTATTGAACCTGGTTTCACTTACACATATCGCGTCAACACCAGAACCTTCAAACAGATATCTCAACTCATCAATTTTTCTTATTAAACTTTGCGCATTGAGATGGCACATCTTAAAACCATTTTTTTGTTTAGCAAGAATTCGGATCGAGTTAAAATTATTGTCTTTGGAACGAACATCGATTGTGCTAGGATAATTTAACATAAGTGTAAAGTATTAAAACATTTCCGTGTAACGAGTGCATTATATGACTGACGACTTCCTTAACAATTATAATAGTAAACAGAACCTTAACACAAAAAAACATTACACAAAGATACATAATTTGAGTTGAAGTTACAATTAAGAGATGTGTGCAGAACAGAAATATTAAAATAGTGCTATGTGAGAGACTCACGAAAAAGATGATTGTTGTTGTTTGCTTCATCATTCTTACCGATATTAGGAAGATGTCCAATGACGTCGTTTAATTTTTTCATCGAGTCGATATATATAGCATTTTCATTGACCATATTCTTCACGTGCACAATACCGCGACGAGTGAATGCTGCGGTTAGTAATTGCTGCTTTTTTAAACGTAGCGCATGATGCAGAATATTAGCGTTGACTTTAGTAAGGCCTTCATTCAGATGTATGGGCTTGTTTGATTCAAACCCCGCATGATGTAGACGTAGAAGGTTATTTGTTGCTGTCCTTAATCTAGCAACAGAGTTAAGAACAAAGTTCTTGTCATATGCTGTCTCGAATTTAATTATGATGGTAGTATCTTTGTTGTTGTTATTGTTGGTCGCAGATTTGTTTTGATTCAAGCGAAAGATGTTTTTATATTTGGAAGGTTGATGTTGACAGAGTTGCAAATTTGAGCTAATATACCCTGTAGATTTTCGCTCTCAGAATAGGGTACACCATTTAAGCGAAGATCGCACGCAACAGACGCATTATCTTGTCTATCCAACTGCGTCTTCAATACTTCAATTTCTTTCCTAAGAGCATCAGCATCAGCAGCAGCTTTCGCATCAGCTGCTTTAAAAGAATCGAATATAGTTTGAAGAGATTCGATATCGGCTGCATTTTCTTCAAGTCGACATACTCTTTTAGTGATGTCACAGAGATCTTTCTTAATTTCTGTGACATTGCGGCGTAGTTCGTCTAAGATTCTGTTTTCACTGGCTTGGATTGCGGTTGTGATCTTTTCATTTAAGAGTTCGTATTGTTTAAGAAAACGAGCATCCAACATTTGGTTAAGCTGAAGCATAAACGATTCAGTTCAATTTTAATATACTTAGATTGTTCCTTTTTTGTAGTTCTATGTTTTATTTTTTGATTGTACTGAATTTTATATTATTTGTTCACCACTTTATATAACATAAATAAATCTTATTTATAAGTGTAGGGTTTATACAGTGGCGTAGGTATGGGGATGGTCCACGGGTCCAGAACCCCCAGAGCAATGAAAACATTAAGTTATTTATTACATTATTATTAAGTTAAAAGATGTATTGCGATTATCGAAAGAATTTTGTGATAAGAAAATACTTGGTATGCAAATAACTCTTGTTATGGACAGAGTGTTATACGGAGTAACTATAGTTACAATTGCTTTTCTTTAAAATGTCGATGTATATTATAAGCAATTCCAACCGAAAGATTGATTTAATAAAAAAACCAAAAGCGTTTCGGTTTGAAAACCCGTGTTTTACCACTACGCATTTTTTTTAACTGTCGACACAATGTCGTCAATCGAGTTTACAATGTCGTAAACTGGGTCGTCAATGTCGACTAAGACTATAATTCTGTCCTTAATGTCATTTCTGCTGCCAGATTGTTTCAAAATTCGAAAATATTTTAATACTTCAACAGTAACGAAATACTTTGAATAAAAAAATTTGATTGGTTAAAATTGTAGACAAGTCAAAAATTTTGAAACGATGAAACGAGTTGACTATCGTGTATTTGATGTCATTTGATCTCACTTTAAAAACTTTTCATGGTAAAGATATTTTTTACTTTTTTGACCTTTGTTTTTAATCTTTTAAAAAATCTTAACCGACATGATGAAAAGAAAAAGCGACATTTTCCTTTTACTGGTATTTTAAAAGTTATAAGGCAATTATGTTCTAAGAGTTTTTTGAGAAATTTTTTTAGTCATTTTTAGGATAAAACTTAAAATTAACTAGCTTTTACCATTAGAGATGCAGATCAAGTTAATTTTTACAGATCTTATTTGTAGCACCCATTCTCTAGAAAATTTAGTGGGGAGGGTTCTCTCAAAAGAATGTTTTACCTTAACTAAGCGTATGACAGATAATAATAATATTTATTAACTTTGAACTAAAGTTAAAAGCTATTAACTATCCCCCTACTCAAGTTTGAACGTCCTCGTTTCGATGATTTCTTTTGTTGTTTATTTATTATTAAGTTGATATGACGTTTGATGCTCTTGGCATATTTTTAGAAGGGGTTAATTATTCGGTCGAAAATGAAATAAGTTAAATATGCTGGAGCAAGTCAAAGTCTGCGTTATTTAAATTAATTTAAATTAATTAAGTATGTATGGTAAATATTCAAAATGTTTCAAGTTTTTTTTTTTTTTTTTTTTTTTTTTTTTAAAGTAGGTATAATATATTAACAAATCTATAACAAAAATATTAGTTTTTTTATAAGTGTGATAATTTCTTAAGCTGCTAATTTTGGTATACTTATCGTAGATTACTTTTATGAATAGCTTTTCCTTCAATCAAAACTGTGGATCCCAAATCTTTTTCAATTATTTTTTCGATGAAAATTTTGTTGAATTTATTTCCTAATCGCTAATTCCTTCTTAAAAATACTCTTTCTCCAGGTTCATATATTTTAGTAATTTTGCTTTTATTAATTCTTTCTAAATTTATTTTTTGAATGTGTTCTAATCGTTCCTTTATTTCAATTAATTTATTAGTTGGATAGTTATGAAAAACATCAATGGGCTTAGCATTCATCACGGAATGAATACTATTGTTATATTTATGAGTAGCTAATAATACTAATTCATTGGTTTCGTTAACTTGTTGTTGACATTTTAGACAGCGTGCAATTTCCATCAAGGTGGAATGAAACCTCTCCACTTGTCCGTTGCTTTCGCTATGAAGTGTTGGTATAAAATATTGTTCAATTAAAAAATGATCTCTTAAAAAGGTTTTAATTATGTTAGAACTAAAGGCTTTTTGATTGTCAGATACAATTATTTTAGTGTTTTTAAATTTGAGAAGTATTTCTAATAATGCATCTTTTACATCTATTGAAGCTCTGGATGCAATGGGTTTCACTATCGCAAATTTTGAAAATTTATCAATGCATGTCAGGAAGTATTTTTTATCTGTTATAAATATGTCTATATGTAGTATTTCTCCAGGTAAATTTGGTATGGGTGTCATTCCAATTTTAGGATCTGGTGGTTTTCTTTGGTATTTATTTTCTAAACATATTCGGCAGCTAGCAATTATAGACTTCAAAGATTTCTTTATATTTGGAAAACAAATTTTCACTGGAAATTTGTTGAAAGTTTTCTTGTAAACATCGGTGTGCACAATTATGTTCATTAGTTAACGTTTCGTGTTGGTCATTTTTGTTAGTTAAGTCGATAACAAGTAACTCACTATGAACAAATTTTACGCCAGGAAACTCAGTAACAATCTTGTTTTGAATTTCTGCTAAAGTAGGTAAGCCACAGTGAATAGCATTAGTTACATTAAAATCAATCACATTTTTCAAGCATTGAAAAAGATTTTCAACTGTGTTAAAATAAATAGTATGTCCAATAAATTTTTGAAAAATAATTTTGGTAGTTTTACTAAACTTTGACGATTTTGATAGCACTATTTGATTTTTAAATTACAGGATATTTAATAGATTTAATGACATAACTTAAAGAATTTTCACTATGTATTGTGGCAGAGTCACAAATTGTTTCACTTAAATTGTTAACAAACTGCCTTGAAAGCGCGTCAGCAACTTTATTTTCCTTTCCAGGCTTATAATGAAACTTCGGTGAAAACTCCTCAATAAAAGCACGCCAGCGCTTAATTTTTGAATTTGGATTTTTGTCCGAAATAGCGAAAATCAATGGTTGGTGGTCCGTGAAAATATTGATATCTTTAATACCATAAAGATAATGTCGAAGTGTTTTAAGTGCCCAAACTATAGCAAGGAGCTCACGCTCGTTTGTTGCGTAATTTTCTTCTGTTTTCGAAAGAGTGCGAGATATCATGGTAATTGGTCTACCATATTGTGATAAAACAGCACCAAGAGCACTCGAGGAAGCATCTGTTGTGAGTTCAAAAGGACTATTGTAGTCAGGATATTGAAGAAGAACGTCTTCTGAAGCTAGATTTTTTTTAATTTTTTCGAATGATGCTATTGCTTCCTTGTCAAACGTTATTATGACACTTTTCGACTTATTGGTTCCAATATCACCATTTGCTCCTCGAAGATACTGAGTCAAAGGTTTTACAATTGCTGCATAATCTTTTACAAATCTTCGATAATATCCTGAGAAACCAAGAAATGAACGTAGTGCTTTTAAGGATTGTGAAATATTATAGTTCAGAATATTTTTAATTTTATTTGGACATGTTTTAATACCTTTTTGAGAAACTAAAAAGCCTAAAAATTCCACTTCAGTTTTAAAAAATTTTGATTTTTCCGGAGAAACTCGCATTCCCGCTCTTTCTAATTTACTTAAAATATTGTTTATGTCTCTTAGGTGTGATTGTTCATCAGGTGAATAAATGATAATGTCATCAATATAAACATGACAACTTTTGCCAATATCTTCTCGAAGTACGTCATGAATCGCTCTTTGAAAAATGCTGGGAGCATTTTTTAATCCGAAAGGCAAGCGACAGAACTCATATTTTCCGTTATTGATACTAAAGGCTGCTTTTTCTCTATCTTTTTCACACAAAACAATTTGGTGAAAACCGGATTTTAAATCTAAAGTTGTAAAATATTGTGATTTTCCCAAATTTGCCAAAATTACTGATGTGTCAGTATTGGATATCTGTCTGAAATGGTCAAGTCATTTATTTTCCTAAAATCTATAACCATACGTAACTTTTGATCTCCGTTTTCATCAAAACCTTTTTTTGTCACAACATGAACTGGTGAGTTGTATGGCGAGTACGATTTTCGAATTATACCATCTTCAAGAATATTTTTTATTTCCTTATTTATAAATGCCGCTACTGAAATTGGATATGAGTAGCTTTTTGTGTAAATAGGATCACTTGTTATTGTCCGGATCGTACCCTTGATATTTGTGTTATATGGTAATGCTCTATTTGGGTCAGCGAAAGGATTGATATTTTTGTTAATCATTTCGTCAAATTTAGATTTGATATTAAAAGGAACAGAGCTATCTTCTAATGTTATCAAGTTTACCTGATTACAACTAAGATATTGTAGTTTGACCCGTCCATTTTGATAAAATAAGTATCCTCTTTTAATATCTATTACTGCGTTAATTTGTTTAAGGAGGTCATATCCTATGATTCCGTCAAATGTGCTTAAATTTGGAAGTAAAAAAAATTTGATATGCAATCAAGAATGTTAACTAAACATTTTTTATTTATTATGTTATCTCCGTTTATTGATTTTAATTTGAAAGGTTTTTCGAGAGGAATCACTCCCTTAAGGAATTTGAAGTCTTTGATGTAGCTTTTTGATGTTCCTGTGTCAATTAAAATATGTAGCTCCTGACCATTCATGGTTGTTTTGGTTATGAATGGTAGGAGCGAGCCTAGTTTAAATGGTTTATTTCATTATTTGAGTCATACGATCGAATATAGTCTTGACAAATGACCTCTTGATAGTTA
This sequence comes from Tetanocera ferruginea, assembly GCA_958299015.1. Classification (NCBI taxonomy): domain Eukaryota; kingdom Metazoa; phylum Arthropoda; class Insecta; order Diptera; family Sciomyzidae; genus Tetanocera; species Tetanocera ferruginea. The sequence continues at coordinate 59,288,932 of OY282642.1, forward strand.
GGCTCATCAATAAAATACGGTTTTGAGAAATCATTTTGATAGTAATTTTGTTGTTCGTTTTTATAATGATTGGATTCATTAAAATATTTTGTTTCAGGCATGTGATTTACTTTTTGATTTTTTTGGAATGGTGATTGATTAAAATCTGCTTGTTGACGAGGTGTATTCAAGGGCGTCGCTTGATGTGGTTGTTTTTGTTGATGTGGTTTAGTAACTAAATTTGAATGTAAAAAACTGTTTTGTCTAAATTGAGGTGTATTTTGTCATGCTTGGCGTCTGTAGAGTGAAGTGCCATGGTCAGCTTCCATTGGAGTTGGAGAACTATTTAAATTTTGGTTAAAACGAATATCAGGATTAGTATTGCGTTGTACCCGTTGATATTGGGGCATCGTTGGCCTTAATTTAACTGAGTCGCCAACTTCAAAAGTGCGTGCAAAATCAAATCGTTTGTGATTAGTTTCAAGCTCTTGGGCTATAGCAAGTGCAGAAGGAAGATCTTTTGGTCGTGCAGAAAAAAGGATATCGCAAATCGGACGTCGAAGACCGGATATTAAAACACGCAATGCGTTCTCCCTTGCACGTTCGTTAAGAGCTGTAACTATATCGATGTTGTCACTATGGAGCATTATTTGTTTATTAATAATCAAGGTTAATTGTTTATCTACTACATTTACAATAGTCTGTTAATAACATATTACCTTGCTTCAGTATGCTAAGTTCGTTTTCTAAAACATATATTGGTCTTTTGTCGGAGTATGTTTGGTCTAGCCTTGCTATGATTGCTTTAAAATTGAGAACAGTATTGAAAGAAGCGAGGTTTGCATTTGCAGAATCTGTGGTTTTGTTTCTAAATATACCCATAGCTATATAGTACTTTTCTGAACCCTCTCTATAATAATTAATAGCGAAATGTGCAGCGCTTCGCCAAGCAGAGTAAGAGGCGGCATTTCCTTTGAATTCTGGCAAGGATTTGATTAAGTCTAGACTAGAATCATTGCATGAAATGCTTGGGTCAATGGAGACAGGCTCATAAGGTGCTACACTTGGTGGGACTAATCTACTGAGAGTTTGAGTTAGCTGATTTAGCTGCGCAGTAAACTCCTGCTTAGTTCGTTCATTAGTTACATTAATTGCCTCTAACACTTGTTCTCTTGTTACACTCATTTTCAACTACTTTCAATTTAATTTTTTTTAATAAAAGAAAGGTATCGTTTATTACAGTTTTTGAAATTTTTTATCATCAAAAAAATAACATCGTAAGTATTAATTAAGTTAGTTTTTAAGGATTAAAAAGTATAAACTTCTATCACAAATATGATTAAATTAGAAAAGATATTAAGTAGAGTATTTTAAATAAATAAGGACACTTGAAACAATATTGAATATTCACTTACAATAAGTTTTCTCCTCAAAGGCATAAATGGTCTCAAAATTCGTCTTTTGCAGTGATTTAATTTCTTGATTGTGAAGTTTTTTTTAAAAATGCTGTTACAGGAAAGTTGTCCTTCAGGATATTATTGAATATTTCCTTCCTATATTGACTTCAGGATGGAGTTCAAATAATTGGTAGTCTTTTTGAAGAGATTTTTTATTTGCTTGTTTTTCCGAATTTTTTGAGCACGAAATATGTCCTATGGAGTATATCCTTATATGGACTCAAATATGGAGTATGTCCTTTTATAAAGATGGATTATGTCCTTTTATAAAGATGTTGGCAATGTTGTTCGGTGGTTAAAATTCGATTGACACAATTGGTTGTTGAAATTCCTTTTTTTGTTTTTAAATAATTTGTTTTATTTTATATCCCTTTATAAGGATCGAAGTTTGGGTACGGGAATGTTGGGCGCCAATTAATAAAATCTATTTTTTACAGCAAAGTGACTTGCTTTATTCAGATCTCGATTTGTTCTGAAAATTTTATTTTTTCATTTTGAAACAAACACAATAAAAAACATGATATTGAACAAATAAATAATCAGCAAGTTTGAAGTTATAACAAGTAAAGAAATAAATGAAATGGTAATAATGAATAATGAATTTTGTAATAATATAGACGTAAATGTAAAGTTAATAATAATAATATTTACTAACTTTATATCAGCTTTATATTTAAATAAATATAGAAATGAGAGCAAAAATAGACTCATGCGCGCGTTTTGGTCCATTTTTTCCCATTAGGAATAGGTTGATGATATGTATATTCTAATTTTTTTTTTATATAATTGAGAACAATGAAAAATCACATTCTAAAGTGAAAACTATGCAAACAAAACCCTGTATTAATATCAAAGATGTTTATATTTTTGTATTGCATATGAGAGGGGCGGCAAATTGGGAAGCCGCACCGGGCGGCTTAGCCTCTCGGTACGCCACTGCATCCCAGTAGGAAGCATCTGTTTGCTTTGTTGTAGCTATTGTTAGTGTGTTGTTATGATGTTTCAAATATTATTTTTATGCGAACAGGAAATTTTTATCCGCCTTATGTTGATGTAAAATATAATGCGATAAGAACATTTCCCACACATGTCGTTCCCGTATATTAACAAAGCTGCTTATAACAAACACACACATTTAAAGCCAAACAAACAACTCCGAAAGGGTTCAGTATCAAAACATTTGCCATATTTTTCGTTTTTGATTATTCCCCAATAGATTTCCATGACTTATTTAATAAACTATTAACAATAGAAACCTTTTCTTCTCTAATAAAAGGACTTTGCTATGTTTATATGTAAAGTGTTTTTTGTTGACCATGTCAAAAACTGCTTCGAAAATAAAATTCCCATTATCCTTGAAAAATTAAAGACCGTATAATATCTTTGAATAACTGAGAAACATATTAAAAAAATCCATTACATAAAATATAGCTATATTCAGGCCTTTAAGTGATAATTGTTTGTTATTGATATTTTGTTATAGTTGTTGTTATGCACTTCTTATTAGTTATTGGAAAAGTTTTTTATGCATAAAAAAAGAAAACACTAGAGTAGGGGAGAGTGGTACTAGTTGTCACAAAATTTGAATGAACTGCTGTAACTCCCACAAATTTAGCAATAATGGCACTGCAAAACTTTTAAGAATAAATTCAATATTTTATTCTTCAATCCTGATATGAATAACGAATATTATTTTAATATAAATCAAAAAATTTTCTAGATAAAAAATTCAACTCGTCTGGGACAAGTAACCCCACCCGTGGGGTAAGTTGTCTCAACGCGTAGTCCCCGTAGTCACACCTCTTAATCGTCGTTGCTGCCGCACTCCGAAGAACAATTTAAGCAGCAATGTATCAAAAATCACTTTCAATGCATTATGTGCACAACGTTTGCAGTTTATATATTGACGACAATTGTTATTGGATTTGACGCTTGACAACAAACTACACGTAGTGAATCCACGTTATCTTTATTGATACTAGCTGTAATCGGCTTGCATCATGATATCTGAAGATGTCCGACCTCGGTTTGTAAGTCGTTTGCGATTTCTTGGCATATTTCCTTAAATTCAAATAAAACATAGAATACTTTCAAAATGGTTATATGAAATTATATGTGACAACAAGCCCCACAAGCGCTGTGACAACCTGTACCATTTGGAAAAAAATGTAAACAATGTTCTGTAAATTTAAATAAAAAGTTTTATCTAAAAATTCACAAGTATTTGCAAAATATAATATTAATTGTATTGGAAATTTTTTTAAAATTGAATATTGCAAACTTCTATTTGTCTAAACACAAATTTTTAAAAAATATAAAAATACACAAATCCAACTTAATTTCTTAAATCTCTTTTAATTTTTGCAAAACAAAACTAACGGCTCTTAAACTTTCTTGGGATGCTAGAAATTGCAATAGCGTATATATGACATTGATATTTAACTCGATAACGTGTTGAATCAAAAGATATCGGCGTTGTGACAACTAGTACTTGAGACAACGGGGACGACTCTCCCCTACGTAATGAACACTTGATTTTTCATTTTTTAAAATGCATAAATACACAGAAAAAATTTTTGAGGTGGATTTGAATAAAAAATTTTATAACTTTTTAACAATACGATTATTCAATTTGAATAAATTTTATCAATTTTGTATTCATATTGAATTTTTTTTTTGTTGTATTGACAAATAATCTTCATATTCATTAAAGTTTGTTTGGTGAATTGAACGAAAATATTTTGTAAATTTTTGACAGAAGCTGCATTCAAATTGAATAAAAATCATATAATTTTTAAAAAATCCAATTTTGAGCTTACAAACCATTTACAAAAATTGTGCGTTATTTTGAAGAAATTTCATTAAATTTTATGGAGTTTTATTGAAGAATCATATTCAATTTGAATAAATACTTTCATCAGTTTTGAGAGATTGATAAAATTTCGTTAACTTTAAGAATTAGTTTCATTAACTAATGAAATTTCATCAAACTTATTCAAATCTGGTAAGTGAATTGAATTGAAGTTTTTTGAACCTTACAAAATTTTTTAGGCATTTGGATGATTGATTTTGTTAAGATAACAAAAATTCTTCTAAAACAAAGAAGTTCGTGGTTGCAAAATTTTATCATTTATAAAAATTAGCTTAGTTTTAGTGACAAAAATAGGCTGTTATTTTGAAGAAATTTATTAAATCTGATGGTGTTATATTGAAAAAACTTCTTCAATTATGCTTCTTATTTTGGGGTACGCAATAAATTCTCCAATTAAATTAATTTAAAGTAAAGGGAACTTTTTTAAATTTTCAAATAAATTTTGGGTGAAAAATATCATGAACTTTTCTATTACTAAGAGATTTTTTATTGTAATAACCAAATTTTTTGGTATCTATATAATTAATAGGCTAAGGTTTTTTTTGTGACTTCAACTCCTCCCAGACCAATGGACCGATTCTATCGATTTAGATGTCATTAAATCAGGTTTAGGCTATATATATGCAAACCACTTTTCAAAATTGTGATTTCACTTCAGGGGGTTCCCAACCTTTTAAAACAGAAATAAAATTTTTGTACAAAAATGCGTTATTTTATCGATTTGAAATTTAGTTTGAGAAGAGCTTATGAATTGATTGAGTTTGAATTTATTTCAAAACTAAAAATTTTTAACCAAAATTATCTTTTATGCATTCCTCAAATGTCAATTGTCCGAAAAATGCAGTTCCAAAATCAAAAATTCCACTTTCCGAGCAAACAAGTCAGTAAAATTTTAACAGTTTTCAAATTTTTTTTGTTTTTCTAAATTTTTGTTTAATGTTCTTTGAAATGTGTTGGCAGCTACGGTTATTATCTTGCCAAATGTATTTTAAATGAATTTTCTTAATATTTTCTTTAGTTGTTTAACGTGTATTTTTATCAAACGCCAAGACAGAGAAAAAAACTCTCTGAAATTTAAAGTTCTGTATTTGGAAGTGAATATCTCTGCCACTTTTTAAAAAATTTCATTTATTTCTTTTTTGTATTTAATTGCAATTAATTGACTTTAAAATAATAACGAAGTTTTTACCGTTACTTTATTATTTATATTTTAATCATTGCCTTTAAAAAGAGTCCAATAAAATTAATGTTTCCTCAAAAAATGTATTAAAAATTGTTTTTGTTGTAAAAATAAAAAAATTTCAATTTTGCATTTTTGATTTTCTTTCATTGTATATAGTTTATTTAAGACGAATTTGTTTTTGTTTGACAGAAAAATTAATAAGTACTATGTGTCATCGAAAAAACCCCTATGGTTTTTTGCTCGAAATTTTTTTTTTTTAAAATGTTGTTCTTATAATTTTTAAATCTTCAATAAGCTTCAAAAACAATATATTTGAAAAAAATTTCATTATAGCTACAACCAATTTAAAGTTATAGCCACGAATCTGTTTTAATCATCCTGCTTATCTATATAATTAATAGGCTAAGGTTTTTTTTGTGACTTCAACTCCTCCCAGACCAATGGACCGATTCTATCGATTTAGATGTCATTAAATCAGATTTAGGCTGTATATGTGCAAACCACTTTTCAAAATTGTGATTTCACTTCAGGGGGTTCCCAACCTTTTAAAACAGAAATAAAATTTTTGTACAAAAATGCGTTATTTTATCGATTTAAATTTAGTTTGAGAAGAGCTTATGAATTGATCGAATTTGAGTTTTTTTCAAAACTAAAAATTTTTAACCAAAATTATCTTTTATGCATTCCTCAAATGTCAATTGTCCGAAAAATGCAGTTCCAAAATCAAAAATTCCACTTTCCGAGCAAACAACTCAGTCAAATTTTAACATTATTCAAAAAAAAATTTTTTTTTGGGTTTTTTGGTGTTTTTTCGATGTTGTAGGTGTTCTGTAAGTGCCTTTTATTAATTTCTGAAATATATCTTAGTATTATTTCTTAAATCTATTTTTTAATGCGTTTTTTTTTTAACATTAGTTATTTTTTATAGCTGTAAGAGTTAAGCTGCGATGTTTTCGAATAGTAATAATGTTTTTCTCAGTTGTTATATTAGTGTTAGTCCGTCTTCGTATTTTGACAGTTACATTAAAAAATTTTGTGTCAGATAAAACGTTTTTCAATTTTGTAATATTGAAGAAATTTTTTCACTATGAAGAATTATTGAACAAATTTTGCAATAACAATAGAGTTCAGCTACTACAGCTTTTTCGCACATTCTCAGCATTAATCTATTTGAAGCCACAATCCAGATTTCATTGAAATATTTCAATGTAATGAATTCCAGTGGCTCCAAACAAATCAATGTGGGAAAAATTTACCCACCACAGAATGGATTGGGCTCAGGGACAACACAGGACATAACAACTAACGATGCATACACAAACACAGATCTAATTACACAATAGCTTTCAATCTACTTTTGAGTTGACCTTTTGACAAACTAACATCAAAAAATGTACAGTTGTTTACAGAGGCACTCATGCGGTTCAAGGGAGCAGTAGCCATGTAATTTGTTCTACTAAATGGTAGATAAATTAAGTTGTTAGCATTTCTACTACTTCTACGGTTAGAGTTAAAGTTTACAAGAGAAAGTAATTCCGGACAGTCGAATACACTGGTTATGAGTTGGTGTAAATAGACGATATCCGCAGACTTCCTCCGTTCACTTAAAGATTGCATTTTTAAAAGTTTTAAACGATCCTCGTAAGGAGGAAGGTTCAAAAAATCAATCCCACCTAAGCCCCTAAGAGCAAACCGAACAAAACGTTTTTGGATTCTCTCTATACGTTCAACATGCACACTATAACTTGGGGACCAAACTTGACTTGCGTACTCCAAGTGAGGGCGCACTATTGCATAATACAACGTAGAAGTTGTAATCATGCTATTGAATTCTTTGGCCCAACGTTTAATAAATCTAAGCATTGAAGATGCTTTTTTACAAATGTAATCAATATGATTGTTGAACGATAGCTTAGAATCCATGCATATACCAAGGTCTTTGACGGCCTCAACACGACTTAAAGCAGTATCTTTAATATTGTAGTCAAAAATTAAATTATTCCTTTTGCGCGAAAAGGTCATAGTTTGGCATTTAACAGGATTTAGAAACATATTATTTTTAAAGCACCAAACTTCAAAAGATTTCAGGTCAGCCTGGAGTAGGTTGGAGTCGTCTTTAGCATTTATTGTTCTGTATATTTTCATATCATCTGCATAAATTAACAGGTGAGAGTGTTTAATAATGTGGGTAACATCATTAATGGCTAAAATAAACAGAAGTGGACCTAAGTGACTGCCTTGAGGAACACCTGATTCCGCAACAAATGCAGGAGACAAAACCCCTCGGAATCTTATTTGATAAGATCGTTCTGTCAAATACGATTTAATCCAGCTAACAAAATATTGTGGAAATCCCAATAACTTCAGTTTAAATAAAATTAAACTATGTGGTAATTTATCAAACGCTTTACTAAAGTCAGTGTAAATGCTGTCGACCTGGTTACCTGATTCAATTGTATTAAGGCAGAAAGATGTAAAATCGAGAAGGTTGGACACAGTGGATCTGCCATTAACAAAACCATGCTGACGAGTTGTTATGACTTCTCCACAGTATCTCTTAACCCGATCATACACCACTCTCTCAAAAAGTTTTGGAATCGATGATAGCTTAGCAATGGGCCTGTAATTAGTAACATCATTCCTGCAACCCTTTTTATAAATGGGGTTTATAAACGATTTTTTCCAAAATTGAGGAAAAAGGCTTTCATTTATAGATTTATTAAACAACAAAGAAAGTGGTTGACACAAAAAAGAACCGCATTGTTTTAACACAGCGGCAGGAATTCCATCAGGTCCAGCGCTAAAATCTTCATCTATCGATCCAATATAATTAAAAATATCCTCAGCGGTAAAGGATATAGATTCCAAGGAAACCTTGGGTGAAGAACTCATATAATCAAAATACCCCACATCAGGGTTAAAAGAATCGGAACAAAATGATTCTTTAAAAAGAGTAGCAAATAGGCCACAGATTATGACGGGATTATCAGTAAATCCGTCAAGAGTTTTAAATGATGAAGGGAATCCATCGGATTTCTTTTTTGTATTTATGAATCCCCAAAATTTCCTTGGATCAGACAATATTCTCAGCTTAATATTGTCTAAGTATTCATTATATAACGTAGCTGAGCGATTTTCAAATTCCAGAAACAAACATTTGTAAGTTTCTAGGTCATTTGAGTCTAAGCTACAGACATATTTCTTCCATGCTCTGTTTCTGTTGTTGCGAAGTGTTTTTAATTCCTTTGTGTACCAGGGGTACGTCGAATTATTCGCAAATTTGAGGCTATATGGTACGGATTGAGAAAACATAGCAAAGAGTTCCAAATAAAAATAACTAATGGAACTATCAAGATTATTTCCATTTATGTATTCTAAAATTACATTGAGTTTACTATGAATCAAATTATTCAACTTCAAAAAGTCAGCTTTTTTAAAGTTGAATTCATGAACTTTGTCAGTTGTAAGAGTATGGAAGGCCCTCTTAACAATGACATTGTTACTGTCTGTAGTTAAGACCAGGTCAAGAAGTCGATTAAGACTATTATAAATACAACTAACTTGTTGTAAGTCAGAACATATATTATCAACAAATATATGTTCTTGGCGGGTCTTCGAATTAAATACACATAAATATGTATCATCGTCAGAAGAATGCCATTTTAAGTCAGGCAAATTAAAATCGCCCAACAATAAAATGTCGTCATTAACGTCAAGTAAATTTATAATGTATTCTATGCAATCTGCAAGGTTTGCATAGACGTCAGCACTGCTCTTTGGAGGAACATACGCATTAACAACATATACAGTGAATCAAAAAAGTTTAGGCACAAAGCAGTTATGAGTTTAAATTTGTTAGTACAACTTTTTCCAGTACACTTGCAGAAAAGAAAAGTATAAGCATTTAAAAAATAAACATTTCATTTTGTATTTACACCAAAATAAAAATTTAATTTCAATTTTAATTCATATTAAATGTTACAATACTAAAAAAACATGATTTTGACATCAAAAAAGTTTAGGCACAAGTGATTATGTTTTTATTAAAGTGAGTAAATTTCAAGTCCTTGAATATTTGGCTAGACCTCCTTTGGCCTAAATTATCGCCTCTTCACGTCTTCGCATTCTTACAGATTTTGATGTCTTCTCTGGTGATATTATTGACCATTCGGTGCGTATGGCTTCCTTGAGCGCATTTTAGAAGTATTTTATTTGAGATTTCGTATTTTTTTCTAGTAAGTACCAAATATGATGAATGGGGTTCATATCGGGTGCTTGCAAAGGTGTTTTTAGCTGATTTCAGAGCTAGATACGCCATTCCAGCAAAAGATAAGACCAATTTTTTGGGTCGCTATCTTGTTGAAATTTATATTGTATCCCAGTTAGCCCCAATTTTTCAACACTGGGTGTCAAATGCTCATTTAAAATATTCAAGCAAAGGTGTTTATCCATTTTATCATCAATAAAAATGAGATTCCTAACTCCAGACACCGCCAAATAGCCCTTAATCATTCGATTTCCGCCACTGTATTTCACTGTTTTTTTATGCTATTTTCCTACAGCTCTTTTTTCAGTTTTCTTAAACGGTTTTGAGCGCCATATGATGCAAACAAATTGTATTAAGATCCATCACTAAAAATAATACAATCCCAAAATGAATCCGGCTCATTTACGTAGGGTTTTGGGAACTCCAAACTCTTTTTTGTATTTGAAGATTAAATTTGTAGCTTGCGCCGATAAACTCGAACCTGATATCCAGCTTCATTAAGTGTATCGCGAAGTGGTCGAGCATCAAAGTTTTTTCAAATCGTTGCTGTATTTCGTGGCACAATTTAACAGCTAAATTTTAGGGTTTTGAGTATCTGCAGGCACTACAATCTAATCCTGGTGTAGCGTTAAAATTTTGGCACGACCAGATCGGCTCTTACGCTTTACTTTACCGGTATTTTATAATGATTTATGATGTTACTGACACTTGAATATGATCTCTTTACTAATTTACCGGTTTCGCGATACGGTTTTTTCTATATATAAACATTTATTATTATTTTACGAACGTCAACCGAAATTTCTGTTCCATTGCTTATTTCTTCGCTCAATCTTTACCGAAACCGCTCAATCTTTACCGAAACCAACATCAACACTCAGTAAAAACTTTTAACAAATAACTTAAGCGCAAAAGTAAAGACAAAAAACCAAGAGATATTGCTAAATAAGAAACAACATGAGACACATACAAAGTGTGCCTAAACTTTTTTGATAAGGATTTTTCCTTCATCCGCTTAAATTTTGATTGGTAGTTTGAAGTAACGGGACATTTTTTGGATATTAAGAAAGAACTATTTCTAATGGTACTTACTTCATTAAAACTTTGGTCAAATTCGTTATTATTAGATACTTAAGCAACACTTTTTTCAGAAACATTGCTTGTGCCTAAACTTTTTTGATTCACTGTACATTGGAATTACAATGTACAACCTTAACGCATATAAGTTCGATATTGAAAGAGCAGGGAATATCAATAAAGGAACTAACAAAGGAGTTCCTAACAGCTACTAAGACACCACCACCAACAGCAGAAGTATTGTCAGTGTGCCTGTCCTTTCTAAAAACTTGGAAACTATTGTCAAACAATTCTAAGTCTGTAATGTTTTCCGTTCAGCCACGTCTCCGTTAACGCAATAATATCCTCAGAAAAATTCTGAGTTGACAAGAATATGTCATGCGTCTTAGAACGTAATCCCCTTACATTTTGATAGTAAAGGGATAGCCTATTTAGTTTTTTTGAGCCTGACGCACGGGTTTATTGGACCTTCTAGACTTATTTTTAGGCTGAAACTCAGAAACGAGAATATTATTGCCCCACAAATTAGAGTTTAAAACAGTTGCAAACTCTTCAGCTGCAACTGTGAGAATGAAGGACGCGTGGGAGGGTTTGTTACCTATTTTTTTGCATGAACAGAAAGCATTATGGCTTATTAAATTATTTTGTTTGACAAACGTCATAACATTTTCGGTAGTTGTGTCAGGTTGAAGGCGTGAAATAAAAATCATTTTTCTCCTCGACACTGCCCTCAAAATTAAATTTGATTCATTGTTGGGCTGAGTTAAAATTGGACTATTAGTCAATGGAGGAGTAATTGATGGCGACGCAGAAATAACTTCATTATTCATTTCTAAAGGCATAGCTGAGGGCTGCATAGCTTGTTGGTTATTAAGAGACGCCTTGCGACGCTTGTTATTTTTATTTTTCCTCTTGTTTTTGGTTTTATTAAGGTCTTTTTTAGTTTGAGTCCCGGATGAAACTGTCTGAGACAGAGAAGGAATGGTATTTTCCGGAATATAAATCTCATAGTAGACGCTGGTATTGGGTGTGGCGTTAACTTCGCTGAAAAATGTTACAATTTCTCTGAAATTGTTATTCAACGAGTTAAGACTTTCCCCAAACAGCTTTATTTTTGAATAAAGTTCATCTGGGGAAAGGGCCCTGCACGAAGCACAATACCAACGAAGACCTGATCTCGTTGATATTAAATCATCAAGACATGACTTGGAGATACCCGCGCATGAAGAATGGAACATTTGCTCACAAGGCCCAGAACAATTGAACATGGCTTAATGTCACCTTCCTATATAAATTACTTTGTGGTGAAATTGACTCCCAATATATTCTCTCATCTCTTAACTTTAACATCCCAAGAAGAGGATCTAGACATTTTGTGCTTTTTAAGTTGAGCCAGTGCACTTAAAATTTTGCCCTTCATGACCCTTTACGATGTATGTGTAGTGATTTCAACAATAGCTACAGCTTAATTAATTTTTGTGATTCAGTGTATGCCTTGAAACGGAAATTGATTTTACATTTAAATAATTGATACATTTTAGAATTTTGTTTCAAACATTAACTCGGTTAATAATATTGTTATATTCTGTTAAAATGTTGGCTGAAGTTATTCCATATATTCGAGACCGTTTCAGTTGTTTTTCCTTTATAATATTGCGTTTGATGAAGTAAACACCATCGAATACGATATGTATGCTTTAACTTGTTTGCTTTTAATCAAAAAATTTTAAAATTTTTCTTATTCAGTTGACTTTATTAGTTACTTAGTTTGGTGCGCAAGAGTTTATCTCTTTTCCATGCAAGTTTATGCCTGCGTTGGCCCAAATACATATCCAATTAATAACATTAGCACGGTGTTCCAAAATTACAAAGTGACCCGTATATATATACACATATATGTTTGTACATATTTACACGTATATATCTCCGTTATAATTGGAATTGGTTTGGTGTTTAAGAGTTTACTCTCTTTTCCACGTAGGATCTTGGGTTGGATAGTTGCCGCAAACTTACTAATATTCATATTATTTATAGTTACTTTGGTCTCTTTGTTTTAGAGTTTTATGTAAAGTTTACTACTTATTTGATGTTGTTTACTTTTTCAAATTCATAAATTCTTAATAAATTCGTGTTTCTGTATAAAATTGTTTAAGTTCCGCTGAAAAGCCAATTAATGTGCTTAGTGGAAATTCATACTTCGCCAACTGGTTGTGTGTTTTAGTACGTAGGTGCATTCTATCTTTCCGGTTAATCCGGAGTGTTGTAGAATGTAAGTCGTGCATGCGTATAGTACGGGCTATACGTATTCATGAGATTTCACACTCCCTTGGCGAATCCAAAAAAAAAAAAAAAAAAAATGGTGTTCAGAATGTTTTGGCTTTTGCAAAGCTCGTTTAGAAAACAAGCAGCCATATTGTCTGAAGAAAAATAAACCATTACAAAAATAAACAATAAAACAAAAAACTATCAATATAAAACAAATAAATAAATGGTTTTAATTATTTTGTGTGAGCAAACGTTTAAAAATTAAATAGCGCTTAAAGGGTTAACAATACACTTTAAACAGTTTAGAAGCAACAGCAACAGTATGCCTGTGCTCTAATATGTATATATAAATAAACAAATAACGCACAAAGAGGAATGCAAGAAAATAAAAAACATGCAGCTAGCACAGAAGTCAAGCACGAAAATAATGAGTTAAACTAATTTATTAAAAAGACAAAAGATGTAAAAATACAAACACTTACAGGTACCACATAAAAACAAATATATTATTTTACAAAAATTTATTTAAACAACTCAACAATTTAAAACACAAATATTGCACAAACATTTAATGACTCTACGTCAACATCAACTGACACCGGCTAGTAAACGAGATCAACTGAAATTTCTTCACTATGAAGAATGTTTTATGCTAAGTGAAGAATTTTCTTCAAATTGAAGAAATTTATTTAAAGTCAAGAAATTTCTTCACAAAGTACAGTTATCTTTAAAACTGAGTATATCTACAATTTTGAACAATGTCGTTATATTGAAGAAATTTCTTCAGAATGAAGAATGTTTTTATGCTATGTGAAGAATTTTCTTCAAATTGAAGAAATTTATTTAAATTGAAGAAATTTATTTAAAGTCAAGAAATTTCTTCACAAAGTACAGTTATCTTTAAAACTGAGTATATCCATAATTTTTGGCATCATAGGCGTCATTTTAAAACATTTTTCAAGTGAATAAGTTAAAGATCGATGAAAAAGAAGAATTAAAAAAGATTCTTTTAAAGTTAAAGCTCACGGAGGCAGTGATTGATAACTTTGATTTTGTCAATAATCTTCTTGGTAAGTACTCTTGAAAGATTTCAAAATTTTTATTTTTAACTATTTAATTATCTTTTAGAGTGTGGAATTTACTCTGATGTGTTACCTTTAACACAGCCGGAATAGCTTCAACAATTTTTCAACAACACACGTAAGTAGTAATATTAACATATATTTTATTATGCTTTTATTTGAATCGGTGCGGATTAATGAGTTTGTTCGAAGTATATCCGGAAACAGTTTTTTTATTTATTTTATTTTTTATCTACAGGGAATTTCAACAAAATTAATTTAAGTAAGAACTTAAAAGATATATACAAAAATTTTGGTTTTTTTGGAAATAATTCAAAAGATGGTAGTTAATGTATTTTTGAGTCCAACTATTGATCAAATGAAATGGTTAAATGAAAGAGAAATATCTAATTCTGAAATGCATTCTAAACTTAAAACTTTTGTTGATGGCATTTCTAATCTTTTCGCGTTTTGCAAAACGGATTTTTTAATGAGAAAGTGGAGTATTCAAGTTTTATTAACGGAAAATTATGGGAACAAAAAATAAAAATGTATGATTGTGGCGATATATGCATTCCATTTTTTCTTTATTTTGATGATTTTGAAGTAAACAATCCTTTGGGCCCACATTGCCAGCCAATTTGTGGTATTTATTACAGTTTTCCTCTATCATAAAGAAATTGACAACTTGATCATATCTTTGTAACTGGTTTTATAAAGTCTCACGATTTGAAAATGTTTGGTAACGATGCAACATTCAAGCATCTCGTTAATGAAATAAATGACATGGTAAATAATGGTGTCATTTTATCTATAAAGGAAAAGCTTATTAAAGTTCGTTTTATTTTGGCATTATTATTAGGGGATAATTTAGGAATTAATTCAATATGTGACTTTAGCAAGTCTTTTTCAAGCACTTATTTTTGTCGTTTTTGCAAAGCTTCGTAAAATTTAACTTGTAAAATGGGTAAAGAGGAGGCGAAATACATGAGAAATTCTTTGAACTATCAAAATGATGTTCATCAAAACTGTTTTTCTGAAACCGGGATTTATCAAAATTCAATATTTAATCAAATCGTTTCTTTTCATGTAGTCGAGAATTTTTGACATAATGCATGACTTGTTTGAAGGAGTTTGCCATTATGATATTTGTCATATTATTAATTACTATACGCAAACAGTAAAATTATTCACGCTGGAAGAACTAAACCTGACAAAGCAAAATTTAATTACGGCTTATTAGAAATAGGAAAATTGTCGAAGCCAATTCGCGAGAATCATTTTAAGCAAAAGCGCTTAAATATGACAGCAAGTGAAATGAAAAGCTTTATTCGTTTTTTCCCACTGTTTTTAGGAGACCTTATTCCAATAAGCGATAGATTTTGGCAATTTTTCTGACTCTTTTAAAAATTATTGATATGCTACTTAAGAATTTTTTTTCCAAAAACGATATTTTGCTACTCCGACAGTTAATTTTAGACCATAACGAAAAGTATATAATATACTTCAACGATACCCTAAAGCCAGAACACCATATTTTAATTCACTATCCAACCGTAATAGAATTTTCCGGCCCTCCAAAACAGTTTTGGTGTTTCCGATATGAGGCTTAACATAAGGAAATTAAAACATATGCTAATGTTACAACATGCAGGAAAAATATTTTGATGACTTTAGCTAAAAAAATGTCAATTTAAATTTTCTTATTTTTTATTGACTAATGAAGAAAAAGATTTTTTGTTTGAGGAAATACATGTAATAGAAAGCCAAAATGCAAAAATAGTTTTTTCTAAATTAAAAATAACGCCTCAAGAGGTCATAGCATTAACTCGGATAAAATATAGAGGAACTATTTATCAGTAAGGCTTAATTTTGACAAAGTCAAATGTAAAATTGTCCTGAAAAATAGTTCGGAAATAATTTTATTACTTAATGAACTATAAGTGGATTCATTTTCTTCTCATTATGCAGCTATTGAACTGTGCACACCAAAAACTATTATATCAGTCAACTTCGCAAAAAATATAAACGAGTTTAGTATCAAACCAATTAACATCCACTGCACTATAAAAGGAAAGCTTATGATAAGGTTAAAAGAATATTATTAAAACAACAATCGTATCTTAAACTCTTACTTGCAATTTAACTATTTACAATTATTAATAAAAATGTATTAAAATGTTCTTAATTGTTCAAAATAACATTACATAACGATTAATAAAAACGAACAATATATAAATAAAACGAATTTTTCAAATAATAAGTATACAATTTTGTCAATTTATAATTATTTTTTAAAAATGTTTTGTATTCTTTCACCTGTACTTGAAATGTAATATTAGCTGTGTTTTTTACCAAGCGAGTAGTCAAAAAACGACTGCTTACTCGCTTAAGAATTTTTTTAAAACTTGGAAGCATTTTCTGAAAAGTCAAAAACGTTGTTTATGTTGTGATCAAATTTTTGTAAACAATTTTTGACAAATTTATTTTATATATCAAAGTTTTGACAATTAGTGATGCATAAATTTTCAGATTTTAAGCATTGGAGACTCGGTTCTGAAAACAAACCCGATACTCAAAAGATTTTCAGTGCTAAAAGCTTAAGCACACAACATAGTTTTACATAATGAGTATATTTGATAAATTTTGTTTATCTTACCTGTTAAATTATTATGTATTTTTATTGAAATATTGATCTAAAGCAAATTATGAGTATTTCGTGAAAAGTATTTGGTACAAAAAATTTTCATTTCATACATCACTATTGACTATCAATCAGATATAGTTGCCACCTTTGTAGGAAATTTATACAATAATTGAAACATAACTTGGAAGCATTTTTTTTCGTTTGGTCGGCAAACTTTTAAGCGACTAACAGTTTCCTGTGTTATTTAAGCGAGTATACATATGATAAGCGAGCGTTTTTTTACAACTCGCTTGTTAAAAAACACAGCTATTATGTAAATTATGAAACAAGCTTAAATTCGAAAATTATAGTAAAATCAGACGCAATTTTGCATTTATTGGACACAAAAAAATTAGAATTTATTTATATATAAATGTCTGTTAAATTAAAGCATCAATAAAAGAAAAATGGATGGAGACTATATAAAGTTAGTTGCTGTAAATGTCGCTCCTGAAAAAGACAGTAACTTTCAAAACCCAAACCTTAATTGTGAATATCAAAATATGATAATTGAAGCAATCAACAATGAGGTTCAACCATCTTCATCGGTAATGCAAACAACCAACCAAGTAATGCCAAACTCTTGTGCGGCTAGATGGATGACATGCAGTTCAATTGAAGAACTAAAACAATTACTACAAGACTCTAGTTTTGAAAGTCTGATTCCGATATTTTGTGGTAACTTTCGTTCTTTTGTCTTTAAACGTAAAATAAATCCATTTTTCCTTTCAGATGAATGTATAGATATTGATGTAATGAAGCTTATGACACCGCTGCATTTAAAGCAGTTGGCTAAGAAGTATAATCTAAAATTAGGAGTTCAGATACAGCTAGAACATCGGATAAAAGAATGGCAAATATCTCTAAAGACAACTGTCATTTCCTCTCAAAATTCTGACCTTGGATTGACCAATATGCCAGACGATGCTGATGAGTCTCTTCCCTCATTTCACAAAGCTTACAAACATCATCTACTACTAAGGAAAAAGCAGATATTGAGTTAGATATCGAAGCTATATTAAAAATGACATCCCAAGGGAAAAGGATTCTTGATATTTACAAAACGTGTTCCAGTTTGAATGACGGATCGCGATCAGTAATTGTTGAGCTTATAGTTAGCCACTTAATCCAAAATGATATACACATGACAGTATCGATGGCTAAGCTTATAGGGGAATCAATCGTTAGTACTTTTAAAACTGAATTTTTGGTAAGAATATAGAAAGGTATTATTGGACTTATATATATAATAATATAAAAAATTTTATTTCTCAGGGATACTATTACTCGAAGCAAATTGGGAAGAAGCCAAACGGAAAAATTTATGATAAATATTTCAACTCCATTCGGCTACTAAAAAACCGTGGTATATTAGCAATAAGACCATATTGTGCCAAATTTACAGAAAATCGAAGACGAAAATTTGATCTAGGTAAAATAGTTACAATAAATTTTATCTTCGGAGTGAATAATTTTTTAAATCCATCCAACCTTTCATGTTGTGGTTATGTTAATAGATCCACCGGAACCGAATGCTGATAAATGCGTCGAAGAAATTTTGCAAGATAATTGTGACTGTGCTGAGCTCGAAAACCATTGGGCTGCAACAATAAATTTTAGGCTAGCAGAGATTAATAATGCTGAAAGCACAATGAATGAACCAATGAATACTAAATTGGTAATTACTTTTCTACTGACTAAGCGATAAGGAACTTATTCAACAAGCTTTATGCAAATGCTAGTTTAATAGTAAACTTTGAGCCATTTTGCAATAAAATCATGCCGATCCTAGAGGAACAAATAAAAGATCGACATAGTAAGGATATTCTTGATAGCCTCAGAACTACGTCAAGCATAAAAAAAAAAAAAACAAATTGGCCATTTCAGCCCTTGAAAGGACTTTGACCGAGCTTCTTATGATCAATTGTGTTGTGTGTGTTATTAAATGTTTGCACACAATTGACCGAGAACTGGACCTACATGTTTTATGCCGACTCCGAACGGCTAAAGTTCATGTTCTCAAGAAGCTTTACATGGCATTGTTTACTCTCTGAGGTTTGCCATTGTCTGCAGAGAGGTGGTGACCGATCAGAAAAATTTTTTATTGAAAAAACTTTTCGCCGCGGCTGGGGATCGAACCCGGGCTCCCAGCATGCTAAGCCACACACTTAACCTGCATGCCACGGTCACCTACGTCACGGTCACTTACGTCAAGCATAAGTGAAAGTAATTTTCTTTGTTATTGCTCACATTATCATTTTTATTTTTTCTTATTGTAAAATTAAATTTTCAAGAGTAAGAAGGCCCGTTACGTCATCTCAATTTTAAACAAAGGTTAGCTTAAACAAAGTTTAAAATGCCTTTTATTTTAACTGTGTGTAAAATTTAAGCTCTGTTTACGAAAAGGTTAAGAAATTTAAACTTCGGAGATCAGTTAACGGGCCTAAACAAATTTTTAAATTGCTGTTTCTAATCCAAACAATCCTTCATTTTCAGATGGTCGTTGTTGCGGAATTTTTTTCTTATTGCATAATATCCTTGCCCCTACAGCAAAAGTTGTCACCAATCAAAGTGATAAAAAGGTCCATAAGCGGTTTTCAGTGCGGGATTCTCAGGCCAGTTTTTTTTTATTCGGGAACACTGTTACAGAGTGTGAGGAAGAGCTCAAAAAGAGACAAAAATGTAAGGAAAATATTCAGCCATTAATATTAATATCTGGTTCAGTTTTGGATCCAATTGAAATTGTTGTTTATTTTGATGAAATTAAATACAAAAAAAATTCATAAATCTAATTTTGTCGGCTGTAGATTTATGTTTTAAAATTATTAATCTTTTTAATCTTGCTTATCCTGTTCCATCCAGTCTGGTTTGGAATTTTATCCAGCAATTTTTTTATAATATTAAAACCGATTTTGATATCGAAACTCCTAAAATTACAACACTTATATCCAAACTGAAAGATTAACGGCGCAGTTATAAAAGATAATTTTTAGTTTTCTTATATAAAATTATAATGTGTATGCTTTATTTAACTTTATGAAAATGTTTTGTAAGTAATGAAAATCAAATTGTTTCCTTTTTTCATGAATTAATTTATTTAAAATTAATTCAGTTTAAGAAATATTATAAATATATATAAAATTTTGTATAAAAACATTTTCTGTAACATATCTAAATAAAAATAACTATGAAAAGTATTTACAATAATTTCACTTAAAAGAGAGAGCCTGTGTAAAAAAACTCAACTTAACTTAAAAACCAATAAATACTGCTTTTAATAAAATTATTTAAAATAAAGTAAGATTTTTTCATTTTTTTTCTTAAAATTTGCGTACTGGGGTATCATTTTGATTTTGGTTAGTAGTGACCATCAAAAAGAAGAATATTTTGTCAATATGAATATAATTTGTTTTGAAGAATATTTCATTATCGTGAAGAAAAAAAAAAGTCATACTGAATATAATTTTTTTAATATGAAGAAGAAATGTAGTCCAATTGAAGAACATTTTATTGATATGAATAATAAAATAAGTCAAATTGAAGAAAATTATGTTGTAATGAAAAATATATTATTCATATTCATAATAGTTCGTTAAAATGAAGACTGAATTTAGTAATATTGAATAAGATTTCGTTATATCGATAATTGCTCAAATTGAAGATAACTTCGTCAATATGAAGAATAAAAATACTCGTTTTGAAGATATTTTGTTGAATTATGCACTAATTATAGAACATTTTTTTTATTAATGTGAAGAATTTTTCGTTGTTTTGAAAAAAATTTTGTAAATTTGAATAATTCTTTTGCGTTACATTTAAGAATTTTATTCAAAATTAAACTGCGACAGGGCAACATTTTTTGGTAGAAACGAAAACGCCATAAGACTCATATGATGAATTGTAGCCATTTTTAACATAAAACCCATAAATTTCTTTAAATTAAGCTACATATGTACCTTGTCTTAAAATAAACTTCCAAAAGCTGACTTCAAATATGCTTCTTTAGGTTTTTAAGCATTTGAATATTAAAATGCAAAACATGCTTAAATTTAGCATGCCTTTACAAGTTGATTTAAGGGGGTAAGGGGGCGATCTTCACATGGCAACGTGTCTGACTGCCTCAACTTGGCGAGGCCAGCATTATCCATGTCGAAATCGTCTCAAGTCGACTCAAAACATCCGCGTGGTGTCTCCTGGTAACGTCAAAGTACTATCGCCCGATAAACTTTGGCGGCGAATCTGAGCGGCGGGCTTCCTTTGGCCATCAAGCAAAGGTTGTGCGTTGGGTTTGAAGCCCACCATGTAATAAAACCATTTCAATGAAAAGTTTAAGAATAAATAAAAGAATGATCCCCAAATCTGATGACGACTACCGCAAACGAAAAACTGATAATGATTTACGGATATGCACCTGGAATGTCCGAACCCTAAATTGGGATGGTGCCTCTATCCAACTGATTGATATCTTGGAAAGATATAATTCTGATATCACTGCAATCCAAGAAATGCGATGGAAGGGACAGGGTTGCTTACGGCAAGCATCCTGTGATATCTACTACAGCGGCCATGCGGAGAAGCACGAGTTTGGATGCGTATTTGTAGTTGGCAAGAGAATACGGCATCATGTCCTGCGATTCACTCCTGTGAACGAACGACTTGCCATAATCCGCTTCAAGGCAAAATTTTTTAACATAAGCCTAATATGTGCGCACGCTCCGACAGAAGAAAAAGATGACGAGACCAAAGAAAGTTTTTACGAGCGCCTTGAAGACGCATACGAACGCTGCCCCCGTCATGACATAAAAATCGTGCTTGGTGACTTCAACGCCAAGGTGGGTAAGGAAAACATATTTGGTCCAACAGTCGGAAAGTTCAGCCTCCACGACAACACATCCGATAACGGAATGAGGTTGATTGACTTCGCCGCAGCACGAAACATGGTCGTTAGTAGTACTAGATTCAAGCATCTCAATATTCATAAGGCCACTTGGCTGTCCCCTGATCAAAAAACATGCAACCAAATTGATCACGTTTTGATTGACGGAAGGCACTCTTCCAGTGTACTAGACGTACGCACGATCCGTGGTGCTAACATAGACTCGGATCATTATCTTGTCGCAGCCAAGATCCGCACACGTCTGTGCGCAGCTAAGAATGCTCGCAATCCTACACTTAGAAAGCTAGACGTCGATAAGCTGCAGTCAAAACAGACGGCCGAAGCCTTCGCTACTCGACTCTCACTCCTGCTTCAAGAAAGCACTCCTCCGATCGACGATATATGCGGACAGTGGACGCACATATCCCACTCTATGCGTACGGCTGCCGAAGAGGTGATAGGCTACCACCGCCCTCGCCGAAACCAGTGGCACGACCAGGAGTGTCGCGACGCCACTGCAGAGAAGGACATCGCCTACAAAGCCACCCTGCAGTCGGTTGTAACGCGTGCTGTTATGGAGCGATACCGAGAGAAGAGGAGGGAAGAGAGACGCATTTTCAGACGAAAAAAACGAGAGGCGGAAATGCGTGAGTGCGAGAAAATTGAGATGCATGGCGACAGGAATGAGACTCGAAAATTTTTCGAAAAAATAAGACGCCTGGCCGATGGTTTTAAGACCGGAGCCTCTTCCTGCAAGGATGAGAATGGGAATCTAGTGACAGATATCCAGAGTACACTGATGTTATGGAGGGAACACTTCTCTAGTCTTTTAAATGGCGATGCTGACAACAATCCCGCCAGTGGAGATGATATCTCGGAAACCCCAATCATGGATGACAGCGTTGAAGTTCCGCTGCCCGACTATAACGAGGTCTTAACAGCTATAGCTTGGCTTAAAAACAACAAAGCCGCAGGAGCCGATGGTCTACCGGCTGAGCTGTTTAAGACCGGTGGCGAAGCTCTGTTTAAATGCATTCACAGACTTCTATGCAGAATATGGTCGGAAGAATGCATTCCAGATGATTGGAACCTCAGTGTGCTCTGCCCAATCCACAAGAAAGGCGATCCCACCATTTGCGCCAACTACCGTGGGATTAGCCTTCTAAATATCTCATATAAGGTCCTGTCGAGCGTATTGTGTGAAAGACTGAAGCCCATCGTCAACCAACTGATTGGACCTTATCAGTGTGGCTTCAGACCTGGAAAGTCCACCATTGACCAGATCTTCACGCTCCGACAAATCTTGGAAAAGACCCTCGAAAAACAAATCGACACGCGCCATCTCTTTGTCGATTTCAAAGCTGCCTTCGACAGTCCAATAAGGAGTCACCTCTACTCCATCATGACTGAATTTGGTATTCCTGCGAAGCTAATAAGTCTTTGCAGGATGACACTGTACAACACCAGCAGCGCAGTGAAAATCGGGAAGGACCTCTCCCTTCCGTTCGATACCAAGCGAGGTTTCAGACAAGGTGATTCCTTACCGTGCGACTTCTTTAATATAGTAATGGAGAAGATCATCCGAGCTGCTGACCTGAGACGCAGCGGCACAATTTTCTATAAGAGCGTTATGCTGCTGGCGTATGCTGATGATATTGACATCATTGGCCAAAATACGCGCGAAGTCAGTGCAGCATTCTCCAGGCTAGAAAAAGAGTCGAGTCGAATGGGTCTTGCAGTGAACGCAGATAAAACGAAGTATCTCGTGTCAACAAACAAACAGTACCAGCGTCTTGGAAACCACGTCACTGTTGACAACACCTCCTTTGAGGTAGTGAAGGACTTTGTTTACCTGGGATCCAGTATTAACTCCTCCAACGATATCAGTATTGAGATTAAACGAAGGATAACTCTTGCCAACAGGTGTTACTTTGGGCTCAGTAGGCAATTGAGAAGCAGAGCTCTCTCTCGACGAACAAAACTGACGCTCTATAAGTCAATAATCATGCCCGTCCTACTATACGCATCACAAACCTGGACGTTGAGCAGCTCTGATGAAAGGACTTTAGGAGCGTTCGAGAGAAAAATCCTTCGCAAGATCTATGGTCCAATCTGCGTCAATGGCGAGTACCGAATACGATGGAACCACGAGTTGTATGAGCTATATGCCGACATCGATATAGTCAAGCGTATTAAAATAGAGCGGCTTCGCTGGCTAGGTCATGTCGAGAGAATGAACGACGAAGCTCCAGCGAAAAAAATATTGGATTCGGTACCCAGCGGTGGCCAACGCAGACGAGGATAACCTGACGACGCTTGGAATTTCCAACTGGCGCCAGCAAGCGCACGACAAAAGAGGCTGGCGCAAATTCTTAGACCAGACCAAAACCGACCAACGGTTGTAAGCGCCATCTAAGTAAGTAAGTAAGTTACAAGTTGATTTAAAGGCAGTCTTTTAAATACGCTTTAATTACACTGGTTTACAAATAACGAAAAGTTGTTTGTACTTTGAATGCCACTATTCTTTTCTCATGTAAAATCGGTCGCTGATTCCAGTGACAAAACAATAGCTTATTTTTTTTGGAAAAATAAAGGTTTTTAGTAAAAAATATCAAAAGCAACAAAATATTTTGATTTCTTAACGAAATTTGCAACTATTTTGTCTTTTTTGAAAATTTTTCTGAAAAATAAAAAAAATCCCCGATATTTGAATTAATTCCGCCAAAACTAACAGCTCGACCTAAAAATTATGTTGGCATTGTTTGTAAGAAATTTTATTAGCTTTTTTTTGATATATCATTTGTTTGATTACTGTTGTTGGTTCAGGAGATATATGCAATTAAGTGGAACCAACTTTTTTTTCGTTGAAAACTCTACAGTGGGCAATATCTCGAAAACGGAGTGACAGAAAAAAAAAATTTTTTTTTTCGGAATTAGCGACCGATTTTAAATGAGAAAAGAATAGTGGCATTCAAAGTACATATTGGCTGTAAACCAGTGTTATAGCAGTGTTTCTTCATTGATCGAGTTCTGCTTCCACCAGGTGATATTCCAAAACAGCGACCGAAAAGTTGGAGTTGAACTAAAGCCTAACGGATGACGGTGGTGGAGTACCCAGCCGAAGTATTTTCATGGAAAACGTCAGTCTGGTGCAACAACAATAGCTCCAAGCTGTTGGCAGTTCAGCAACACCAACAGCCTTAAGAATCGAAAGTGTTTAGTCAAATTTCCGTAAACCAGTAACTGAAAAAATTAAATCTTCCAAGTTTAGACGCTCCGACGTCTGAAAAAAGTCATTTCGAGAAAAATGCGTTTAAAGTTTTTCTTAACATGTATTTTTATCTCTGAAAAAAATTCGAATTTTAAAAAATTCTTTTGGGTTCACTTCGATTTTTGTATTGTCTTCGTTCAACATTGGTTTTGGTCGGTACTGTTCGATTGATTTTTGGCCACCTTTATATAGCTTCTGCTCGTATTCGTTAAAGTTCGTTTTTTTCGTTAGTCTTTGGTTCTTGATTTCGTTTGCCTTCGGCGCATTCCTTGATTTTTGTCGAAAAAGCGTCTAAAAGCATAGGATCTATTTAAGTAATAGATACGAATGCTAAACAAGTTTTATCAAAATCGGTTTATCCGTTTTGAAGTGAATGAGTCAGACATAGTTAATTGGATAAAGCGCTCTCTTCCAGAAGGTTCGTTTTGGTGTAATTGAGTCTTAAAAATGCACTATTTAAAGCCCTCTTTTGCGGAAGTCTGCAATTTTTTATAGCCTATATTTTATCTTGGATGCAGTTGAATCTTAATACCAAATTTAAATGAAATTGGTTGAGGCTTTTGGAGTTATTGAGTCTTAAAATGCACAACATAAAGCGCCCTCTTGCATAAGTCTTTAGCATTTTTTAAAGCCTGTGTTTTATCTTGGGTGCAGTTGAACCTTCATACCAAATTTCACTAAAACCGGTCCAGGCGTTTAGGAGTTATTATGAAGTACCACGCCCACAGACTTCCGCCCACGTTTTTACATCTTTTTACACCGCCCCTATCATATTCTTCTCTATGACACTTACTCGTATACGGAACACATTGACAGACAGACAGACAAACATTTGATTTTATATTTATATATATATTTATATATACAAGTGATTATACAAAAATTACAAAGGTCGGTATAGCCCGACTATAAAATACCCTAAGCCCACTTTTCAAAAAACCATAATAGTATTGAAAATAGGCGTGTCCGTGGGCGGTTGAACCCATATTTTATATGAATTTTAGTTTTGATGAAAAAATTACACATACCAAATTTCATCCCATTATCTCAACTACTTCTTCTTATTCTGTGTTTACGAACAACACAGACGGACGGACGGACAGACATGGATAGCTCAACTCACGAGGTGACGCTGATCAAGAATATACATACTTTTCTTTACCGGACTCGATTCGTTCTATTCGTTATAAACGTTTGCACAAAATTAATATACCTGACCTTTCAGGTTTAGTTTATAAAAAAAAAATAAAATTAACTACCAGGTAATCGTCGTCGTAAAGTAATTGTGTTTAGTATTGTGCTTATCCTTTAATCCTATATATTAATTTGATAAGCTTTTTCTTGTGGCAGTCGCCTAGAGTAAACGGGTGAACATTTAAATATGGTTAAGGTGCCATATAACGGGGAGCACCATGTAGATGTGCCATGAATAGATTTAAATCAAATTTGTTGGTAACCGTGGTAAGAATAGCGATATTTCTATAAGTTGCAAAATAACCGTTAAATTTTTTTCCATTATTTTGGCGCAACCACATCGAGTAGCTGTAGTTTTTTTAAATTAAAATCTAAGTCAAAAAGAATTTAAACAGAAAAATGGAAAATAAAATTGAAGAGCAACATGAATGAAGGAACCACAAAAATTTGTATAGTTTTTAGTAACTGGTGGTAGTCGTGGGTGTGCAAAAGTTGTGGAATGCGTGCCAACGAAGCACGGTAGACCTATCTCAGACAGACGGAAAGTTTTCCAATAAAATATTTATTATCGGTCGTCAAATCTCTGTAGACAGTGACAAACCGAAGGAAGTAAATAAAACATGAATTTTGAATAAAACATGAACATTAGCCGTTCGTTTGTGTTAATAACTCACATAATACAATTTCATCATAAGAAGCTCGGTAAGTCCTTTCAAGGACTGATATGGCCCATTTATTTGTGTGTGCTTAATTGTTATTGAACAACGGGGTGAGCAGTCCATTATAAATTCGGGCATCGCAGCAAACACAGTGGTTAACAGAAATTAATATGAGAACTAAGCATTTTGTTGAAGGTTGATGTTGGTTGGGACTTTTTAGGTTTCCCTCACTTATTCAATTTTCACACCTTAAGTGAGGGAATTTCCTTCCTTAAGACTAACGTCATTTTTCTTATAATTTGATTTATGATTTTTTTATGCTTTGTGATTAATCATCTTGCTTTTTCCGTGATGCTTTATTTAAAAAATCCTGTTGAAAAGATTTCTCTAAACATTTCGAGGATAATCTTGACTGGCCGTATCTTATTTAAGAAGAATATGAAAATTGCCATTAAGATGAAAGAACTTTTAAAGCTGCTATCAGTGTTAATACATAATATCTCAGTGAATGCTCACGAATAAATCATTCTAGAGTGAGAAGTTCCATGATGACTTCAGCGTAGAACCTTGCTCAATCGTTGAGATAATACCAGTACTAATACTAGCACAAAAATATATACAAAAGTAGCTATTCTGAGCTGAATATTATAACTAAATTCGTAGATAAGTTTCCAAAAGACATGATATAGATATTGAGGGTTAAGTTATGCATATTTACAATTCAAAACAGCAAACTGAGTTATACAGTTCCAATACTCCACAAACATGTGAGAGACATAGAAACCACTAGCATATCCGTGAACCCGTTAAGGAAGAGGTAAAACAACTCAATTTATTTTTAAACAAGGCTTACAATGTGTGATCTCATTTCTTTCATAGATAATTTTTTCAAATTTAAAGATATCCAAGCGTCAAAGTTGCGCGCCTTTTAATTTTTCTGTGCTGAATTTAATAAAATAAAATAAAAGTAAGAAAAATACCAAATAAATTGAAAATAACACGTCAAGTCAACGTAGTTGGAAGGTCTACCATGAAGCCAAAATGAAGCTTTTAGCAGCAAAAAAACAACTCAAGACTGATCCTGAGCTTAAAAACACTATATTCATAAACGATGTTTTAACAAACGAGACGCTGAAGCTGTTCGGACACGCGAAATCTCTTAAAAACGTGGGCTATAAATTTGTGTACACTAGAGGAAACCGAATTTATGCAAAAAAAACGTGAAAACTCCCGAGCAGAGTTTATAGAATCGTACGCACGTGTGGGTGATCTGCTACTCCAAGCAACAGTGGGAACCCGACCTCCTATCCGAAAAAATGAGGATGTCAATCGGCACGATGGAGATAAAACATCAGATGATGGCAATAAGTCCTTCGCAGCGCATCATTAATTTTTATATATACGTGGTATAAAACAATATTTTTTATGAATTATTTTAAAGACATAACTGATTACACTAATAACTTAAAATCAATACAGTATAATTATCTAAACTTGTTATCATTTAATTAGTGTCCGACCGAACGTGAATTTTTGCCGAAGCCGAAGCCGAAGCCGATTATTCGGCAAAATGGAAATAATCGGCCGAAGGCCAAAGCCGAAGCCGAAGAAGGAACAGATGTTTTCAAGTAAAAAATTATTAAGTTATTCTTTGCTTTTGTTAAGGGCCGATGTTGAATGTGAACCACACCTAAACGTCAAGTTTTTTCTGAATTTCATTTGGCATTTCTCCATTTCAGACTAACTCAATTTGAACCATGGAAAGATACACAATCGAGCCATGCGTTAAAGTTATTCAAGAAATAGCAACAGTGGATGATCATTTTCGAAGAAAATCATCTTCAGTGATGAGGCACAGTTTCACCTCAGTGGATTCGTCAATAAGCAGAATTGCCGCATTTGGGCGAATGATAATCCAAGAGTGATTGTCGAAAAACCATTGCACCCATAAAGGGTGACTGTTTGGTTCGGTTTATGGACTGACGGCATCATCGGACCGTATTTTTTCCAAAATTAGTCCGGTCAGGCAGTTACTGTGAATGGTGTTCGCTATCGTGAACACTTTTATGGCCCAAATTGATAGATATGGATGTGGAAAATATGTGGTTTCAACAGGACGGTGCCACTTGCCACACAGCTGACAAAACAATAGCTTTTTTGCGCGACAAATTCAATGGCCGTATTATCTTACGTGGTGGCGATGTCAATTGGCCGCCAAGATCATGTGATTTAACACTGTTGGACTTGTTTCTTTGAGGTTATTTGAAAGAAAAGGTGTACGTCGATGAGCCAGCAACAATTCAAGAGCTAAAGGATGAGATAATTCGGCACATTAGCGGCATAGAACCTCAATTATGCCTCAGCGTCATCGAAAATTTGTACCATCGGATGGAAGTGTGCCGCCGAGGTCACGGCAGCCATTTGGCCGATATTTTGTTTAATACATAATTGAACCATACCAATATTATCATAATAAAAAGAAATGACAGTAATTTTCTGAATAATTTGTGTTTTGTCAAAATCAGCATCGGCCCTTAAAATTTAACCGCCTTTAATATTCATTTCAGTACAAAAAACTTACTGAAATCATTAAGGGGACGTAACACCTTCAAACATTTTTTTATTTTAATGTTTTAAAATGCGTATAAGTTGAATAGAAAATAAGATATCGTTTTGAAAAATTAAAAATATATTTTTTTTTTTAAAAAACAACTCAAAAAAAATTTTATTTTATTATTTTAATCAGATGTATTGCTACAGGAATTTGTTTAAAGAATCATTTACTTAAATTGATATTTAAATATTTTGTTTTACACTTGTCGATGCATGGCATGAACTACGGACAGAAAAATCGGTTCTATAGTTTTTGAGTTTTTGGCCAATATTGTCCAAAAAAACTTGTCAATTTTTGAAAAAACGCCGCCATTTTGTTATTTTTTGACCAAACTTGTTTCTTCTAGTTCATTCCATGGCGGTATTGATGCTGATAAAAACCCCGTCCTTTGTTTTTTTCCGATGTTCCAGTGAGTTGCAATCATGCCCGTTATTGTTTTTTGATGCTTTTTTAAAATAATTCCAGTAGCCATATTTGTAGATAAAAAAATCAAAAAAATTAAATCAAATTTTTTTTGTGCGATTTTTTTACTACAAAATATATATATATAATTTTTCAAAATGATATCTTGTTTTTTATTCAACTTAAAGGCATTTTAAAACATTAAAATAAACTTTTTTTGTAGGTCCCCTTAAATTCGAGTTAAACGTAAGAGTTTTTCTGCAAAATTCGGATTTTTCTGTAATCGAATTATTGACATCAGGATAAAGTAGAAGAAAATTGAATATATTTTTGATCCAGTCGAGAAAAGCTACAATATGTAATACTAACGTAAAACGGGCTGAAAATTTCTAACTTTTATATTTCAGTCCATAACAAAAGCAAAAACGTAACAGTCGGACTCGCTGCATTTATCGTTTGAATAAAATTTTCAAGGAATGAACACCAACTCATGAGAGAACAGAAAAGGAGAGAAACACAAAGTGAACAATGAAAATGTTTCAAATGTTTACTGAATAATTCAAAAAAATTAAAAAAACTTATAAAAAAATTGTTTAGCAAAGCAATAATATTCGGCAAAAATAATCGGCTATTTCGGCCGAAGCCGAAGATCAAAATATAGGCCGATTATGCCGATTACCGAAGCGGAAGCCGAATAATCGGTCGGACACTACATTTAATGTAAGAAGTATTTCATCTATTGATAAATTTAATGCCTTTCGCTCTAAGTTGTCATCTTTTGAAAAACTACCACACATCATCTGCGTCCAGGAAACATGGTTTGCTAACCTTATCGCCAACATACATATATGCTCTGCCTGGATACCAACATGTTCACTGTTGTAGAGGCGACAGCTATGGTGGATTATCTTTTTATGTTTTGGAACCTTCAACGTACGTGTTAGAGGAAATAGTCAATGAATCGTATTGTCACTTTATTAGAATTTCTTTCCAACACTGATAGTACAAAACAAACAATTGATGGTGATTGGATTCTACCGCGCACCGAAATGCCCAACCAACACTTTCATAGATCTACAGGAAACCGAACTCACAAAATGTTGTGTAGTTGTAGGTGATTCTAATATTTTTACATTAACTTCATCAGTGGAAAGTCACTCCTTACTAACATTGCTCAACTCATATTGTCTGGATACAAGCCATACGCTGGTCACTTGGCCAGCTTCAAAAACATCTATTGATAATGTTGCTTCTAATTTATGCTCAGAATTATATGATATTTATTCAATTGAATATTCACTTAGTGACCGTAACATAATTAGTTGCATAATACATTTGAAGTGTAACTCTCCAAAAGTTAAAACTATAAAAAGAAAGTTTTATGATTACCAGCTTATTAAGGAAACGATTGCTTTAAATCTCACGACTACGCAAGTTTGCAGTCTAACCGACCCGAATGATATATACAATCAACTTGAGCACAAAATATCTACGGCCATAGAATCCAACAAAAGAGAAGAAACAATTAGAATACAGTTAAAACACGCAATGTCACCCTGGGCAAATGCTTACTTTAACTTACTTGTAAAAATAAAAACAAGTATTTATAAGAAATTAAAAAAAATCCAAATAGAAGTGATCTTAGTATTCGTCTTGCATCATTACATAAGGTTATCAAGACGTCAAAAAAACTTTTACAGGATGAATACTACAAAACGAAACTTCACAACGTGAAAGGCGATATAAGAGCAACTTGGAGAAGATTAAACGGTTTCTTTAATCGGAACTCAAATGAGAAAACTATTGAAAAAATTGAGGATGAGAACGGAATAATTATCTCGACAGATGCAGAGGTAGCTAACTATCTTAACAAAAACTGTGTTAACCGCGCTGAAGAAGTAGCAGCTTCAATTGAGACCTATGACGACGATGATGTCAATGCTTTCAGAACACTACAACTGTCCAGGCAGTAATTCAAATTTAACGAGGTCACTTGTGAGGAGCTAGAAAATATAATTAAAAAACGCATAAAGCTATGGGTACCGATGAAATATCACCAAAAATAGTCAAAAATTCATCAAAAGCGATAGCAAAAGTTCTCAAACATCTCTTTACTAAAATAATTACTACTGGAATTTACCCTGAAATCATGAAATTGAGTTTTTGTTTGACCGTCAATATGGATTCCGGAGAGGTTCAAATACGCAATCTGCTATAGCCCAGGCAATAGATGATATGTGTGCTTACTTGGACAGAGGATGCAGCGAAGTAGGAGAACTTTTCATAGATATACAAAAAGCTTTCGAATGTGTAAATCATGAACTTCTTCTTTCTAAACTGAAATTTGTTGGATTTTATGAAAAAGAACTAAGAACAATAGAATGCGCAGCTATCTGAGTAATAGATGTCAACTTGTCTTCAATAACACAGCAAAAAGCGATCCGAGAAGGGTAAGATGGTGCGTTCCACAAGGAACCGTTTTAGGCCAGCTTCTCTTCCTTATTTTTATAAATGATGTAAAAAATATTCAAATTAATGGAAAGCTATTCCTTTTCGCAGATGATATCGCTATCTTCTATCCGATCATGTCAATAACTGCCCTTAGAGCAAAATTATAGTATGATGTATCTATGCTTAAAGAGTTTTTTCGGTTCAATAAGCTGCTCATAAATGATTCTAAAACTCAATTTATAATTGTCGTGCCTCAGCGTCGCGAAGCCAATAAATTTAAATTCATAGTGAACGACACTAAAGTTGTGGAGCAGGACCATGTCAAATTTCTTGGTTTGAGGATAAGCAACAATCTATCCTGGAATCAACATATCAGAGGTCTACAGAAGAAAATATCGTATGGCCTGGGACTGTTGTATAAATTCAGAAAAAAACTCACTGTGGAAACAAAATATACTATATTCATGGCACTAATACACTCTCACCTGTCATACATGACTATGTGCTGGGCATACAAGTCCACTCAGGAGCTAAAAAAATTAAAGAGAATGCAAAATAAGTGTATTAAAGCCATCTTAGGGTTACAACCACGACATCCTAGTCATCTATTATATGTGGAGGAGTACAAGAATGTTCTCCCATTAAACAAGCTTTACAAATACCACATTTTATTACATGTATTTAAGAACAAAATGAATGCGAACTATAATACTATTCAAAACCCGAGTCGTCGCATGGATTTAATACGAGAAGCAGAAATAACCTTGTTGTGGCGAGACGTAGATTAGAGCTGACAAAACAGCAATATTTTTATGCGGGATCATTGGAATACAACAAATCACCAGTGGAATACCGAAACTTCTCATCATTTAGCTCATTAAAATGTAGACTGAAACAATATTTACAAGAAATTTGATTATATTTATTGAAATGTATTAAACTTATTAAATTAATCTTAGCTGAACTAATATTTAATTGTGTATAAGCCAGAGAAGCAAGCTCCTTTAAAAGCCTTTAAGGTCATGGAGCGTTCAAACATAATGAATTATAAAATCTTGAATTATAAAAGTTAAAATAATAATAAAAAAAAAAATTCTGAAGTACTTTTTATAATCACACTGATTGCTATGCATTTAGGCAAAATATATTCAAAAGGAAGCTTTTTAAGTAAAACTCTACAAATATTTCTCCAACTGTGTATTAACAAGTAATGCCATGTTCACACAGACAGTTTAGTTTGCGTTTCCAGTACAAAGTTGCGTTTTGCCCTTAAACTCAATTTAAACGCTGGTGTTTCCAGTACAATTTTCCAGGAGAAAACGCAACTAAACTCAACTTGTTTTCTACGTTTACCAAAACTTAATTTGATACATGCCTACAAGTTTGCTAGTGTTTTGATAAAAACATTCGTTCAGTTAGATTTTAGCTGTGTTCGATTCGATTGAACGATAAAAAATGCCAACAACAGCTGATTCTCAATTGTGCCTGCCTGCCTGTCTGACTCGGCGCTCACTATAACCGCAACCTTAGAAGAGCAACCTGGCTAAGCAAAATACATTTTTTGACGTAGAATTGCAATGGGGTTGTTTTAACAGATTTTTTCAAGGGGATTAGGCAACTTTTTGGCTAATACTTTAGGGTATATCTACAGCCTTTAATACTTATCGTTCACAGATATTATATATACTAAAATATCAGATATATCCTGCGCCGAATGAATATCTAATTTTGGATTTTGTCACTATTATATTAAAGTCACAAAATAGTAAAATATAAGAAGAAAAATTCATGTTTTTATATAAGAAAATCAATCATTAGCTGCTTATAATGTACCTGCTGCTTTCTTTGTTTTTGTTTCGTTGTTTATGCTTGTATTGCTTTTGTTTTGCACGAACTGATTTATTCGCTTTGCCAGCATTTTAAGCATTGGGTTTATGTATGCACTACTGTTCTAGTATACTATTTTGAAACCAGAGGTCATGAACCTTTTTTCAACTCAGTCAATGATCTCAAACTGTCAAATTTAACGAATTGGGTCTGTGATCCGGTTAGATTTAGCTCTTAAGCATAGTATTCTGTTCGGCTTCACGTGCAATTCCACTCAAATCTCCATACAAAAAATGACAGCTGTGAAACAACCGTGAACATTTCACAACTTTTTCGTCAAAGCTGTACTATGCTTCGCTGCGGAAATTCTGTACTATATTCCGCAACATGCATCGAGCATCATTGTTTTCACGGCAATTTAATTGAACCGACTATTTATTTTGGTGTGAAAAGTGACAATTGCCATTTCATTTAAGAAAGAAGTGCAAGCAAAAGATCAATGTTTCTAATTAAAATTATATTTTTGTACTATTTCTAAAGTTTTGCAATTAATAATTGCAGTTGTTGGAAATTGTAAATACGGATGCACCTTTCCGCGGTGTTGGCGGTCGCAAAATTTCGCAGCTTGCAGCCATAAACTAATAACTTGTCCTGCTCCACAACACAGCACATTGTGCCTACTTGTATAAATATTTATTTTGTATTTATATAATCACAAATGATAAAAATTAATGAACTTAAATGATTTTCTGCTTTCCCTCTAATAAATTGTGGCTGTTTATTAACTGCTGTTCGTTCGCAACGAAATATCTGTCAAAGATTACTCGCAACAAATAAATGGCTGTTGCCAGTGAAATTTCACGGAATCGAACATAGTACTAGACTTTATGAAAAAAACGAGTTGGATCATATTTCGTTTTATTCTTTTACCCAATAGATGGCGTAAAATTTTAATCTTTGTTTTTAATGTAAATAAATTTGGATTCCACATCCCACTAGCACTTGCGAGTGTAGTTCGCAAACTATACATCGAACAGAGACGAAAGTGTATCTCGCAAACTAAATATCAGACAGTGACGAGAGGAAAGGACATGGACTCAGCGTGAAATATAGTCACCATACGATTTGTTAATAATCGGGGTCTTAATTTTATTTTGAAATTAGAAGTTGAACTGACAGTAGCTCGCGAACTATATATCGGGCAGAGACGAAAGTGGCAACAATGGAAAATGCATTTGCTTCGCCTTCTTTTCAACTAAGTCAATGAACCCAACCTATCAAACTTAACAAAATGATCGAACAAATTTGAAATTTTGCTTGCTGATTTCATCGTACTTACTTTTTAACTTTCTCTTTGTTTTGGCCTCGATAAGTAGTCCATAATTGAGTGTTATTCATTTATTTGTTAATTTTTGGAAGATCTAATTCTACGAAGATCTAAGATCTACTTTTAGAAGACGCAATTCTACGTCTACACTTACGACACTATCGAAACTGTTTCTATTTTGTTTATTTTTTTTAAATTTAACAATTTATTACCTATATATTAAGCAAAAAAATGTTGCAAAAATTGAAAAGCTAAAAGAAAAAACTATTTGGCAACACTAAAGTGACTACAAGTATGCAACGCTTTCAACAATAACTAAAAGTTACTACAACGCGCTTAAGAAGCACTGTGAATAGATGTTTTGAAGAGTAAAATGTAAAAAAAAACAAGAACACAGCAAGAACAGAATTAAAAGGACTTTGTAGTTAATAGGTCTGTTTCCGTACGAACTTCAAGTAGAGTTCGAGTAATAGAGTAATTTGATGACATGTCAAAATGAGAAAATTTGTCAAAAAGTACGGAAATGGTTTTAAGTAAGATTCAAGAACAATAGCTGTTTTACGAAAATATTTCATAAAATTTAATTGATTTGTTTTTGTATTAAAAACACTTTCGTAAGCTTTAATTTTGTTTATTTTAAGAGAGTATTCCTGGTTGGCAAACATTATTTTTTGCATAAAGCTTGGATATATGAGAATATCATCCTAAAAAAAAAGAGTTTTTGAAATTCGAAATACTAAAAGAGAAATGCCCTTTTTTGTCCAGCAATGTTTCGCCAATTTCGTTCAACGCGTTAAGTAGATAATAACTTGTTTGTATACGCATTTTAAAAATACATGAATACACATTTTGGAGCTTAGGTATTCGAATGTTTGCAGCGTTTAGTTCAGTTTGAATTGAGTTATAAACCGGACGCGCGCGCACATACAGTTTTGAAAAGAACAGTTTTGATAAACATTTTTCTTTGTGCTTAAGACAATGGATAGAAAAAGTAATATAAATAAAAATAAAAGAAATACTGGTAGCAATCGAAAAACTCGTCCATTGAAACACAATTTTCTTGGTAACCAACACGAAAGAGATGAGGACACCAAATTCACAAGTACATCGGCAAAAAATTTAAAAATAATGAAAAGGAAGACACAAGCATTAAGAAGAAATCTGTTTGGGCAACGTTTTTGCACAAAATCTCGACTGAAGAAGCTCCACAACACAAAAACTGTCCGACCGGTGCGTCGAGCTGGTGCGCCTGGCAAAAAGCGGTAGCAGAAGCGAAAATTGGCAGCTTCAAGCATACGTATCTTATTCTATTTATTAAACGAGCAATATTTGTATATAAATTTGCAATTGCGCTCTCGAAAACGGCTCTAACGATTTCGATGAAATTTACAATATAGATGAAGAGGAGGCTGAAAATTGATCCAGCTAGGTCTCATCTCTGGGAAAAGCTGTTTTTCCGAGTTTTCACGCATTTAAGAAATACGTTAATTTTCCTGTTGAATATGTTATGTTAAGTTTGCTCTTGTTGATATAGCAATGATAGCTCAGAGAATATAGCTTCTGTTCAATAATATCAAGGTTGTGAGTTCGAATCCTGCCGTGCAATCTGCACTTTTGAATATTTTTAGAATCCGCTCACGGACACGCCCACCTCCCATACAACCCAAAAATTTAAAACGCAATAAATAAGCCTCTGTTAAACCAACAGAGCCAAAATTTGGCACGTATGTTTTTTATAACAAAACAAAGATGGTTATGAAAAATGGACATCATCCGCTCACGGACACGCCTACCTCCCATACAACGCGAAAATTGAAAACTGCATAACTCAGCTCATAATTAGCCTACAACAATAAAATTTGATATGTATGTGTTTTATACAAACACAAAGATGTTTTCGAAAAATGGACGTCATCCGTTCACGGACACGCCCACCTCCCATGCCACCGAAAAATTGAAAACGCAATAAATAAGCCTCTGTTTAACCAACAGAGCTAAAATTTGGCACATATGTTTTTTATAACAAAGTAAAGATGGTTATGGAAAATGGACATCATCCGCCCACGGACACGCCTACCTCCCATACAACCCAAACAGTTTAAAACTCAATAAATAAGGTTGTGTCTGTCAAAGAGAAATTAAATTTGGTATTTATGTATTTTATATCAAAACTAAGGAGTGTTCAAAAATTGGGAGTTATCCGTCCATGAACACGCCCACCTCCCACAGCGAAAGCACAATAAAAGCATAAACTGTGAGCTACAGGAATACAATTTG
Source organism: Tetanocera ferruginea (assembly GCA_958299015.1). Taxonomy (NCBI): domain Eukaryota; kingdom Metazoa; phylum Arthropoda; class Insecta; order Diptera; family Sciomyzidae; genus Tetanocera; species Tetanocera ferruginea. The sequence continues at coordinate 59,326,677 of OY282642.1, forward strand.
GTATGTGTAAATTTTTCATCAACATTTAAATGTATATAAAATATAGGCTTCATCCGCCCACGGGCACACCCATTTTCAATAATATTATTTTGTTTTGGAAAAATAGGTTTAGGCTATTTCATAGTCGGCATAGACCGACTTTAGGCTTTCTTTACTTGTTTTCATTACAATTTTTTAATTTGAGATCTCTGCTGAAGAGATAACAGGACACTCTTCTATAATTGAACAATTGGCATCTTCTTTATCCAGTTCATCTTCAAAATCAGCTATTATTTTGTTATTTAAAATATGCAGTTCGTGTTTTGCTAGCATCATTATACTAGTATCAGCGCTATCTACAGCTGAATCTTCTCGAATCTTTGTATTACTTTTGAATTAATTTTCATCCAAATATTTCAAGTCGTTTTATTGGGTTCCAATCTAGAAGTTGAAAAGACATATCGAACCCCTTAAGTGGTCAGAATTAGTCTGTAGGAAATAACATGAAAAATTTAGTAGATTAAAAATCAAACAGAATCGATTTGAAATATACATTTGGGGTTTTACTAGAGATGTAACGGATGTCTGGTTACTATCAGGTATGCTGGATATCCGGCCTACATTTACTATCCAGCCGGATAGTTTTTAAAAGTATTTCAATAATGATAAAAATTTAACAATGAATTTATCAATTTCAATATTTGAAAGTAACCAAAAATAATCAATAGAGATGTACTTTATTCATTTATTAATAAAAAATAGTTACAAAAACGTTACAAATAGCAAAAATAATAATAAAAGAAAAATCAGTTAAACTAATAAAGTATTGCGTTGTTTCGTGTTTTAATTTTCAAACTGTCGAACTTTTAGCCGCAACACGTTGATTGAATGTAGCCGAAAAATAAAGTGACCAGTAAATCAGACTCCGTTCCACAACATTTTGTGTTGATCAGAAACTTTGGAGTTCACTAGGTTTAAATTTTTTGCGTTAAGCAGGTACACACTACACGGTTGTACAACAGTTGTTCTTGCTAAACGCACTCAATGATCATTAGTAGAGGACTTGGAACAGATTTCTTCGTGTATTGGCCAAACTTTTAATAAATTCCAAAATAAGCCATTTCAAAATAAATAATTTTTTCAATATTTCGCTGTTACTTTTTCTTGTGGAAACTATTTTTCCACACATTAAATTGGATTGAGCCACTGGTTTCCGTAACATAACATTTTTTAATGATGAAATTGGTCGTGGCTTTGATTGGGTTACTCTTGAGAAAGTGTCAAAAAAGCTGTAGTAGCTGAACTCTAGCGTTATTGCTTGTAAAACTGCCATATTAATATGAGCTTATTTATTATTGTGCTATGATTGTAGCCTGTCGAGTTCATCCGGCTAAGCAGCCAAATCACTATCCGTTACATCTCCAGTTTTTACTCATTGGATAAGATGTATGATTGCTTTTCATATGTATCTCTTTGATTTAATCTTATTTTGCTAGGTTTTACGATAATTTTAGGGTGGTTTTAACCCCGAAACCCCCCTTTGGTTGCACTAATTTTAATATTTATTATTTATTCAATATATTCAATATATAATACATAAAATCATTGAAAGACAGCAATAAATTTCAAAATATTGATAATAGTATGCTATAAAAACAAATATTTTGTTGTCGTTTCATAATTATATGGAAAACAAAAACAAAAGCATGTAAAGAGTGCTGTTTTGTGCTAAAATAGCAGGAATAACCAAAAGCACTAAAAATATTAACATTTGTGAATTCCATAATTGTAAATTTTGTTAAAATTAATCACAAATACACCACATCTTGAATACCCCTATTATAATAAATATTAAATTTTATCAAAGTTAATGTTGAAGACGTATTAAATTTTTGCAGCGTGCACAATACATAAAATGCATTTATGCGTTTGACACTTAGCACATAAACGGGAAATTAATGTTCACACATCCAAATACTAAGTGAAGTTGAGATAACGAAAAATGCAAACGTATTCGACTTTAGCACAAACGGAGCACTATAGTTCAGCAGCTTAAGCAGGAAACAATGCATATCTCGAATTTAAACACACTACAAAGAAACTAAAGCCGGTCAATAACGACAATCAGATTTTATAAAGTCTCTTATATTATTCCAGGTGTGGTCTGAATAAAGCCACTCAATTTACTACAGAAACCAATCGACCAACATTTAGAAAATTATTTAAAATTTAATTAAGTATTCCTGCTCAATAATAAAGTACACCAGCCCGCATATTACCCAGCATAAAAAACTACTGCCCAACTTGGTACCTTCTAAAGCGAATTCCTAATGTACACAGACTCACCAAGGCACACTTATAGGGACATCACAACACTTGAGCCGCCTGATCGAACGAAGTTTTAATTAGAGATGTAACGGATATCTGATTAATATCTGGTATGCCGGATATACAGCCGGATACCGAATATTTAATTATTATCCGGTATCCGGCAGACCGGATAATTTTATAAGTTTTCATTAATAGAGGTTTACTTTATTCATGAATTAATTTATTAATTAAAAATAGTTATAAAAACGCTACAAATAGCTAAAATAATAATAAAAGAAAAATCATAAAAATTAATAAAGTTTTACGTTTCTTGTTTTAATTTTTCAAACTGTAGAACTGTTCGTCGCAACACGATGAGTAAATGTAGCGGAAAAATATAGTAATCAGTAAATCAGACTCCGTTCCACAACATGTTGAAATGATCAGAAACTTTGGCGTGCAGAAATTTTTAGTTTCTTGCGTTCAACAGGTACACGCTACACGGATGCACAACAGTTGTTCTTGCTAAACGCAACCAATGATCATTCGTAGTGGATTTGGAACAGATTTCTTCAGCTGAATTCTGGTCTTATTGCATGTTAAATCGCCATATTAATATGAGCTTCTTTATTATTGTGCTATGATTGTAGCATGTCGAATTAGAAATATATTTAGTTTGTTAGCAACGAACCAATGACCCATTATCCGGCTGCCAGATATCCGGTTATACGGCTAAGCAGCTCGACGAATAACTGGTATTCGGCCAAATCACTATCCGTTACATCTCTAGTTTTAATGCTTCTACTGAATTTTGCTGTTTTTTTCACTTAATATGGTGGTTGTATTTGAATGTTTTATGCAAATGCATTTCGGCCATGAGCAATTTGTCAGTGGACATTCACAAGACCCGTTAGCCAGAAGTTCTCGCTTATAGAACAAAACATTAGAATGGCTGAGAAAAATTCGATGCCAACCACATTGACAACATCAAGCGTGATGAAGCAAAAGGAGACAAAGGATGATTTGCATTTTCAAAAAAGCTTCAACAAGGACACAAAGTATGTGTATGCGTGTATTTGCACAGGACAGTAATGTGTGACAATGAAGAGACCATCTTATGTGAGTACAAATATTCTGCATACATAACTTTAGTCTTTGATCGAATGGTCAAAGTATCCAAGTATCAAAGTAGCGCAATAATCCGAAATAAAATTAATTAATTGAGCTACTGCAGCTTAAAAAAGCAAAGCATTGAGCCAAGGATTTAAGGTGTCAAATCGAATTTGAATTTGGGGCAAGTTTTATGCCTTAACCTCAGTCTATTCGAGTTTTTAAGCAATCTCATTCCACAAACCGTTGGTGACCGTGGCATGCAGGTTAAGTCTGTGCCTTAGCATGTTTGGAGCCCTAGTCTGATCTCCATTCACGGCAAAATTTTTTTTTCAATAAAAGAAATGTTTCTCAGTTACCACCTCTCTGCAAACAATGGCAAACCTCAGAGAGTAAATAATGCCATGTAAAGCTTCTTGAGAATATGAACTTAAGCTGTTAAGAGTCGGCATAAAACAGTGTTGCCAGTTTATGGGTTTTACCCTAAATTTAGGAAAAACGTCATTTAGGGGAAATTTTAGGGGAGAATAAGTTTTAGGGAGAAATTTGGAGGAAAATTTGGAAAAATACATTTAGGGGGTTAGAAAATTCTGAAAATTTTGAATGCGTTTTGTAACAAATGCTCTTTAAAGCGTGCCAGAAGAACATATTGGTAGCTAATATTCCATGAAAAAGTTTGCAACTCTGTAATGTGCGATAATTTCGTAAATGCGTCGCTGTAAGTATATCGAAATGGAAATAAATGTAAAAAACTAAATATGCACAAATAGAAGTGACTAACAAAGAATAACATAAAGCATTAAGGTGGGACAAAACATTCGCGGCAGAGAAAACAGACCTTTTTTGAAAAATTCATAACTCAGTCAAAAACAAACATTTTTCCAAAATTTTTTTTATTATTGTAGAGAATTTAACAAATTACAAGCAAAAAATTTAAAAAATATATTTTTATTGTAGAGAAAAAAACGGGGCCTCGTGGTTGCAGCGCTGGGAGTCGCAAAAATTGTCCGATCTAGAAAAAAAATGACGTTTTTAAATCTTAACAAAATTGGTTATCGTATGACAGGAGCTTTTTTTAAAATTTTTTTTTCAATTTTCCAAATTTGAAAGTGTGTTTTTTCGAAAAAATATTGAATTTAAAAAAAGCTCGTGTCATACGATAGCGAATCAAGTTTATAAAAATACAAAAACAAAAAAAAACATTCGTCAAATAATGAACTTGCTAGTGCCGCAACCAGTACGATAAACATGGTTTCGAGATAAACGCGTTCAAAGTTTGTGAACAAAGAAAAATGCAAAGAAAAATAAAAATGCGCTCTTTAAGTTTTTATTCATACCATACTTAAGTAATTCCTTAGAAATTCCAAGGAAAAGTAATTGCTAACGTTTTATTCATTAGGCTCAATAATGAAATATTAATTTCAGTAGGACCATGACTAGACCGGGATTCGAAACCGAAACCTCTGGGTTGGTAGTCAGGCACGCTTACCAATCCACTACCGATAACTCATGGGTTGTGTCATGAAATCCAATAGATGTCGGAATTGATTTCTAAAATAACGAAAATTTACTTTGGTGACATGAATTCTGCCATTATTGGTTTTCGAATTATTTGTATTCCGAAAATAATGTAAACTGCACTAAAATCAATATTTTACAAGAGCGTCAAGAAGAATCAATGGAAAGCGTCAAGACACAATCGAGTTTGTTAAGTTTTTTTCAAAAATTAATTTTAAAAACAAGTAAAGAAAGTCTGAAGTCGGTCTAGGCCGACATGAAATACCCTAAACCTACTTTTAAAAAAAAAAAATAATATTAATGAAAATGGGTGTGTCAGTGGGCGGATGATGCCCATATTTGATATGCATTTAAATGTTGATGAAAAATTTACTCCAACAATTGAACACACCTAAGCTTTGGAATAAAATACATACATACCAAATTTGATCTCTCTATGACAAACATAACCTTAATTATTGAGTTTTAAGCTTTTTGGGTTGTATGGGAAGTAGGCGTGTCCGTGAGCGGATTACGTCCATTTTTCAAAACCATATTTGGTTTGTCATAAAAAACATACCTGCCAAATTTTAAAATTTTGATATTATATAGGGTTTTGTATGCATAGTTTTCACTTTAGAATGTGGCTTTTCATTGTTCTCAATTATATATAAAAAAATTTTAATATACATATCATCAACATATTTCTAATACGACGCAAGTGTGGAAAAAATGATCTCATTTCTCCCGTGGTCTACGAGAAAGTTCAATCCATTTTCATCTTATTTCTTAACACAAATATTAAAAAAAAAATAAAACAAGTAACTTGAAATGCCTTGATTAGATAAAAATGGGTTACAACAAAACCAAGTAACTTTAGTACTTTTCAACTCTTTACTTAAACGAAGTAAAATTTTATGCGAAAAAAATTCACTTCAAAATACCGCAATCAAAAAACTATTTCCAAAATTTATTGAAAAATTTTTCTTAGTAACATCTTTTTCTTCAAACGTATCGAATTTATGCAACAGCGTACAATGTCGTCACTTGAAAAAAATTTCGATTCAATTGAAAATTTGTAAGTAATTATCTATCAAAACCAAGTATCTTGATAAGTTCCTTGAATTTTTTTTTTGGAAATTATTACAAAAATATTAGTATACTCTCTAGTATACTAATATTCTCTCTAGTATACTATTACTCTAGAAAGTAAAATTGATTTTAGTCCTGCATCGTCGTACTATGATCCTGATTTTGATCCACAAAATGAAAATAAGTGACGAATGGACAATCATTTCATGGATACTCGATCTGAAGATCCTCAAACAATCTTTTCCAATCGTACTACAGGGGCATTCCATCGTGACGTACACGACATTTGTACGGCTTGCTAAAAATTCAAGTAATTATTCATTATTCTTTTGCATAATTTTAATAATTTAAGACTTTTACACTTTTAGAAATAAGTTTAAGCAAATTTCTCTTGATGGTTAAAAGAAAAAAAACGATCAAATGTTGTGTGACGTACCCGACAATGAATCAACCAGTTTTAATGATATAACGATTTATCACGAAAATTCAGCTAAACCGTAAATGCAAAAACAAAATATGGATATAATAATAAAAAAATGCATTTTGAAGATAACTATACAAAGTCAAATTTGGAAATTAAACTTAAGAAACATGTGAAAACGATAAAAAGCAAGCGTGACGTACACGACATACTGTGTGACGTAAGCGACACGTACGAATTTAAACTATTTTATTGGTGTTTTTTACTTTGAGTATTGGTGTTTCGGCATCCATGCTGTATTCTTGAGTGTGAATTTCGTCTCCAATGTACTGCAGAATGTGAAAATTTATATGTCTTTGATGGGTTGCATAGACATCCATGGGGATTTCTCATTGGCGTGTCACTATTACAAAAACTCTGTATCTCGGTTAATATTGACACTAGGGTACTGAAATTGAAATTATATGGGGGTAGGGAGATTCAGTAAAACGCACGACGAAAAAGTGGGATGAATTATACATAGGGCGTGGCACTTTTAAAAAATTATTTTTTTTTCGATTAATATTCATACTAAGGTGCTGAAATTCGGTGAAAGTGTGGGTAGAATTATTACAAATCACGATTAAGAAAGTTGGTGGGACTCACATGGGGGCGTGTCACTATTAGAAAAACTCTGTAAGTTGGTTTATATTGTTTCAAGGATAGCTATTTGGTACATTGAAACATTTTTTAAAATATCTCTAAAACTGCCAAAGATTGAGATAAAAAATATATATTTTTGATAAAAAGTTGTCTGTAAAGTTTTTATAAAGAGTTTTACACCATATAAAAAACAATTTTGAAAATTTAAGAGAGGATAAAAAGTTACAGTCTCAAAATATGTTAAAATTTTAATATTTTTCAGTTTTGAAGGGACATATTTCGCAAACTAAAAAAGATAATTCAACTTTGGGTTCACAAATTGAAATAACTTATATTTTAAATATAGACAATTTAAATACGATCGAAATCCGTCCCCGCATTTAAAAGATATAGTGCAATTATTGAAAAAGGGACAAATTTTCAGATTTTTGCCTATAACTCCTAAGTTCGAACTGATAATGAAAACCGAATACCATTTTTTTAATTTGCGTTTATAATTCATCTAGAACTGATAGCACTTTATTCTGCAACTTTTGTTGTTTTTCCATATTGGCCTTATGTAAAAACTTCCATTAACTGTGTGACGTCCGCGACAAACAAGTAACTGCTAATTTTAAATACATTAAAAATGAAAAAGTCTGAACATTCAGTAGGTTTACATATGTTGACACTTTGTCTGTTTAGTAGTGATGTGAAAAAAATTTCACCTTCACTCTTACTCTAGTGATGACAATATATATTTTTTAAACGTGACGTACACGACATCGATTTACCAATTATAATGTTATCGATTTTACTCAAATGGAACTATTCCTTGGAGAAATGAAGGTTGTGATAGTAACAACACGATATGCGGTATTGAATAAAATCAATTACATAACAATTTGTTATGTATATAAAAGGAAAAATTGAGAAAAACTTTGAGTTAATTTTTAGCATTGATCTTTTTGACGATCTCATAAGTATATATACATATATTAATTATTGCAGTGATGAGCCAGAAAAAAGATATTGTACCATTAGGGACTTAACTCATGTAGGTTCACTGCCCTGTTGTTAAAAATTAGAAATTTTGCTTTTTTTTTTTTTGCTAAAATATACCGCTTTTCGTGGAATGCCCCTACAAAGGATTCTCAAACAATCGTGCTAGAAAGAAAAGATTATTACATCCAGCATACAGCAATTGCCGAAAAAAATGTAATGCAAAATTTTCAGAAGAACTCGAAAAGGATCATTGTAATTTTTTATAAAACTTCCTTCGAAACCGATGCAAAGCTTTTTGAATGCACATTAGTTCATCAAAAAGATCTTTTGAAATTTTCAAATACAATTAAAGGAAATCGTGAAAAATCCATCTAAAAAGAAGGATATTATAGATAAATTAATTCCTTCAATACATGATAACACAAAAATTAATTTTTGGGAAGATTTTAAGGAATGTGCAGATTCTAAGAAGGATCTTTCTATTGTTTTTACAAGCCATGCCTAAATACCAACATTCATTAATTTATTTATATGTTCCATTAATTTTGTTAAAAATAGTAACAAAAGATTTTTATTGAGTTTAATGAATATATTTATATATAATTTACTTAATAAGATACTTGTGAATTGTTTTTTCAATTTTCCCTAAATAACTTGCAAATTAAAATTGTAACAAATGTTCAACTTAAAAAAATCTTATATACGAAAAGATTATATCCTATAACGCAAAACCTCAATTTCTCATAATTCTCAAAAAACAAGTTACTTGGTTTTGTTATATCATGGGAGATTTCTATATTTACTAAAATATAAATCTGATATATTGACACCTGAACAAGTATTTTTTAAGAAGTAACCTGGCATAATAAAATTTTGTCTTTGCATACACCCTACACTTATACCCTACAGTTGAAAATATATAAATATAAAATGAAAAGCGCCATGAGTTTTTTAATGATTTTTTAAAAAAAATTCCATTAGCAGTATATGTGATTAAAACAATAAAATTTTTTTTTGCGTTATATGGGCAAATCCTGATTTGTTGTCCAAGAAAAATATATTTTTAATTTTTCAAAATTTTTATTGAACTTATTTATACACATTTCAAAACATTAAAATAAACAAAATTTTGAAGGCGTCAGGTCCCCTTATCGCTTTTATTCCAAATGTTGACTTAAATGTTGACTTTATTCCAAAATGACTTAAGTCATATAAGAATTAGGCCAACGATAAAAAAGTTTATTTCTTAATGACACTGAAAAAGAAATTCATACATATACAAATTTTTTTTATTTAATATTTTATAAAATTACTAGCGGACCCGGCGAACTTCGACTCGCCACAATTTAACGCCTTCAGATGAACTCCCGAGTAATAATAAAACACAGATAGTTCAAATTTCAATGCGAATTATTTGAGTGGAATCGAAATCAGTAGAGAGCGATATGATGAACAATGTTTTTTGATTTGTTTTCCGGCGCAAAAACAAACAGCGAAGACGTTTTTCCAACACGCGAACTTTTATTAAATATTTATAATTTTCTGCCACGCTCACCTCTCATACGAAATTTTCCACATCATGAATTTTTCACAATGTTTCGAAAATACTGCGAATACTGATTGCGAATAAATAGCCTAAGTCAACGTATAACGCCATCTACGGGGTTGTGGCATTGAACGCAGCACAGCGCCATCTGTTATTTGTCTCGTTGAGTTATCCACCCAAAAAGCCTCAGTCAACGTAGTACGCCATCTATGGGGTTGTGGCCTGATCGCAACACAGCGCCATCTGTTATTTATCTAGTCTAAAATCTTCAAATCATGCGATAAAATACAAAATTATTATTATTATTATTATTTATTATTAATTAATGTTGTACAACAAGACGAAGTCTTTTATAGTACACCAGAGTGGCGAAAAGCATTTAATAAAAACTTATAACTAACAATTTTTCATCAAACAAACTATTATGTTAAGCAAAGATAAAATTCAATGACTTAATAAGAACATTATTTAAAACATTAATAACTTAACAACTAAAGAGTAAAGCGAAGTAAAGTAGCAAAGTAGCAAAGTTATGAAAAAGATTTACAGAAAGCGAAATGAAAGACAATAGATATGACAGACTATAAATTTTAAACACAAAAAAAGTCATAAATTGCACGTTTGAAGCTGGTTCTTAACGAAATTATTTTTAAGTAGCTGGGTAAAGAATTCCAAAGTCTAATGGTGCTTATAAAGAAAAATCTACTGCTGTTGAGATAGGAGTACCTAGGAACAATTAAATTAATAGACCTGACTGATTGAAAAAACTGAAGTTTTTCATAGAGATAATCTGGGGTTTTGGTATAGATAAGTTTATGCAAAAAAATAAGGTTCCGTATTTTTAAATAATCCAACAGGTCGCAGCCAAGAATACCTTTACTTCTTAAGGAGATATGGTCAAACCTATGAACCCCATAAACATACCTAGCAGCGCAGTTGAATGCCACAAGAAGTTTATGCTGCGACTGTGAATCAAGTTGACTATAAACAACATCGGCAAAGGTAATGTGAGGTATAATGAGTTGAACAACAAGCCTGCGTCGAGTTTCGAGAGGTGTAAAATCAACAGAAGTTCGTAAATAACGTAACGTCCCATATATTTTTCCTACTGTCCTGTTTAAATGGTCTTTACAAGTAAGTTGTGAATTTAATACAAAGCCTAGGTTTTTCACTTTATTAACAACTTCCAACTCATCCCGCCCAATAAACAGGGGCAAAATGTCCACAAAGCTTGATTCACTTCTCGCAATAGGCAATACTTTAGATTTTAATGGATTAATAAAGGGTGATTTTTTAAGAGCTTGATAACTTTTTTTTTAAAAAAAACGCATAAAATTTGCAAAATCTCATCGGTTCTTTATTTGAAACGTTAGATTGGTCCATGACATTTACTTTTTGAAGATAATTTCATTTAAATGTTGACCGCGGCTGCGTCTTAGGTGGTCCATTCGGAAAGTCCAATTTTGGGCAACTTTTTCGAGCATTTCGGCCGGAATAGCCCGAATTTCTTCGGAAATGTTGTCTTCCAAAGCTGGAATAGTTGCTGGCTTATTTCTGTAGACTTTAGACTTGACGTAGCCCCACAAAAAATAGTCTAAAGGCGTCAAATCGCATGATCTTGGTGGCCAACTTACCGGTCCATTTCTTGAGATTAATTGTTCTCCGAAGTTTTCCCTCAAAATGGCCATAGAATCGCGAGCTGTGTGGCATGTAGCGCCATCTTGTTGAAACCACATGTCAACCAAGTTCAGTTCTTCCATTTTTGGCAACAAAAAGTTTGTTAGCATCGAACGATAGCGATCGCCATTCACCGTAACGTTGCGTCCAACAGCATCTTTGAAAAAATACGGTCCAATGATTCCACCAGCGTACAAACCACACCAAACAGTGCATTTTTCGGGATGCATGGCCAGTTCTTGAACGGCTTCTGGTTGCTCTTCACTCCAAATGCGGCAATTTTGCTTATTTACGTAGCCATTCAACCAGAAATGAGCCTCATCGCTGAACAAAATTTGTCGATAAAAAAGCGGATTTTCTGCCAACTTTTCTAGGGCCCATTCACTGAAAATTCGACGTTGTGGCAGATCGTTCGGCTTCAGTTCTTGCACGAGCTGTATTTTATACGGTTTTACACCAAGATCTTTGCGTAAAACCTTCCATGTGGTCGAATAACACAAACCCAATTGCTGCGAACGGCGACGAATCGACATTTCACGGTCTTCAGCAACACTCTCAGAAACAGACGCAATATTCTCTTCTGTACGCACTGTTCGCATTCGTGTGGTTGGTTTAATGTCCAATAAAGTAAACTGAGTGCGAAACTTGGTCACAATCGCATTAATTGTTTGCTCACTTGGTCGATTATGTAGACCATAAATCGGACGTAAAGCGCGAAACACATTTCGAACCGAACACTGATTTTGGTAACAAAATTCAATGATTTGCAAGCGTTGCTCGTTAGTAAGTCTATTCATGATGAAATGTCAAAGCATACTGAGCATCTTTCTCTTTGACACCATGTCTGAAATCCCACGTGATCTGTCAAATACTAATGCATGAAAATCATAACCTCAAAAAAATCACCCTTTACAAAGCAAGTTGTTGAGAGCCCATTTGTTCAAAGAATCTAAGTCAGAATTCAGCCTGTAGTTCAAATCTTCCATGAGCCAAGTGGGCCGAGAGAGATAAAGCTGTATGTCGTCAGCGTATGCATGGACAGTCGCATATTTGCAAACAGAAAAAACATCATTAATGAACATAGAGAAAAGGAGGGGACCCAGGATAGACCCCTGGGGAACTCCGGTATTGACAGTTTTAAGAGAAGAATATATATTTCCAACTTTTACACGTTGCATTCTATTTCCAAGGTAATTGGATAATAAATTTACTGCACTCACACTAAAATTAAAGTTATTTTTAAGCTTCTTGCAAAGCAAATTATGGTTGACAGAATCAAATGCCTTAGAGAAGTCAATAAGACAGAGAAGGGTTATAAAGTTCTGATCATAAGATAGTCTTATGTCCTCAATAATTTTCAATGCAGCAGTAGAGCAGCTGTGGCCAGACCGAAAGCCTGATTGCAGTGGAGATAACAATTTGTTTACATGTAGGTAATCAGATATTTGATCGGACAATATTCTCTCAAAGACTTTCGCCAACGCAGGGAGTATACTTATGGGCCTGTAGTCTTTAGGCTCTGAAGCGAAAGCTGTTTTTGCAATAGGAATTACTGTGGCAGCTTTCCACAGTTCAGGAAAACGAGAAGAAGTAAAACAGTGGTTGATTATATGAGTTAGAGGCGCTAATATAAATGGGATGACTAATTTTATAAACTTGATGGGCATTCCATCAATTCCTATTGCATTAGAGCTTACCTTCAGTATACATTTTGCTACATAATCTTCATTGACATTTGAAAATTCAAAAGGGCGGAAAGGAAAGTTGTTTTCATGTTCACATAACTCTGTATTAATACCAAAACTATTAACAATAGGCATGCCAGAGGTGAGAAAGAAGTCATTAATCACAGCTGGGTCAAACTTGCAGTCACTAGGCTCTTTGCTAATTACTCTTAACTTTTTTATATTTTGCCACAACTGTTTGGAATTTAAGTTAGGATTAAGTTGAGCATGGTAGAATTTCTTTTTTTCTTGTTTAAGCAAACTAGTCGCTGCGTTACGAGCACTTCGATAGTTTTCCCAGTTTTCATTTGTTCGGTTAACTTTCCATTTCGAAAAGAGCTTATTTCGGGTCTTTATAAGTAGATTAACACGAGAGGTAAACCAAGGACACGAGTTATTAGAAGCACGAATCGAACGTAAGGGAACATGACGAGTAAAAGCAGCATCTAAATTATACATTAGCACATTTAGTTTTTCATCTACCGAATCATGGAACCAACAGTCGTTCCAGCACATATTGCATAAGTCATCAGATAAGGCATTGAAATCTATAGATCTGTAGTCATAATAAGAAAAAGCAGTCTGAGAAGTTCTATCAAAGCAGATATTAAGGCAACAAAAAACTAAGTCGTGATCGGATAGAAATGACATTTGATCAAATTTAAGCAGTAGGGACGAGTTAGAGACTAAAACAATTCGTCGAAAAAAAATTAAAATTGTTCACGTTTTTGCGGAATTTTCCGAGTTTTTCAATAAGAGTTTTATATTTTTCCATTTGAAAAGCCATTCCGGAACAATTGCACGCAAATTTCCATACAAAAAATGAAATTTCGATTTTCCCAATTTTCCGACTTTTCCGGAGGGTTTTCCCAAAATTTTCTTTCGTAAAAACCTTCTCCAGGCAAATACGAACAACTGAAAAAAAAAATTGAGCCAAATCGGTCCAGCCGTTCTCAATTGATGAATTACTATACATTTTTCACACCATTTTTATATATATAAAGATTATTTTTCTTGTTTTTTATTAGCAAAATCGTTAATTACATTGTCAATGTCCATTTCATTACTTAACTTGTATTCTATAGATAATATGGCAAGATTTTGTAGGCGAGACGTACTCACTGTAGTTCTAATGTAGGTTTTTATGAATAAAAGCTAAGAATAAAGCTTAGAAAAGCTCCTCTCACAAGTGGCAATACTTACAGCAATGGTTAGTATGGTTAGCACGTATCTTTCGTAAAAGTATAACAATGTTTGGAACCTCGTTTTCTAGACTTAATTTAAAAATAAATTTTAAAATTTCAAGTGGACCTTTCATACAAGAATCATTTTCTTTGTGAGCAATAGAAACAATATTCTGAAGTATTTTTCTCTCAACGAGAAACTCTTCCTTGTCAATTTCTTCGTGACAGAGTTCATTCAGTTTACATTACAACTTATCATTCAGGAGAATCAAAGGAGTGAGTAAGAATTGCGTATTTTTGGGCAAGAGCACGAAGCTGCTGAAACCTTGTGGTCATTTCTCAAAATCAGTTCTTCAAAATTAATAATTAAATTATTAAATTCGAAAATGACCCAAATCAGTATAGACCACGCCTAACTCCTCTTCAAAGTGATTTTTTTAAAACAGTAAAATCAATTCAAAAATCACAAAAACAAAAAAATATAATAGATACGTCTTAAAATTATACGCATAAGTCTAATTTCTTAATATGCACTCTGAACTTAAAATTCGCCATAATCAAACGAAAATTCCGCCTTCCTCCCACACTCAACACATCAAAGCACAAAACAGCTATTTTTACCAAATATACCTAAGTTGAAAAACGTTATTCTGTTAAACCACTTTTCTACTGGCCATTTCCACTGATAAGTTAAAGCACTTAAAAACTCAAAAAACTTAGAGTTACTCGAAAACACCAGTTATTCAATGCAAGTTTCAAGTCGCAGCCGAGTTACTCGAAAATTCAACTACTCGCACATGCCTACATATTATGTCTATATTTATTTCTTTGGCAACTAATTTTGAGACTCGAAAAACGATTATATATTTTGGTTGTGCTCAATACGAAGCTCATAAATATAGTTACATTAACAGTGGTGGCCAAATTTATTCATTAAGTTTAGTTCTTTCTTTTGTTTGTACACCTTAAAATTATGTTGTACACATATTTATTTTGTAAAAGGCTTTATTTAGCTTTAGTGCCGCCCCTAAAATATTGCCGCTCGGGGTGGACCGCGCCCCCCGCCCCCCACGGTACGCGGCTGGGTTACACAGATGCTTATTTATTCCGTTTTCAATGTTTGGGTTGTATGGGAGGTGGGCGTGAGCGGATCACACCAATTTTTCGAAGCCATCTTTTGTTCATACAAAACACATACCCACCAAATTTTATTGTTGTAGGTTAATTATTAGCTTATATATCCAGTTTCCAATTTTTACCCTAAACCTGAAAGGTCAAGGTATATTAACTTTGTGCAAACGTTTGTAACGCATAGAACGAAGCGAGTCCGGTATATATAAAGTATATATATTCTTGATCAGAGTCACTTCGTGCGTCGAGCTATCCATGTCCGTTTGTCTGTCCGTCCGTCTGTATGTTGTCCGTAAACACAGGATAAGAAGGAGTTGAGATAATTGAATTAAACTCGATACACATAGTCGCACAGACCTAAGGATCTGTACTATTGAATATTTTTGGAATCCGCCCACGGACACGCCTACCTCCCATACAACACAAAAATTGAAAACTGCATAACTCAGCTCATAATTAACCTACAACAATAAAATTTAGTATATATGTGTTTTGTATCAACACAAAGATGTCATCGAAAAATGAGTGTCGTTCGCTCACGGACACGCCCACCTCCCATACAATCCAAAAATTGAAAACGCAATAAATAAGCTTGTGTTTAACCTAAAGAGCTAAAATTTGACACATATGTTTTTTATGACAAGACAAAGATGTTTTTGAAAAATGGACATCATCCACCCACGGACACGCCTACCTCCCATACAACGCGATAATTGAAAACTGCATAACTCAGCTCATAGTTAACCTACAACAATAAAATTTGATATGTATGTGTTTTATACCAACACAAAAATTTCTTCGAAAAATGGGCGTCATCTTATGACGGACACGCCCACCGCCCATACAACCCAAAAATTGAAAATGAAATAAATAAGCCTGTGTTTAACCTAAAGAGCTAAAATTTGGCACATATGTTTTTTATGACAAGACAAAGATGGTTTTGAAAGACGGACGTCATCCGCCTATGGACACGCCTACCTCCCATACAACCCAAAAATTTAAAACGCAATAAATAAGCCTGTGTTTAACCTACAGAGCTAAAATTTGGCACATATGTTTTTTATGACAAGACAAAGACGTTTTTGAAAAATGGACGTCATCCGCCTACGGACACGCCTACCTCCCATACAACCCAAAAGGTTAAAACTCAATAAATAAGGTTTTGTTTGTCATAGAGAAATTAAATTTGGTATGTATGTATTTTATACCAAAACTAAGGTGTGTTCAAAAATTGGGAGTAGTCCGTCCATGAACACGCCCACCTCCCATAGCGAAAGCATAATAAAGGCATTAACTGTGAGCTACAGGAATAAAACTTGGTATGTGTACATTTTTCTTCAACATTTAAATGCATATAAAATTTAGGCTTCATGCGCCCACGGACACGCCCATTTACAATAAAAATTTTTTTGTTTTTGAAAAGTGGGTTTAGGGTATTTCATAGTCGGCCTAGACCGACTTAAGACTTTCTTTACTTGTTTTTACGTAGAATTACCCCAATAGGCAATTAAACCAGCGCTCTTCATACGAAGGCCTGCATTGACTGATACTTTTGAAGACTAAACACATCCGTTCCTCGCTGCTGTTATGAGCACTTCTTGAAGGCCTTCTTTTTCTGCATAAAAGGGAGCACAACAAATTTGTTTTCCCTACAAAGACTGACTTTTCATATACTTCAAGGCAACTTTTTCGTTGAAAGTAAGAATATATATCAGTATAAAAATATGACGCAATAATGGCCCTTCTTACTGCTATATCAAAGATTATAGATTGAAATTAATCTAACTTAAAAAAACATAGGAGAGAAGAAGATAAAATCATAAAATATATAAATAAATAGAAAAAGGTGTAAAAGAAAAAAATATTTTTTCAACACTTTTTGTTTACCCCTACTTTTAGCCATTCTAAAGAAGTGCTTCTATCAGGCCTCTTTTGAGCTATCGGAGCGGAAGGCCTGCGAAATTTTCCCACTTCATATAAAAAAGAAAGTATAATTGTATATGAGTGCGGCAGTACTACAAAATCCACAGGAAGGCCTGCTAGCAGCGATGTCATTGTCTACTGGGCAAGAGTTTTTTTCATAAGTGTTAAATCTAATCGGAACACCCTCTTAACGTGGAGTAGAGCACCAATGCTGCGAATTCTTTTAAAACAAAACCAACACAAGCAAAAATAACAAAACAAAAACAAAGAAAGCAGCAGACACAACATGCAAGCAGCTAATAGGGGCTTTCGCATGGTCCAACAAATTGGATAGACATGGCATATTGGACGACAAGTACTACCATGCGTAAGCTAAAACGACGGTCGGTCCAACATGTTGGATGAATATCAAAAAATTTTTGATTTTTCTGCCGGTCCGTCCGACTTGTTGGACATGTGAACGAATGTTGGTCCAACACGCTGTATTTTTCATTTCTTATAAATTTTCAGCGAGTAAACAACGTTCAATCGAAGATCATATCGCTCATTTGCGAGAAGAACGTCATAACTCAAAAAACGCGATTTTTGAGTTAATGATGCAGAAATGTGTGTTTAAACATGATCTCTGTTCTGTCTAAAAACGGTACTGCTATCTGTTTAACTCATTACGTGAGAGCAAAAAATGCCGTTATTTCGTTTGGCAACTTATTTACTTTTTTATTTGCAAGACCGTCTTATCTCAGTTACGCATTGATCGCCAGAGTGAAAGCACGTTGAAGTTAGCAGAAATAGTGACATTTTATTGTTTGTGACAATTTTCTTAGAAAAGTATGTACATTTTTGTCGTTTGTAATTTTCATGTATATTGTGTTATTTTGAGTTATGCCTGTGTAATTAAAAAAAGTGTCTTAAACTAAGGTTGTAATAACGCTTCATGTGACGTTATTGATAAAAAAAAGTGTTGCGCAGAATAAACTATTTTGTGTTATGCCGTTGTTGTTGATAACACGAGTAGTAATTACAAGTTAGCTTTTTAACATTATAAACAATGTGTCGTTCTAGTTGAAAATATAGTTCACTGTTCAAGATTAATACTGTGTATAATTCAGAATGATACGATATTGCTGATAATATTTTTTAGTATATTTAAAGTAAAATATTTTAGATCATCTTAAAATGTCTGCCGCTGGAAACTTTTCATCCTCATCATCATCCAGGAGCTCATTTTCATTTTCAGAAGACCGCGACAATTCTGAAGAAGATAAAAACTACCTACCCAGGAGTGATGATAACAGCGACAGTGATGATGAAACATGTACAAATCGCAATCATGCCGAAAAATTCAAAAAACCCACTACTTCAACTACTACATTTAAACCCTTTCTTGAAGAATGCGTGTTTGAAGAAACAGATAATAACATAATAGCATGTGAACAGCTTTCTGAATCTCCTGACATTGGTAATGATGAAGCACTTCCAAGTACATCGAACAAGAAATCAAATACCGAAAGTCCATTCACAAATACATCTGTATTAGCTATTTTAGCAAGTCCACTTAAAAAGGGAAGAAAGAGAACAAAAAACCCGAGCAATTGGAAAAAAGCTTTACAAAAAAAAAAAAGGAATAGTGGAAATGAGTATGAAACTAATACAAAAAATAAAACTATTAGAGCTGAACGGAAAATGAAAGCTGTATGTGCTGAAAGCTGCAGGTTTGCATGTTCAACTAATTTCACCGAAGACGAGAGGAAAATTTTGTTTTCTTCTTATTGGGCACTAGCCGATATTGAATATCAGCGACAATTTCTTGCGAATTGTATGAAAATAGTTGAACCACTATACCGCTATATTCGCATTGGGGGTAAGAGAGCACAAAGGCAAAATAATACTGCATATTTTTTCCGATGTGGTGATGAAGAAAAGCGTGTGTGTAAACTATTTTTTCAAAATACCTTAGATATAACAAACCGTTCAATTCGTACAGTATTAGATAAACGATATAAGGTCGCCAGTAATGTCTTAGAGCCCGATCAAAGAGGTAAACATGGAAAGCATAAGGCACTCGATCCAAAAATAAAATCTGGTATCAAACAATTTGTCAACACAATACCAAAAATTGAGAGTCACTACACACGCGCAAATACGTCAAAAGTATTCATTGATGGCAGCAAATCGATAACCTCTCTTCATAAAGACTATGTGGAAATATGTAAAGCAATGTTTTTTATAAAACAAAGTGACTTAAAGTGACTTTAAGAACGCTATTGTTATCAAAAGGCAAAAAAAAAACGATAATATTGTTGTCAACTTAAGCAAAGCTTTCTTTGAAAAACCAGGACTTTCACAAAAAAAGAAAGACGATTTAATTGACTTACTTAATAAGAAACTCATCCCACCATTTTATAGACCATTCTATGAGAATTTATGAATTTAATATGAATTTTATGTTGACGAAAAAAATATTTAAGTTTCTATTTTATTACATTTTGAATTGTTTTTAGTTACAAGACTGTGAATTTTAATATTATAATTCCTCAAATATTATTTATTATTAATAAAATCAAAGTTCCTATTATATTATGTTATGTAAAAATTTAAGTTTCCATTTCATTTCATTACATTTTGAATTGTTTTTAGTTACAAGACTATGAAATTTAATATTATTATTCCTCATATATTATTTAATATCAATAAAAACAAAGTTCCAATTATATTTATGTTGGCATTTTTATTTAGTGCAACTTCAATGTTTAGATATCTAAAGAAATATGTATTTTTTTGCTAGAAATAACGACACATTTTTATTTAGGACACTCTAATGCTTTTTTTTTTGCAACAAGAACGTCATAATCCAAAGTGCACAACTTTTTTGCTTAATAAAACCTCTTTAAATTATAATTAACGTCTATTCAAGTACACATATGCTGAAACAGTTAAATAGTGCATCCGCTTAATAGGCGTTTACTGATTTTTGATAAATAGATTAATCGTAAAAACACGATGAAAACTTTAAATGCGTTTTCTGCAAAATGACTTTTTTTGTTTTATGACGTTCTTCTCGCAAATGAGCGATATAATATAAAGATGCGCCACGTAGAACATTAAAAAGTAATAAATATTTTTCAGATCAAAACGTAAGCTTTTGTGAGTGCCAAACGAAAAAGCTTAAAATTCTTGCTTGAGAGAAAAGTTTTCGACCTTTGAATGAACTTGCTCTCTGCAATGCTCTTTCACTCTTCTCCCCTTGCCATTCAACTAAGCATATAATAGATAGAGGACCAGTGCTGTCACTTTACCACAATTGTGGTAGATCTACCACTTTTTTCGACTTTTTTGACATCTACCACTTTTACCTCCCACTATTTACCTTTTCCCAAAATCTACCACTTATTTCTGTCACAATTTCTATCATCAATCTATTTTTAAAGAATTATAAATATTATTTGTTTCTTTAATATAATTTTTATAATATTTTACCGAGACAGGAAAAGGAATTTTTTTAATGTGTGATTGGATTTTAATAGTACTGCATTGGAATAAATCATAAAATCTATGCAAAAAACAAATAAAAATTAGATTTTCAGTTCTTTTTCAATTATTCCGAAATTCTTTTTTTAATTTCGTAGGACACGAAAACGTTACCTAAGTTACAACTTTTAAAAAGTTTTCAAATTCAATATAACACCTAATCTAACAATCTTTTGGTGCGCATGAAAACTTTGCTTGAAAGTTGCTTATTTTCTGGTTCGCGAGCAGCTCCTAAATTGGCTCTTTGCTTGCTCGCGGTCCAGTTTGTACTTTGCATCTCATGATAGGCAGTGGGAGTTACGGAAATTTAAAAAAAGGCTTGGGCCACGAGCGTCTAAAAAGTAGCGAGATCCAATAACGAGATTTTACGTTTATCAGTCTTTATGATCCGGTATTCACAACTGAAAATTGATGTAATGCTATTTTTGGAAAATAATTTGAGAACAATTGTTTATCTGATTTTTCCAATAATTTAATTTTTTTTAATTTAATTTAATTTATTGAGTCTTTTTTCCAATCGAATACAGTAAGGACAATTTATATTTAATAATTATAAGGTAGATAACTTAGAATTATGATTGTGTTATTCTAAGGAGTTAAGAATGAGTAAGCAACATGCTTTGTTTTTCTTTTGATTGTAATACATACATGAATGTGTTTTGTTTTCTTTAAGTTGGTACTGCTTGCTCTCGGCATTAGTGAGTATCATTGAGACGTGTTGTCTCTGTTATACAAAAGTAAGCTTACAAACTAAACAAACAAACACTTAAAACTACCCTTAATATAAGGGCCTTAAATCTAAATTCAATCACCGTAGGTGTTGTGTTACAAGAGAACATGCACATTAGCCAGAATAGAATTTAATAATAAACAATATAATTGAATTTATTATGACAAGATATTGATTTGTACGCAATATAATTTTATATGTGTTTTTTGATATGATTCAGTTATGATTAACCCCTGTGGGTGCCAGGTATAGATTTAGCAAAAAATTGAGGTAACAGTGGAGTGTCGAAGTTAAGATCTGTTTCGATCTCTTCATTTAATAAACCAATAGGAGATAGATAGTTAACTGAGAACCAGCTGAACTGTTTTTGGAAGTTAAAGGTATCTTTTAATAATTCGTTGTCATGGAATTGCAGTTTATCAATAAATTTTTTTTGTAAAGATAAAGCATAGCGGCATATTGGATTAATCATAGCTTTTTTTTAAATGAATTTATTTGAATATCGTTTGTTAAAAGATTCAAAGTTTTTATTAACACAACGTCTTAAAATTTTCCGTTCTAGAACTTCGAATTCATTGGCTACCGTTGGCGATATTGAGAACCAGATAGGAAATGCGTATAGCAAAACTGAACGTATGCTTACTTTATAGATCAGAAGCTTTGTTTTTTGACTAAGGTATTTGTTATTCAAAAGTATAGAAAACATGCCTGTTAATTTGTGAGCTTTTCTTAAATTTTCTCTTGCGTGCTTATTGAATTTAAGAAGATTGTTAAATTCTATGCCCAAATATTTAATGTTGTTTTTGAAGTTTATTTCCGTATTATTTAAGAGAAGCTTCAAATTTTTGCTTTCTGGAGTAACAGTTTTTCCACATTTACCAGACGCATTTCTTATGCAAATAGCCTCGGATTTAGAGATATTGATTCGAATACCCCAGTTGGTGTAAAAATCATTGATGATTTGTAGGTGTCTGGAGACCTTATTTAGCGCAGCTAGAGGAGATTTGTGATGTGCAAAAACTAGACAATCATCAGCATATAAGATACCTCTTGAGTCAGACATTATGTGGGGGAAATCATGAATAAAAATATTAAAGAAGTGTGGAGCCAGCACTGAGCCCTGGGGAACGCCACTCTTAACTGAGCCGAAATTTGAATTTGAGTTATTTATTTGAACACAGAATTTACGATTGCAAAAAAAACTTCGAAATAATTTTAATAAAAATGGATCAAAACCTAAATTAATGAGTTTAAAAAGAATTCCATCTTGGAAAGCTTTGTCGAAAGCCTTTTCTATGTCTAAAGAGACTGCGACAGTGCATTTTTTT
Organism: Tetanocera ferruginea; assembly: GCA_958299015.1. Lineage (NCBI taxonomy): Eukaryota > Metazoa > Arthropoda > Insecta > Diptera > Sciomyzidae > Tetanocera > Tetanocera ferruginea. The sequence goes on from OY282642.1 coordinate 59,349,483, forward strand.
TGACGAAGGTTACGAATAATTTTGTCGTGGAAAAGAAGTAAAGCATGAGTAGTGGAGTGTCCTTTTTTGAATCCGAATTGGAAGGGAGGGATGTAATCATCTCCAAGATTTAATTCCATTTTTAGTTTTAAAATATGTTCGAAAATCTTTCCAAGATTTGAAAGCATTGAAATCGGCCGAAAGTTATTTATGTCGATATTGTTTGTTTTTTTTTTTATTGGAATTATGTTTGCTATTTTCCATTTATTCGGAAAGTAACCATTATTTAAACAATTATTAAATAAAATAGTTAAAAAATTTAGTGCTAAAGGAGGAAATTTTTTTATAATAAAGTTTGAAATTTTGTCTAGTCCTGAAGATTTTTTGTTGTTAAGATTTTTTAAAATGGTTCCGATAGTTTGGGTTTTAATAAAATGAAATGTGTCATTATTATTGAGAGAATTAAAGTCATCATTGAAATTATTAATCGTAGTGGGCAGGTTCGATAAGCTGGCTGACACTGAGGATTTTATATCAAGTAGATCTGATCTTTGTGGAATAATTTCTGAGTAATTCTGAGTAAATAAACTTCTAAAGTTTATCATTGTTATCTTGAATGATGATATCATTACAGGAGATCACTGAGCATTGTGAATTTTTATTTTTACTAACAATTTTATAAATTTGTTTGTAAGCAGTTGGGCCCGGTTTGATGCGTGCTAGTTTTTTTTCGAATTCATTGGCTTGTTCGATTTGAACTTTCTCTTTGATGATGACTTTAAGAAGTTTAATTTGGTTGGATAACAGTTTATATTAAAATTTCTATGAAAAAGTTTTTTTTAAACTTTTCTGCCAGTAGTGTTTGATTTTGAAAAGTTTTTTAACGCTATCCGAAATGAAATATTTGTTTCTTTTATATTCAAAAGTTTCTGAGTGCAAGGAGATTGTAGAACCAATTATAGCTGTGAATTTATTGATATACTCGTCTATGTCAGAGTTTTGTAAATTTATGTTGTTTGGTGGGAAGTTTTCGGCTAGAGCAATTTCCAGATCTTGGCCGAAGATGGACCATTTAGCTTTTTTTAAAGAGGTGACAAACTGTGGACTTTCAAGAATAAATTCGACATCTATAATGTTAATTTTAAGAAGAATCGGGAAGTGATCAGAGAATGAAGCTAAAGTGGAAATAGTGAAATTTTGGTTGATTAAATCGATTAGATTTGGGCTTATTAAAAAGTGATCAAGAAAGGAGGCAGCAGAAGGAAAAGACGGCCTGCTATCAGAGACGCGAGTAAAATCGAGTGTGTAATTTTACAGCCAGTTTTGGAGTGTTTTGCCGTTACTGTTGTCAAAATTGTCGCCCCAGAGAGAATTTCTTGAGTTGAGGTCGCCACCGATAATCGTGGCCTCAAAATTTTTTGAAAGTTTTAGGATTTCGCAAAGGCTTGAATACAATTGAGCCGATGGGAAGTTACAAGGTACATAAACAGACCCAAGTAAAAGAGATTTATGGGATCTATGTCCGGATAAGTTGAGTTTAATAAAGATGTGTGGAAAAGTGACTCCTTGTAGTGTGACTCGAGAAAAACTGAAGTTCTTTTTTAAAATAATGGCTACTCCAGTAGGGGAATTGTCGTAAATAAAGTTATATTCTTCTAAGAATACTTTTGGGTTTCGTAAATGACATTCTTGGATGAATCCAAAATCTATATCGTGATTTTTAAGGAGATTTAATAATTCTATTTTTCGACTTGTGGCTACAAGAGATCTGACGTTGAATGTAATAAGCTTAGTATTACGGACCATAAGAATTTTTAATTTGAGTCAGTAGATCTAAAAACTGTGCTTTAGCCTGCTCACAAGGTATGGTTCTATAATTGTTCATAAATTTTAAAATTTTTTGTTCGAGAGTAAGTAATCTGTAAGTTTGAGGAACTCATTTATTATTGGGGGTCGAGAAATGGAGTTGGAATGATTGCCAACTCCATCTCTTAGGGTTTAAGAGACTTGAGTTACGGAAATTTAAAAAAAGGCTTGGGCCACGAGCGTCTAAAAAGTAGCGAGATCCAATAACGAGATTTTACGTTTATCAGTCTTTATGATCCGGTATTCACAACTGAAAATTGATGTAATGCTATTTTTGGAAAATAATTTGAGAACAATTGTTTATCTTTTTTTTCCAATAAAATTTAATGAATGTTAAAATAAAGCTATACCATAATTTTTATGAGATTACTGCAAGTAAGCCCCATTTTTTGAAGATAGGAAAAATCTACCACTAATTTTCTTAATCTACCACTCTTTTCAGACACAATCTACCACTATTTATAATTTTCAAGTGACAGCACTGTAGAGGACTCAAATCGCATAAAAATGTGTTTCTATCGAAATTGTATGCAAATGATCGTCAGTTTGTGTGTTGTTGTGGCTACCAGTGCTACGACGCATGCGCATTGTTGCTAGCATCGTTTATATTTGTTTTGCCTGTGTCCCTTTCCATTTGCCACAACCATCACGATTGCTACAATATATTTTGTAGCATACACTGGTTTACAAATAACGAAAAGTTGTTTGTACTTTGAATGCCACTATCCTTTTCTCATGTAAAATCGGTCGCTAATTCCAAAAAAAAAATTTTTTTTTTTCTGTCACTCCGTTTTCGAGATATTGCCCACTGTAGGGTTTTCAACGAAAAAAAAGTTAGTTCCACTTAATTGCATATATCTCCAGAACCAACAACAGTAATCAAACAAATGATATATCAAATAAAAGCTAATAAAATTTCTTACAAACAATGCAAAGTACATATTGGCTGTAAGCCAGTGTTATTGTTGTTGTTACACGAAAATTAATGGATAATGAATGAAGCTAGTTTTTGAATTTTGCGATTTCAGCATTTTTTCGTTTTTGTGATTATGAATTTTTTGAATTCTAATTTAAAAAATATATTTCAATTAAATTGAATTAAATAAAATTAAATTACATATATTTAAATTAAATTTATTAAATTAAATAAAATTATAATAAATTAAATTAAATAAAATTATATGAAATAAAATAAAATAAAATAAAATTAAATTAAATTAAATTAAATTTAATCAAATTAAATTAAATTAAATTAAATTAAATTATATTAAATTAAATTAAATTAAATTAAATTAAATTAAATTAAATTAAATTAAATTATATTAAATTAAATTAAATTAAATTAAATTAAATTAAATTAAATTAAATTAAATTAAATTAAATTAAATTAAATTAAATTAAATTTAATTTAATTAAATTAAATTAAATTAAATTAAATTAAATTAAATCAAATTAAATTAAATTAAATTAAATTAAATTAAATTAAATTAAATTAAATTAAATTAAATTAAATTAAATTAAATTAAATTCAATTAAATTAAATAAAATAAAATTAAATTAAATAAAATTAAATTAAATTAAATTAAATAAAATTAAATTAAATTAAATTAAATAAAATTAAATTAAATTAAATTAAATTAAATTAAATTAAATTAAATTAAATTAAATTAAATTAAATTAAATTAAATTAAATTAAATTAAATTAAATTAAATTAGATTAAATTAAATTAAATTAAATTAAATTAAATTAAATAAAATTAAATAAAATTAAATAAAATTCAATTAAATTAAATTAAATAAAATAAAATTATTTTAAATTAAATTAAAATCTGTAAATAAAAAATAAATTAAATATTAATTTAAATAAAAATCTGTTTTCTCTGCCGCGAATGTCATGTTCGTCGTTAAATTAAATAAAATTTAATGTGCGAACCCGACACACTTTGCAAATCAAAATTAAATGTTTAGTTTGATTTTTCCATGCAGTTACTTTAACCTTATTTGATTTAAGTTACAATTTTCAGACACTTGCTTAGAACGATCATGAAGTTCCGATAACAAATGATGATTTAGATACAAAAACTCGACATTCGAACAGTAATTAAAGCAATATAAAAGTAAACCGTTAATCGAGCTTTATTTGGTATCTTTTTAATTTTTTATTATTTATTTGTAATTGATAAAAGGATTTTATAAGAAGAGTGCAAACATAACATTAATATAAAAACGAAAAATTGTAAAAAAAAGCTGTTAAAGGCAGCTAAAGGCAAGAAAAATATATTTTCAGTTATCAGGTTAATTTTTTCAGAATAACAACTGAAATAAGTTTTAAAGTCATCTAAAAATTCAGGCATTTATTTTTTATAATAAAACAAAAAATAAATTGTTTATTGACATTTTTATTTTCGGTTTTATATTAATAAATAAATAATAACTAATTACAAAATAAACAAATCAAACAAAATAGTACCGCAAAAACCCATTTTAGAAATGTCTCTTATAATGTTATTTGCTACTACATTTCAATCAAAGATCATATTATAATAATTAAAGTTATTAGGATTTTTTTGGTAAAACGCAAGGAAATTCAGCTACTTTTTCGTTGCGGCTAAATCGTTTTATGAGATGTTTCGTGCATCGAAACTTAACATATGCTCTCTATTGCTCTCCAATATTATGCTCACATCGTTGCTTACTCGTCTCTCACTCTCAAAAGCTTTACATCGTTCGCTCGCTGGCTCTCACAAAGCTTTAAAGTGGATTTATGATAAATCCACATTAAATTTTTACTGTGCCATTCGGTTGTATGGCGGTGGCTCATCTTTGTATTATATGATCTTTGGTTCAATCAGTGCATAAAAATTACTAACAAACACTTAATGCACGCGTTTATGTGCTTTAAATAACCACATTTTCCTTTTATTAAAAGAAAAAAATTTCCTTTTCATATCCATCTCTTCCTTTCCCTTCAAAACTTGATCAATTATTAGCAAACCCAAAAATTATTTTGCCATTGCGCCGAAGTGTTCTGCTTGAGAGTTTGTAATTAATTATGTCGTCCAACAAGTTGGATCATTCGAAAGGTCTATCAAATTGGTCCGTTAGTTTTCCATCCGACTTTGTCGTCCAATATGTTAGATCATGCGAAAGCCCCTAATGTTTGATTTTCTTATATAAAAATCTAGATTATTCTTCTAAGCTTTTGCTATTTTGTGACTTAAATATAAAAGTAACAAAATCCAAAATTAGATATTCGTTTAGCGCAGGATATATCTGATACTTTAATATAAATATTATGTTTGAACGATGAATATTATAGGCTGTAGGTATGACCTTAAAAAAATTTGTTAAAACGACTGCATACAAACTGCGCTGTAATACGTAATTCTACGTTTGTTTACTTTTTTTTTGAAAAAGTAGGCAACTCTAGCAAAAAAATTCCAAAAGTATTTTATTTTTTATTAATAATCGCTTTTCAATTGCTTTCTAACGATACTTCATTTACAAAAATAGGGGTAACAAATGACAGAGGTATGGTTAATTGAAAATGACTCAATTTTCAAGATTTTTACTTTGATCAAAAATTGCTATCTCCATAACTTTAGAAAAAATTGCGACATAAAAGTCATCTGAGTAATCAAATACTGGGTTGCAATATTATGAACTATATTGATGCTAGAAATTGTATTTTCTTACATTACCTGTTATATTCTAAATCACCTGCATATCTTTTTGATAAGCTTCAATTTTGCAGATCAAATAGAAATTTCAATCTCAAAATCCCTGTTTATAATTATCTGAACTCTAACAGATTATTCTTCGTAAACGCCATCAGATTATGGAATTCGTTGCCTACAGGAATTAAAAATATTTCTAATAAACAAACCTTCAAGCATAAAATTTTTTAATACTTTTCCTAATACTCTCTCTGTCCTTAATAACTTTTTTATTCTTTCTTTTCTTAATTTTTCAATCTCTTATAAGTCTAACTATAATTAAGTCTCGATTTATGTTTGTCTGATTATTATGTTACTGATGTTTACTATTCATATCCATAGTTCGTTAAATTGTTTGTTTTTATTTTTTTATTACTGATAACTTAATTTATTTCAATTTTTAAACTTAAATTTATCAAGTCAGTTGTATAATTTATAATGTTACTGATGTTTACTATTTATATCTATAGTTCGTTAAATTGTGTTTTTAGTTTTTGATTATTGATAACTTAATTTATTTCTATATTTTAACTTCTATTTTTCTAGTCAGTTGTATAATTTATACTTGATTGTTGACAATATGTTTATATTTTATATTGTGCATTTAAAAGACTGTGTCTTACATGCAAACATTACTCTTAATAAATGAAATGAAAAATAAAAAAATAACTTCTATTCTTGTAAGTGGAAAAGGAGCATGAGGTTAATTTTGGGAACAAAAAATTTACTTAGGCTTGGAATGGCCGGCATAAGTTCAGCATAAGTAAATTATCAAAATAATTAAACCAAATATAAAAAAAATATAAAACTAAAACAAATTTCGTTTCGTTGAAAAACGAAGTTATCATAAAATAAAAATGCATTTAAAGTTAATTGAAAAATATGATAATATGATCTTATATGTTGTTTCTAAGATAAATTTGGCATTTCCGATACATTAAATACCGTAAAAAATTTGAATATACGGCAGGAATCTGAGCAAAGCTCGGTCGCCCAGGTACTGTTATTTAAGTGAATTAAATGAACACTCAAAAGTTAAGTGTTTAAAAAACACTTAAAGCCAAATCCAATTGGATTATTTCGATTTTTTCACACAATTAAAATAAAAACAACGAATGTTCGTTTGTTATCAATTATTCAAAATGAGCGTTTGAATTAATAATTTAGGAACTTTCTTCACGACCGTCACTTAATTATCTAAATATTTCTTCCTTACAGATTTCCTTACTTTTCTTTCTTATTTCTTATTGTTTTCAATTCTCCGTGATAACGCAAAAACAAAAACTTGTAGAACAACAACAACGCAAACCGAACCGATGACACATGCACAACAAAAAAAACCACTTGACGATGTTGATGCTGATAGTCGAGCGCTGCATACAAAAGTTTTTTCAGAACGGACGATCTATTCAAACGTTAATTTTTAATGAACGGTTAAAAAGAACGAGAAAATACGAAGCAGACAAATTTTCAGTTCTAAAAAGATGCGTTTCTCTTTCCATTGCAAACGAAATCAATCTGCTTTTAAATACACGGAGGGAAAAACCCATGAACTCAATGCATAAATTTATGTACTCATGTCATAGTTTTCTGCACACAAAAATTTAACATTTTTCATGTATTGAGTACATGTTGAAATCTTTATTGACTACATAATGCTTTTAAACGTTTCTGTAGTCAATAAAGAATTTTATGTACTCAACACAAAAATATGTGTCTTGAATTCATGGATGTATGTGGTGAGTACATTCACACTGTACTCATCGCAAAATGTTACAAGCAATTTTATGTAATGAGTAAAGTTCTTATATACGTATTACATAGATTATTGACTCATTATATAAAGTCATTTAGAACACTTGCGATGAGTACAGTATAATAGAACAATTTGCATGTACTCAGTACATACATACTTTATTCTTTACATATTTGGAGTACATAATGTAATGCAATGACTACATACATAATTTACTCATAACATATTTTAGTGCATACATTTATAAAATGAGTACATACATAATTTACTCATTACATATTTTAAATAATGAGTACATGCAAAATGTATTCATTGTATATTTTTTGTTCATAATTTCATGTATTGAATATATACACAGTTCATGTCTGTGCCTAAAGCACCCTCTCAACAAATACAATGAATTACTTAATAAAGAAATGGCAAGATTTCACAAAATAATTGCAAATTACTTATAGAAACCCAGCCATTTACTTCTTATCCATTCATCGCTTTTATTCTAGAGTACAGTGGATATACACATATGGACAAAATAATAGGTGTGAGCAGTGTTGCCAAATTACACGATATATCGTATTTTCCCCGATCTGAGTCTCTGTGGACGATGTCCCGATATATGAGATAAAAACACGATCTGCAAAAAAGCAATTACGACACACGATCTAAAAAACTAAATTCATTAAAACGGAATAAGTTTAACTAAAATGCGAAAGCTTTTATACACATTTCATGGAAAAATATCACAAAATGAATATTATTTTTGTTAATTTTTAATATAATATATATAAAAAGATTTACATATATGCACTCATAAAATATATAGCTATATAAACCAATCCAAAAAATTAGTTTTCCTTTGTCGTATTGAAATCAATAGTTAGGAATAAACGAACTGATTTCAAATATATCTACTAACAATTTCTTCTATCGCCCTATAGATGGGGTATTTACATATATTATTAGTTGTACCTTGTACAGTACTACAGGGCTGTACCGCACTATACAAACTTCAAAGTTGTACTTTGTAGTTGTACACGACGAAATACGATATGGGATAGAAAAAATCCCGATATGGCGCATTGGTTTTCTGGCAACACTGGGTGTGAGTGTTCTAGCAACAAATATTGCAAGCTAACGTCGAAATAGAAAATGAAATAAAATATTTACCGTTATCTGCTTGCAGCTGTGTCTAGTGTGATCTTATATTAATTGCGTTTGGTAGTCGATTGCTGCGCTTTTGATTAAAAAGATCAACATTTTCTTAAAGTTGAAAATTTAAGCTGGCCAAAAAAATAGGTGTGTGTGTTTTTGAAGCAAAATTTTCACGTTCTATTAATAAATACGAAAGGTCTGTAATAAATTATATGGTGAACGGTGATTGATAATAGTTTTATGAAAAATAATTGCTTTTTAGATGGGTCGCAATAGCCACTGCACTCCAGAAGAAAGACGGCTTGTGCAAGAGCTAAGACGCCAGGGAAAAACGTATAAGTTTATTTCACAAGCACTAGGAAGGTCAGAAAATTTTGTTACTAATGCCTTGAAACCAAAAAGATCCAACGAAACGCGTGGGCGTCCAAAATTAACGAGTGAAGGGGATGATCGACGCATAGTCTTGTTGGCAAAGAAAGATCCTTTTAAGTCCTCGAAGACGATTGCTGCTGAAATGAGTGCACAGATCAGCTCCCGAACTGTTAGACGGCGATTGGTGGATGCCAGTCTTCCTGGAAGAATAGCCCGTAGAGTTCCTTTGCTACGAACAAAAAATTTGCAGATGAGGAAACAGTTCGCTTTAACACATAAGGAATGGTGTGGAGCTTTAGGAGACAAAAAATGGAGAAATATCCTTTGGACCGATGAAACAAAAATTAATTTGTTTTGTCACGATTGCGGAAGAAACGTTCGTCGGCCCAAAGGAAAGGAATTCGATGCTCGCTTTACTAAAAAAACTGTAAAGCACGGAGGAGGAAACATCATGGTTTGGGGATGCTTTTCCTGGCAAGGCGTCCCAGCAAACCAAATCGCACACTAAATACAAAACAGTCACAACTCAAAAAACATAACTTTTCAGGAAAAGCGAAAAATAAAACTCTTTGGTTGAAACTGCAGAAGAAAAACAATTTTCATTTAACACAAAAACTTCATTCTTCCAGTTAATGAAGAAAATAACGAAAAATATAGTCAGATATGTGTTTTATAAATTGATTTATAACAAAAATTCGATATAAAAATTTTGAGTTGTGACTGTTTTGTATTTAGTGTGCGAAATGATATCGTTACGATTTTCGAAACGATATTGTTTCGATATCGATAAATTACCATTTACGATACAAAATAACCTATCGTTAACGATATCGAGATTGAATAAAATGACGATATCGTTACTATATCGTGGTTGTATACAATTTCAATATCGCAACGATATTAGCTCTAAATAAAATACCGATATTATAACGAAATCGAGATTGAAAATTATTTCGATATCGAAACGATTTCGATGCTGTCAAAAATTTCGATTTTAAAACCATAATGATATTAAATAATTTTTAATAATGTAATTCAAATAAATACCTTTGATATTTTTGCATTGATATTTGCTTCTGAATGCACCTTGAAAAAACTGTCAAATTAATGAACTTATTAGAGAACAAAAGTTATTTTAAATACATAAATACAAACTACAAATATAGTTATTACAAACATACCTCAATTTTAATGTTTTCTTCAAACTAAATCACTTATTAATCATTAATTAACTTATACATTTAAACAAAATTTAAGATTTTTATAAGCAAAGTTTATATGTTATGAATAAAGTTGAAAGTGTTTCTTTTTGTTTTTTTTGCTTAAAGGACACCTTATAGCAGAGAAATTATATAACATAGCAATAAAGCTTAGAAACATAAAAAAAAATATTAAGTATCGACAAATTTATCGGAAATTTTTAATATTCGATATCGTTTCGATATCGAAATTATATCGCCAAATTTAAGATATAATCTTTAAGATATAATCTAATCCGCCAGACTATCGAGATCTGGTTTGCTGGGTATGTACATATGTATCTTTAAAAATCAGTTAAGAAATTTATTATCAAATATCTAAATGGCTTCCTGATGACAACAAAATAACACTGTTTCTCTTAAAATACTCTATGATAATTATGCGCTCATTGTTCCTTGCCCACTAAGAATATTTTAATATTTTATACTTATAACAGTAAAGAACAAAAATTGATTTGCATGCGAGCTGAAATCTTTCATAAACAAATGTTGTTTATGAAAGAAAATAAGCCTTAAATAAGAATTAAAACAGCAAATTTATATTATTTAACAGGGTTCATCTACATATGCAAATATAAACGGATTTCATGTTTTGTGTTTTATTTTCTAACTATTTTCCTTCATAAATAAAATTCGTACTCTTATTTTTTACTATTTTACTATTTATTGATAAATAGCTGTTGCAGCGAAAAACATTCGCCATACATACACAAGCATGTTAGAAGAAAACTATTTCAGCGAATAACAACAACAAAACTCACGGAAATATTATTTTCAATTAACTTTTAAACTAAATGGAATTTGAAAAAACTTCCTAAGGAAACAACCTTCGTTAGGAAGCGTAGAATAGTACAGATAAAGAAATTTTAAGAGCGGTCAATCCGTTCGAGAGTTTAATGCTGAAATCGCAATATTGCGTTAGGTCGGTCGTGCTCCGATCGTACTTTATTAGGCTATTCACAGTTTAAGCGTATATTAACAAAGCGTATTTATAGCATTTGTTATTTCTAAAACTGTGAGCACCTCAGTATTCAATAATTACGAAACGCTATGACGTTTATCGTTAGTGATGCCACTACGTTAAAAACTCTTTGAAGGAGCAATTTTATTACCTGTGGGGATTATTACAGTATCTGATATATAAGGAGATTAATGCAAACCATTGAGTTTAGGAGATATATTCACTCCTATTTCTTAATAAATTTTATGCGAAGTTGACGTCCTATCTTTAAAACCACTCCACCATTCAAAATAATAAAAAAATAGTTTTATATAATAAACAAAATTTGTGAAGTTTGCATATTTTGCAGTGGCACCACTGTCTTTTTTTCTAACTGACAGAACACTTAATGCGAAGTTGGCAACTGTAGACGGCTTAAAAATACGAGGCTCAAAAAACACGTCCAAGGGCTACTTTTATTTACGCGTGTCTGCGTATTTGCGTTTGCTTACAAAACAACAATAAAGCAAAGTACGCTTGCGTAAGTTGGCGTTCAAATAACAAATCGTAAATATAACAGACCTGTGTATTCAAACTGTGAATAGGCTATATATCGACGTTGCATAAACTTTACGAGATGAGCTGTCAGAACGCACGACCTATAAATTAACAAAACTCAATGTTGCGCTGACAGATCGTGCGTCTGTAATTTTGGCGATGCCAATAAAAGCAACTACACAAAAATGCCCACAAAAGTTGTTCTTACCTGTTTCGCCAACGCATATTTATACAAAGATAATTTGAAGAAAAATAATACAAATAGATTAACTTTATCAAAATTTTCATTTGATTACTTAAATAGCACGAGTTATTAAAAAAAATGCATAAAACAGAAATTCCAGCGATAATAAAAGAAATCCCACGAAAATCTATCTTTGCCAGTGAAACCATAAAAAACCCACATTTTAAGCGCTTTCAACGAAAATGCAACTCTGCTATATGAAGAAATGTCAAACGCACGACCGAGTAGAACATTTTTCTCCTTATCTCGTTAGATCGTACTTTGGTCGTATTTTATCTCTTCTTCTTGTTTTACGATATAAAGTACGACCTACGCTTGAGGTCGTATTTAGATTTGCACATAAGAACACGTTGATCTCTACTCGAGCTGTTCGCTCGCTTGCTCCAAAAAACAAAAAAATTAATGTGCGCAGCGGGATTCGAACTCACAACCTTGATATTAAAGGACAGAAGCACCATTCTCTGAGCTATCACTGCTATATCAACGTAAGCAAACTTAACAGAACATATTCGGCAGGAAAATTAACGTATTTGTTAAATGCGTAAAAACTCGGAAAAACAGCTTTTCCCAGAGATGAGACCTAGCTGGATCGATTTTTCAGCCCCCTCTTCATCTATATTGTAAATTTCATCGAAATCGTTAGTGCCGTTTTCGAGAACGCAATTGCAGATATATATACAAATATTGCTCGTTTAATAGAATAAGATAAATAGTTTCTGTTAGTTTTTTAGTTTTCCCAAGGGCTTCGACAGTCGGTGCCTGCTTGAATAAATTTATACATTTATTTTGAAATTGTGAGAGAGAAAACATATTAAAAATTCAAAATTTAAATTTTGAAGCTGCAATATGGCAATGGCCCGATTCTAAAGTATGCTAATCCGAATTAGTATATTTATGATGTTGAAATGTAAATTCTTCTTTTCAAGGTTATAAGCGAACATTTATTAAAATTTAACAAAAAAATTGTTACATTATGAAATAACGCCCAAATACGTATGGAAATTTCGATTTCTGTTTTCATTTAAGCCGGTTGTGTTTTCTGTGAAAAAACTGTCAAATAAAAAATAAAAAATATATATAATAAAATATATTGTACATTTTTGAAAAATTTAAAAAAAATTTATTCAAGAACACATTGAAAGCTTAGACAGGCTTTATAATAAGTGAGGAACAGTATGATGTACTTTTCGAAAGTCATTGGAAAGTGAAAACTCTCTTCTAAAGCAACAAATGAACAAAATAATTCAGCAAAACACTAATTTGTCCAATGATATCACATTACCCACCGTGCGTTTTAGTGACCTTATTGATAATAATACAAATTCTAAATAACGAAAACTAAGAAATCCTAATACTTATAACAAAAATCAAGAGTGTGTTACAGAAAATTCTAATAACGAGATTTCAGTAGATACTCAAAACCCAACTTTTGATGAAGTTACATACAATAGCATCAACAATGAAAGCGCTCATGGAGTTTCTGGTTATATGTATCAATCAAACTGCCCTGATGAGGAAAGCAGTGTCCTGATGAATGAAAATGGCTTCGACAATTCAATTTGGCAGAATGTTGTTTCCAAGAAACAGTTCAATCAAAACAGAAAGCAAATAAAAATATTTCTTCTGAAGTTGGAACAACTCCTATACAATTAAATAAAATGAGCTCTGATGCTTGTTCTTCTTTAATCATAGCTCTTTTAGCCAAGTTTGATGCACGGTTAAAAATTTTGGACTAGTTTTTAATCCAAACTTTGGTTTAAAGGATTTTTTAATCCCAGAAGTACAATTTTTTATTCCATATTTTAGTTTAATTTTTTTTTAATCCAAAAAAGTTTAAGTTTAAAAGTATTTTTGGACTACAAATTTGCATTAAGGTAGTTTTTTTAGGACAAAGTATTTATGTTATTTAATAGCTGAATTACAATGCAGCAGTGGCAGTGGCAGCAGTTGTGTCAGTGGCAGCGGCAGTGATCAGATGTTAAGTATTTTACTACCTGCAAATTACAATCTAGCGTCAGCACCAACATCAGTGAATGTGAAATTTTTCTTAGTAGTTTAATTATTTGCATGTTGGCAGTGAATTAAGAAAAAGGGCTAACCTCGGCAGTACTGCTTACTGCCACTGCTGCTATGTAAGTTTCACCATTGAACAACAGTATTCCTAAAATAACAGCTGATCAATGCAACTGCCACTGACGCTGCCACTGCCGCATTATATTCAGGTATAAGATTGAAAACTACTACTGCTACGAAATTTAAGCTAAATATAATTCTAAATGTTGTTTAAGCATCCAAAATTTATTTTTAATTAAATGAAACAAATTGTTTATTAAAATCTGAACCAAAATATTATTATATACATTATTACAGTAAACAGTGTAATCATATTTTTTTGGATTTAATAGTAATCCTTTTCGAATTACATTATTTTAAACTTTTTTGGACTAAAATCTAATCCTTTTTTGGATTATAATATTTTAAACTTTCTGTGGATTAACAATTATTTCTTTTTGGATTAAGAAATTTTAAACTTTTTGCGGATTAAAAATAAATTCTTTTTTGATTGAAATATTTAAAACTTTTCATTGGATCAAAAAATAATCTTTTTTTGGTCGTGTCCTACATGTAATCCAAAAAAGTTTAAAAATTAGTCCAAGATTTTTAACCGTGCAAGTATAATAATATTTATGACTATTCTCTTTAACCATCTTATATCTTCATCTTATTTTCCTTCTTAACCAAACCAAAAAAATATATTTCTGTATTAACAAACTGGAAACCTATTTCTAATTTAAGCTGCATTTTAAGATTATTTGAGCATATCTTAACTCAAAGAATGCTTTTACATATTGAAAAGCATGATGTATTTCGAAATCAATTCGATTTTCTACCTGGCTTATCAACTGACCACTCTCTTTAAACTTCAAATGAACATTGATCGCGGACTTAACCGTGGTAAGGCGACAACTTTTATTTCTTTAGATCTTAAATCAGCATTTGATACCGTATGGCATGATGGCCTTATATATAAACTAGGTAGGCTCGGTTTTTCAATATATTTAATTAAAATTATTATAAGTTTTTTAACAAATCGTTCAATGCATGAATAATCCTTTTGATTGGTGTACTTTGTTTTTATTTGAACCAATTTTGGCGTCCCCCGAAATGCGTTTTTTATCAACTTTTGTTCAAGCTTATCAATCAATTCCTTTAATTTAAAAACACAGAACTGCAAATTTTCATCCCTGTTGACAAATCCTCTGACGAGATAAAACAGTTTTTTCAACGTGAATGTACTTGTTATTTAATGTTTGATATGTTTTTATTTTTGTATGAAAATAAGTGCACAAAATAAAATTAATATTTACATTGCGAATTTAATTTCATATTTCCAAAAATGGAAGTTGATAATAAATGAAAATAAGACGGAAATGATTCATTTTGTTGGTTCAGTTCAGGATACTAAAAGTAAGCTGAGAGGAACTTGTAGTAAAAACATGAAAATCTCAATTAAAGGCCATAATATTGAATCTAAAGAAATTATAAGATTTTTTGGCTTATTTATGCACAGAAACAATAAATTTATTCACCAAGTTAAAATTATTGTTGTTAAAACAAGAAAATCAAAATTTGCCCTTAATGAACTTATTCGTTCTAAATCTATTCAACCACCAGTTTTGACATACGCTTCATGTATTTGGTGCAAAACTCCTAATTTATCATCTCATCAAATGGAAATTTTGAGACTTTTTAAACGAGGCATTCTACGAAGTGCAGCTAATTTTTACAGGAATATTGGTTCCTTTAAATATAAAAACAACAATTTGCTTTATAAAAAAGCAAAATGTTCTAGGATAGATAATTTTGTTCTTAAGAACAATATTAGTTTTTTTGAAAAATATTTCAATAATGATGTGTTTTTTACCAAGCGAATAGTCAAAATACGACCACAAAGTAGCTTAAAAATATTTTTCAAACTTGTAAGCATTTTTTCAAGTGTCAAAAAAGTAAAAAAAAACAAAAACAAATCTGATAAAACAAGATTAAATTTCCAAATATAAGCAGGAACCGAGTTCCTGATGATGAGCCAAAAAGGAATTAAAACCAACAATGAATAAAGTAATAACAAAATTAACAACCCAAGAGCTGTATTTTTCATATAAATGTTTTATTCCTTGTATCCACTTGGGAATTAAAGATTTTATGTGTATTCAATTAAATACACATGCTTCTATGCAACAAACAACAAAATTTATATTCGCACTCATATTTGCACTCGCGCACATATGTATTTATCTCACACTTCTGAAAAGAGCAGCTTCTGGCAGAACCCCTTGTTTTTGTCCTCCTTGTATGTTGATTTGAATTTGTTCATATTCATCTGCTTGGTCACCTGTTTCATCACCTCACGTGGTTATCTGCTGATTCCGCGACAACAGTTTGTCCCTATAGCTTCTCAGAAGTGTCATCGTCAACGTTTTTTCAATTATTTGGACTGTTTTCATTTTTTTGTATTTATATTTAATACATTGACAAGTAGTGCTGCATCAATTTTAAGATTTAAAACTCGGTTCTGAAAATGTAACCGATATTGCAAAATTTTAAAAAAATAAACGTTTAAATAACCAATAATTTTTGTAAATAATGGGCGTATATGGCGAATCATGCTTAGCTTACTTATTAATCAGTGTATGTTCATGGAATTGTTCATGAAGGATATATTTTGAATATATTGTAAAAAGTATTTAGTACAAAAAAAATTTTATTTCATTCATCACTACTGCCTGTCAATTAGTCACAGTTGCCACCTTTATAGGAAATTTTTACAATTATTGAATTATAACATGGAAGCATTTGTTTTCGGTTGCTCGCCAAACTTTTAAGCGACTAACAGTTTCCTGTATTATTTAAGCGATCGTTTTTTTACAACTCGCTTGGTAAAAAACACAGCTAATAATAGTTGTACTAAATTTAATTCTTTAATTGATTTTTATTATTCCAGTAAATATTCTTGTCTTTCTGAGATATTTCATTCTTTTCGAAATGGTACACTTTTTATTCTAAAAGCAATAATTTAGTTTATAATAGCTGCGTTCGATTCGCCAGCCTATACTTAAATTATGTCGGTTATTTCGAAATTTGTATGAGAAAACAACAACAAAGTCTCCAGCTAGTTGAGCATAGAGAAAGTATACTACTGGTCAACGAACTATTGAGTTGAGTAAAGTTGCGTTGCCAAGTTCTTATTTTTTTACTTGGTTTGTGTACGGAATAGAGTAAAATGTCATAGATTCTGTCGAAATGTGACATGAGTACAAAATCAAAATTAAATTTCTTCAAGCAGTCAACTGTTTTATTTTCAAATATTTCAAAATGTCTTACACAGCGTCTCCACGGGCAATGGCAATGGAGACGCAAAATTGCCAGCAAGGAAATACATATGTCCGGCAATATTGCCAAACGATTGCAAGGCAATATTGCTCCGCATAGAATATTGCTTTTGCGGGCAATATTTTTGACATTTCAATATGTCATCTCATTTAAATATGGAGGCAATTGAAGAATGGTGGAAAGACAAAATAATAGAATTATAAAATTTGTATAGAAGTAAAGAGTGTTGGTGGAAAATGAGTTGTAAATGACAAAAAAGGAAAAATTTACAAAATCTACTTGGGTATTTTTAGCAAATAAAATTTTCTAGGGAATTTAATGTTAATGGCATGAATGTACTTCTCTTTCAATGCCATTTCAATTATGGCACATAGCGGAAATATTTTGCCCTCCATCGATATATTGCCAGTTGAATATTTCCTTGCTCGTTATATCGATTGATTTATTGGCAGTTAAAAGTTTTAAATTTTTTTATTGATGTGGTCGTCATAACAAAAGTGTTGCCAACTATTGAACAAATGAAAGCAAAATGAGTAGACGTTTTTTTCACAAGCGAGTTGAGCACTGGCGAATCCAACGCAGCTAAAATGTAAACCAAATGTAATTTCTGTATATATATAAATAAGTTCTTATTCTTTTTTCTTTCTATGAATTTTTTTTTTAAATCAGTTAAAGTTTTTGTTATTTTTCCTTTCTAAATGTTAATATTTAATTATCACTTAGTTTTCAAATACACAAATAGATTAAGTTTTTTGAAGAAAGCGTCTTCTGTGCTTACTAAACAATATAAATGGCAATGTAACATTTTATCATTTTGTTCAATAAATGATTTAGATTTAAAAAAAAAAAAATGTATGGAAATTTGTTTGTATGGAAACCAAAATATGAGTTCTGTCTCTTATAAGCAGTCGCTTAGATAACGTTTATGCGTTTTATAGCTGGCCGCACAATTTGGTGCGCTGAAGATGTAATTAGGGGATTTTACTAGCCAGGCGCGCTGAAAAATTAATCTTTTTTGAGAATTTTGTTTTTTAAAACTATTCAACTTTATTCCCTTAAACAAATTTCCTTAACATAGACCATGATCCAGGGTTGAAAACACAAACGTTTTCGCCCGGAGATCGGCCCTCAGGCCCGGAGCCTGTCACGTTTTCTTCGGCCTTCGCGCTAATCTATATTAAAATCAAGTCCTTTTTTACAAAAAAAAATTGTTTAAACTATTTATTACACTGAGGGAAATATGTGCTAAAATGAAATGAAATTGAGTTAATATCAAACGAATTTGTTTTTGAAATACAGCTTGAAACAATTTCATTTAAGTTTAACACAAATGTTTTTAAAGTTTGAATTTCAAACAAAAGGTTTTGTTTTTAAAGCAATGTTTTTAATTATAAAAACAAATTTCAAACAAAAATTTTAATATTTAAAACAAATGTTTTTCGATGCCATTTTTTCAGTTTTTCTGAGTTTTCGACAACCGATTCGTAATCAGTGACCCCTGGGACCCTAAGAATACCAAATTTTAGCTCCACTCGATAAAGCTTGAATTTTATATATTGAAATTATTTATAAGTGACTAGCGGTGTTACTCGGGGCTGTGCCTCGTGCACGGAAAAAGGACGATTTTCAAATCAGCTCTCTTTTAACATTTTTTAAATTATCACTTAAATTTTGAAATTTTTTAAATTATCGTTTTTTGGGGGTATTGGCCCCCCTCCTACCGTCGAAAGTGTTTAGTCAAATTTCCGTAAAACTGTGCCTGCCAGAGATGATTAAAAAAAATTACATCTTCAACGTCTCGATCTGACGTCTGGTTTTCGAGGAAAATGGTCATCCTGTTTGAAAAAAGTCATTTCTAGAAAAATGCGTTTAAAGTTTTCTTAGCATGCATTTAATATGCAATTTTATATCAAAAAATTCCAATTTTAAAAAATCCTATAAGCATCGATTCGATGTGTGGATTGTCTTTGTTCAATTTCGGTTTTGGTCGATAAAGTTCGGTTAATTTTTTTTCATCTTTATATAGCTTCTGTTCGTATTCGTTAAACTTCTTTTTTTTCGTTAGTCTTTGGTTCTTGACTTCGTTTGCCTTCGGCTCATTGCTTGATTTTGGTGGAAAGAACTTATAAAAGCATAGGATCTATTTCAGTAACAGATACAAATGCCTACCAAGTTTCACCAAAAATGGATCACCCGTTTGGACGTGAATGAGCCAAACATATAGATTGAATAAAGCGCCCTCTCACGGAAGTTTTCTGAAATTTAAATAGCCTCAATTCTGTTGCAGAGTTAAGCTATTTCACGTACCAAATTTTAGTAAAATCGGTCAAGTCATTTAAGAGTTATTGAGTCTTAACAATACACTACTTAAAGCGCCCTCTTGAGGAAGTCTTGGAATTTTTTATATTTTATGTTTCAAATTTCATTGAAATTGGTTCAGGCGTTTAGGAGTTATTGAGTCTTTAAAACGCACTACTTAAAGCGCCCTCTTACGGAAATCTTTGAAATATTGTTTAGCCTATGTTTTATTTTGGGAGCAGTTGAACCTCCATACCAAATTTCATTGAAATCGGTTCAGGCGTTTAGAAGTTATTATAGAGTGCCACGCCCACATAATTCCGCCCACTTTTTACCTATGCTTTATCTTGGGTGTAGTTGAGTGCGGTTCAGGCGTTTAGAAGTTATTATAGAGTGCCACGCCCACATAATTCCGCCCACTTTTTACCTATGCTTTATCTTGGGTGCAGTTGAACCTTCATACCAAATTTCATTGAAATCGGTCCAGGAGGTTAGGAGTTATTGAGTCTTAAAAACGGACTTCTTAAAGCGCCCTCTTGCAGAAGTCTTTGTAATTTTTTTTATAGCCTATCTTTTATTTTGGGAGCAGTTGAACCTCCATACCAAATTTCATTGAAATTGGTTCAGGCGCTTAGAAGTTATTGTATAGTGCCACGCCCATATACTTGCGCACACTTTCTTACACCCCCTATGTTCTTTCTCTCCATGAAAGGTACTCGGTGTCCAAATTTCAGCTCAATCGGATAAACGGTGCGCGAGCCTATACGG
This sequence comes from Tetanocera ferruginea, assembly GCA_958299015.1. Lineage (NCBI taxonomy): Eukaryota > Metazoa > Arthropoda > Insecta > Diptera > Sciomyzidae > Tetanocera > Tetanocera ferruginea. The sequence goes on from OY282642.1 coordinate 59,369,779, forward strand.
AACAGACAGACAGACAGACAGACAGACAGGAGGACAAACATTTGCTTTTATATATAAGAGATTATTTTATCTTCCCAGTCGGAAGATAGGCGAACACATCTCCTTAAGTTTAGCTCCTAAGTTTAGGACCTAAACGATTCATCCTTTCTTACTGCCTAATGTATGAAAAAGGCACTAATTACCTTTGGTGATGTACAGGAAGCTGAAAAGCGATTTGAACAATACAAAAAAAAAAGGGAAATAATAGGACTCATCGGTTTTTCCCTACTCGGGGAAACGTTAACGAGATTAATACACCCTTCGTAGAAATCAGCTGTGTTTTTTCTACCTCTTAAAAACAAAAATCAATCGCAAATGCTTTGGAAAAAATTTAAATTTTTTAAAATAGAAATCATGGTAGTTATAATTACTCCAAGGTAGTATTGACGTTTCTGTTAGAAACGGACGTTTGTCAAAAAATATAACAAGAAAGAGAGCGCTCACAATACGTTCAGCGTACCCAACAGTTGCCAACTGCTAAGTCAAAACTTGATGCACATAAATATGAAGTTGCGCATTAAAATGCATTTAAAAATAGAAAATTTGTAATTTGTTGGTAAAATTTCCATTCGTATTTGATACAAAGCTTGATATTTCATAAACTCGACAATTTTTCTGAAACTTCAATACCGATAATAGCGCTCCCCGTTGTGTTGCTGTCACTACAGTTGACACAGCTGAATGTGACCAACGAATATAACAACGAACAGCTGTTTTTGACAAGGGTTCGTTTACTTGTAGCTGAGAGAATCAACATTTGTCAACACTACCTGGTAAAATTATTCTATCATGGAAACTACAAAATATTTTTTATGCTTTATTGTTGTTTTGTGTTGTTGAAGAGAAAACGTGTTTTTTATTTTAAAAAGTGTTTTTTCTGCAACAACAAATAAATGCATATGTATGTCTCCTTCATTGTCTAAAGTAGCTACGATGCCTAATCATTTTTTCATTGCCACAAGGAAGTGTAAAAGAGATCAATACCCGCGTAGTAGCAGTTTCATGCAAAAAAGTATAAGACGTTTGGTAACGAAGAGTCATGAGCTCTGAATCTGAAAGCATGTGCCAGAAAGCTATCTTGAGATGATCGCTTTTTCTAGTGGGAACAAAACAATCCTAATCTCTCGTTCATTTTCAAAAGAAGCTACGACGATTCTGGGTTAATCATTTCTTCACTGCTGCATGGAAGTGAAAAAGAGATCAATCAATACCCCCGTAGTAGCAGTTTCATACGAAAAGTATATGACGTTTGGAAACAAAGGGTCATAATCTCCGAATATAAAAGTATGTGCCAAGAAGCTATCTTGGGATGATCGCTTTCCTCGTGGGTTATGTTCGATTTTTGTAAAACCAATTAAAACTCTTAAATTTTTGAATGAGATTTTAAAAGGTTTTATTATTTTTATACCTCTTAAATACTTACACATCAAATTGTAGCTTAAATATAAGCCTTTTTATAAAGTTTTCAATTATGGGGTTGTATGGGAGCTTGGCGTGTTCGTGATGGTTTCAGTTTTGTAGCTTAAATATTAACCTTTTTATATAGTTTTCACAATTATGGTCTCTATGGGAGATGGGCGTGTTAGTAGATTGATGACGCCAATTATTTTAACACACCTCAGTTTTAATATAAAAAACAAAAATACCGAATTTCAGTTGTAAAGCTTAAATATTAGCCTATTTATAGAGTTTTCACTATAGTGGGTTGTAAGGGAAGTGGGTGTGTCCGTGTGGCGGATGACGTCTACTTTTTTCCACGATTTAGTTTTGACATAAAATACAAACGTATCAAATTTTTTACCTGTAGCTTAAAGAAAAGAAAATTTATAGAGTTTTAAATTTCGAGGTTGTATGGGAGGTGGGCGTGTTAGTGGGTGGATGACGCCCATTTTTCCAACACACCTCAGTTTTGACATAGAACATATAAATACCGAGTTTCAGTTTTCTAACTTTGATATTAGCATCTTTATAGAGTTTCCACTTTTGGGGTAGTAGGGGAGGTAGGCGTGGTTTTCATCCCATCCAGCCCATTCTCGAACTTGATCTTAGTTTTTTAGTAAAAAGTTTAAATATCGAATTTCAGTATGATATCTTCGAAACTACGGCTGCAATCGTGTCTACAGACAGACAGACAGACGGACAGACAGACAGACGGACATGACTAAATCAATTCAGGTGGTGATGCTGATCAAGAATATATATACTTTTCTATAACTACCACGCCTCCTTTTGGGCGTTACATACGTCATGACAAAATTAATATAACCCTTACGCAGTACGCGTGGGGGTATAAAAATGCATTTTTCTTCTTATATTTTACTATTTTGTGAATTTAATATAATAGTGACAAAATTCAAAATTAGCTATTCATTCAGCGCAGGATATATCTGATATTTAAGTATATATAATATCTATGAACGATAAGTATTAAAGGCTGTAGGTATACCCTAAAGTATTAGCCAAAAAGTTGCCTAATGACCTTGAAAAAATCTGTTAAAACGTGTTATTTGTAGTTATATAAATACAAAATATATATTTATACGAGTATGCAGATTTTTATATGAATTATGTGCTTTGTTGTGGAACAGGACAAGTCATTAGTTTATGGCAGTCTGCAAGATGCGAAGTTTTGCGACCGCCAACAGCGCGGAAAGGTGCATCCGTATTTACAATTTCCAACAACTGCAGTTATTAATTGCAAAACTTTAGAAATAGGACAAAAATATAATTTCAAATAGAAACATTTTTCCTTTACTTGCACTTTTTTCTTAAATTAAATGACAACTGTCATTTTTCACGGCAAAATAAATGGTCGGTTCAATTAAATTGCCGTGAAAACAATGTTGCTAGATGCATGTTGCGGAATATGGTAGTAGATTTTCCGCAGCGAAGCATAGTACAGCTTTGAAGAAAAAGTTGTGAAATGTTCACGCTTATTTCACAGCTGTCATTTTTTGTATGGAGATTTGAGTGGAATTTCACGTGAAGCCGAACAGAGTACTATGGTTAAGGATTAAAAGTATTTCTCTACTTTTGTCCTTTATAATAAGATTCATTAAATGAAAAATAATGATGCTTTTAAAATAATAATTTTATATTTATTTAAACATGAATTTAATAAATTCGTGTTATTTGTTTATTTTGTATTTTTACTAGCTGTTGCTGATAATAATATTTATTCAGATGTTTAATATTTATAATTTTTTCCTCTTAATTTTTTCATCTTAATTTATTACTTAAATTCTCTCAATGTTTGTTTTAAGTTATACTAACGAGGAAAGGTCCCCAGGTGACAGTCTCCGATTTCAATGATTTTCGGATATGTGATAGAAGACAAAAATCTAAGGTCGACGTATTTTTTTATACGTGCTCAATCGATTGTTTAGGGTTTCAAACTCGCGTTCAAAAATCAGCGAAAATTTCGTTTTTTTGCTATAATTTCGCTATTTCCCATGAAAACATTTAGAAATTTGGTATCAAACGAAAGCTCTTACAAAACCACACACGATGGCATCAATTTTTCATAAGAATATTTTGTTGTAATTTTGTTGTTGTAATTTTTAGTAATGATTAGTTGATATCAAAGAAGTATGTTGACACAATTATTTCATATTAATTTATGTTGAATTTAAGGCAATTAGTAAACTTACCTTTTTTTTGTTTTTTTAAATTTGTTACTGTTTATAATGAAATTTTTGATTTATTGAAATGCATTTATTTCCCTTAAAGAAAAGATTTCATTACATTAAAAGTACCCAATATGGGAATCAAAAATTTTATTTTTTCATGGCTTATTCTCATGTTTAAATATTTTATCGGAAAAGTTGACATTTCATAGGGCTTCCATACAAAATGTGTGCGTTTTTCTTGTTAGTCTCATCGCACCAGTAAACAATAGTTTTAATTATCCAAAGTACCAAATATGGACATATTTACGATATGCAAAAGAAATAAAATGCATTTTCTCATATTTCTTTAAAAAAATTGTTTGTTAAATATATTTTAATTCAAAATTTTTAATTTCACCCTTCATTAATGTGCTTTAATAAATATTGTGTTATATACCAGATTTTATGCACAAAAGTAAAAATGACTTGAGTATTCACTTTACACAAAGGTACCCCCTTGTTAATTTTTCAAATTTAAAAACAAAAAATATTTTGCATAATTCTTATCTCTTCAGACATTTTTATACCCTAAACCTGAAAGGTCAGGGTATATTAACTTTGTGCAAACGTTTGTAACGCATAGAACGAAGCGAGTCCGGTATAGAAAAGTATATATATTCTTGATCAGCGTCACCACGTGAGTCGAGCTATCCATGTCCGTCCGTCCGTCTGTCCGTCTGTGTGTTGTCCGTATACACAGGATAAGAAGAAGGAGTCGAGATAAGTGGATGAAACTTAATACACATGGTCACAAGCACCCAAGGATCTGCACTATTGAATATTTTTGGAATCCGCCCACGGACACGCCTACCTCCCATACAACGCAAAAATTGAAAACTGGATAACTCAGCTCATAATTAACCTACAACAATAAAATTTAGTATATATGTGTTTTGTATCAACACAAAGATGTCATCGAAAAATGGGTGTCGTTCGCTTACGGACACGCCCACCTCCCATACAATCCAAAAATTGAAAACGCAATAAATAAGCTTGTGTTTAACCTAAAGAGCTAAAATTTGACACATATGTTTTTTATGACAAGACAAAGATGTTTTTGAAAAATGGACATCATCCGCCCACGGACACGCCTACCTCCCATACAACGCGATAATTGAAAACTGCATAACTCAGCTCATAGTTAACCTACAACAATAAAATTTGATATGTATGTGTTTTATACCAACACAAAGATGTCTTCGAAAAATGGGCGTCATCTGCTCACGGACACGCCCACCGCCCATACAACCCAAAAATTGAAAATGCAATAAATAAGCCTGTGTTTAACCTAAAGAGTTAAAATTTGGCACATATGTTTTTTATGACAAGACAATGATGGTTTTGAAAAATGGACGTCATCCGCCTACGGACACGCCTACCTCCCATACAACCCAAAAAGTTTAAAACTCAATAAATAAGGTTTTGTTTGTCATAGTGAAATTAAATTTGGTATGTACATATGTATTTTATACCAAAACTAAGGTGTGTTCAAAAATTGGGAGTAGTCCGTCCATGAACACGCCCACCTCCCATAGCGAAAGCATAATAAAGGCATTAACTGTGAGCTACAGGAATAAAACTTGGTATGTGTACAATTTTCTTCAACATTTAAATGCATATAAAATATAGGCTTCATGCGCCCACGGACACGCCCATTTACAATAAAAATTTTTTTGTTTTTGAAAAGTGGGTTTAGGGTATTTCATAGTCGGCCTAGACCGACTTTAGACTTTCTTTACTTGTTACATTTAACTTTATTAATAAGAGGTAATAATACAAATTTTGAATTAGAACAAAATTGATAAAAAATTGCATTAAGTGGTACTTTTTTAAAGATCTATCAAAAATATAATGTTTTTTTAAAATAACCATATCAAAACGAATTTAAGGCGAAATGCACTTTGAAGGACGTGGACTTATTTTAAAATTATTGGGTTTTATTATAAAAATTCAATAAAAAATATTATTTTCTCATCTGATGAGTTATTCGTTCACAAAGTTAAGGTTTTGAAATTTGAAGAAGATTTTTATGATTTTTCCTGCTAAAAATCAAAAAATTTTTTTTTTAAAGAAATATGAGAAAATGCATTTTGTTTCTTTTGCATATCGTAAATATGTCCATATTTGGTACTTTGGATAATTAAAACTATTGTTTACTGGTGCGATGAGACTAACAAGAAAAAAGCACACATTTTGTATGGAAGCCCTATGAAATGTCAACTTTTCCGATAAAATATTTAAACATGAGAATAAGCCATGAAAAAATAAAATTTTTGATTCCCATATTGGGTACTTTTAATGTAATGAAATCTTTTCTTTAAGGGAAATAAATGCATTTCAATAAATCAAAAATTTCATTATAAACAGTAACAAATTTAAAAAAACAAAAAAAAGGTAAGTTTACTAATTGCCTTAAATTCAACATAAATTAATATGAAATAATTGTGTCAACATACTTCTTTGATATCAACTAATCATTACTTAAAATTACAACAACAAAATTACAACAAAATATTCCTATGAAAAATTGATGCCATCGTGTGTGGTTTTGTAAGAGCTTTCGTTTGATACCAAATTTCTAAATGTTTTCATGGGAAATAGCGAAATTATAGCAAAAAAACGAAATTTTCGCTGATTTTTGAACGCGAGTTTGAAACCCTAAACCATCGATTGAGCACGTATAAAAAAATACGTCAACCTTAGATTTTTGTCTTCTATCACATATCCGAAAATCATTGAAATCGGAGACTGTCACCTGGGGACCTTTCCTTGTAAGTCGTAGCACGCTTAGCAAATGCATAAGCTGGCCACATAAATAGGTACGTTGAGAATACTTTTTCTTAAAACTATAAAAGAAAAGATATTATCTTCTCCGATTATCTTAAACGAAAAATCCAAATTTTTTAATTTATTCCAGTTTTTTCCAGTTAAACGGACCAAAGTCACGTGTGAGGTCATTACTTTATATAAAACAAATATAGCTCTAAAAAGGCAAACAGTTTTGTTCAGAAAGTTTTGAAAAGGCAGAAGTTATGAAGTTACAAAGTAAAATGTGTGTCAGAAAAAGAGATTGCGAAAAAACGTATCATTTGGCCATCGAAGTTCTTTGTTGGTGAAAAGTTATTTTGTTATTAAAATACAAAAAAAAAAACCAATTAAAAACAAAAATTCACTTTTTGTAAATATAAATAAAAATATAATAAAAAATAAAAACAAAAATTCACCAAAAATAAATGGTGTTTTTTTATGAGGTTTTTTTCAATATGGATTACTCTATTGTCTGACAGTTGTTTTGACAGTTTAAAGTAACGTCTCTACTCAGTTTTGTTTGGCAAATTATCATGAATAGGTGAAAAGATAGGGTAACTCCAGAATAGGGTAACTCTAGAACAACGCTTCCAAATCGTGGAATTTTATTTTCAAAAACAGTGTTCAATTAAAAATGTTTATTGAGCACTTCGTGAATTTTCTCTTTAGTGATGAGGCGCATTTTTGGTTGAATGGATATGTCAACAAGCAAAATTGCCGTATTTGGTCTATGGGCGGTCTATGGGCTGTCTATGGGTCTATGGGCTGGTGGAATCATCGGTCCTTATATCTTTAAAAATGGAAATCGATACAGAACCATGATCACTGAATTTTTGTTGCCAAAGGATGTGGACGAAATGTGGTTTAAACAGGATGGCGCCACTTGTCATACTGCGGGCGAAACAATCGACTTATTGAAAGAACATTTCAACGACAACATTATTTGGTGAATTGGCCTCCGCGTTCGCGTGATTTGACGCCACTTGATTATTTTTTGTGGGGATACGTTAAGTCATTGGCTTATGTGGATTAACCAGCAACGATTGACGCTTTGGAAACCAATATTCAACCAATATCCAAAGGTGGTCAAAAATTGGACCTCTAGAATGACCTTTGTGCAAAATAGTCGTGGTGGTCATATGCCCGAAATTATATATAAATATTAAATGCCAAGAAATTATCTACCAAATAAAAAATTCTTTTGGCCATTTCATAATTTGGCATGCGTTTTATTAAAATTTCAAATCAGCAAGCTCTTATAAAAACACCCTTTATTTAATTTTTTCTAAATCGCTTTCAAATGATAGAAACTTCATTTACAAAATTAAGGTAACATATGACGAAGATATGATTGATTGGAAATGACTTAATTTTTAAGATTGTTACTTTTATAAAAAATTGGTATCTCCATAATTTTTTAAAAATGGCGATAAAAAAAAAAAACAAATAGCTTTTATTCTTATAAGTGGCAATGGAGCCTATAGACGAAATTTCAAGTAAATCAAAGAGCATGTGATAAAAATACTTGTATTAGGCTTGGAATGGGAGTATATTTTTTTGCTGCAATGAATATGATTGTGCGATGCTGATGCTGATAGTCGAGCACTACATACAAAAGTTTTTTTAGAACGGACGTTCTCTTCAAACGTTAATTTTTAATGAAAGGTTAAAACGAATGTTCGTTGATTTTTGTAATTGTGTGTAAAATTTCTTGAGAAAATACGAAGCAGACAAATTGTCTTACTTACTTACTCAGATGGCTCTTACAACCGTTGGTCGGTTTTGGCCTCGCCTAAGAATTTTCGCCAGCCTCTTTTGTCGTGCGCTTGCTGGCGCCAGTTGGAAATTCCAAGCGTTGTCAGGATATCCAATGCCTGGTCTTTCCAACGGAGATGCGGTCTTCCTCGTCTGCGTTGGCCACCGCTGGGTACCGAATCCAATATTTTTTTCGCTGGAGCTTCGTCGTTCATTCTCTCGACATGACCTAGCCAGCGAAGCAGCTCTATTTTAAAACGCTTGACTATATCGATGTCGGCATATAGCTAATACAGCTCGTGGTTCCATCGTAGTCGGTACTCGCCATTGACGCAGATTGGACCATAGATCTTGTGAAGGATTTCTCTCTCGAACGCTCCCAAAGTCCTTTCATCAGAGCTGCTCATCGTCAGGTTTGTGATGCGTATAGTAGGACGGGCATAATTATTGACTTATAGAGCATCAGTTTTGTTCGTCGAGAAAGAGCTCTGCTTCTCAATTGCCTACTGAGCCCAAAGTAACACCTGTTGGCAAGAGTTATCCTTCGTTTAATCTCAATACTGATATCGTTGGAGGAAGTAATGCTGGATCCCAGGTAAACAAAGTCCTTCACTACCTCAAAGCAGGTGTTGTCAACAGTGACGTAGTTTCCAAGACGCTGGGACTGTTTGTTTTTTGACACAAGATACTTCGTTTTATCTGAGTTCACTGCAAGACTCATTTGACTCGACTCTTTTCCAAGCCTGGAGAATGCTGCACTGACTTCGCGCGTATTTTGACCAATGATGTCAATATCATCTGCATACGCCAGCAGCATAACACTCTTATAGAAAATTGTGCCGCTGCGTCTCAGGTCAGCAGCTCGGCTGATCTTCTCCAGTACTATATTAAAAAAGTCGCACGATAAGGAATCACCTTGTCTGAAACCTCGCTTGGTATCGAACGGAAGGGAGAGGTCCTTCCCGATTTTCACTGCGCTGCTGGTGTTGTACAGTGTCATCCTGCAAAGACGTATTAGCTTCGCAGGAATACCAAATTCAGACATGATGGAGTAGAGGTGACTCCTTATGGGACTGTCGAAGGCGGCTTTGAAATCGACAAAGAGATGGTGTGTGTCGATTTGTTTTTCGAGGGTCTTTTCCAAGATTTGTCGGAGCGTGAATATCTGGTCGATGGTGGACTTTCCAGGTCTGAAACCACACTGATAAGGTCCAATTAGTTGGTTAACGATGGGCTTCAGTCTTTCACCCAATACGCTCGACAGGACCTTATATGCGATATTAAGAAGGCTAATCCCACGGTAGTTGGCGCAAATGGTGGGATCGCCTTTCTTGTGGATTGGGTAGAGCACACTAAGGTTCCAATCATCTGGAATGCATTCTTCCGATTATATTCTGCATAGAAGTCTGTGAATGCATTTAAACAGAGCTTCGCCACCGGTCTTAAACAGCTCAGCCGGCAGGCCATCGGCTCCTGCGGCTTTGTTGTTTTTAAGCCGAGCTATAGCTGTTAAGACCTCGTTATAGTCGGGCAGTGGAACTTCAACGCTGTCCATAATTTGGGTTTCCAGGATATCATCTCCACTGGCGGGATTGTTGTCAGCCTGTCACTAGATTCCCATTCTCATCCTTGCAGGAAGAGGCTCCGGTCTTAAAACCATCAGCCAGGCGTCTTATTTTTTCGAAAAATTTTCGAGTCTCATTCCTATCGCCATGCATCTCAATTTTCTCGCACTCACGCATTTCCGCCTCTCGTTTTTTTTCGCCTGAAAATGCGTCTTTCTTCCCTCCTCTTCTCTCGGTATCGCTCCATAACAGCACACGTTACAACCGACTGCAGGGTGGCTTTGCAGGCGGTGTCCTTCTCTGCAGTGGCGTCACGACACTCCTGGTCGTACCACTGGTTTCGGTGGGGGCGATGGTAGCCTATCACCTCTTCGGCAGCCGTACGCATAGAGTGGGATATGTGCGTCCACTGTCCGCATATATCGTCGATCGGAGGAGTGCTTTCTTGAAGCAGGAGTGAGAGTCGAGTAGCGAAGGCTTCGGCCGTCCGTTTTGACTGCAGCTTGTCGACGTCTAGCTTTCTTTGTGTAAGATTGCGAGCATTCTTAGCTGCGCACAGACGTGTGCGGATCTTGGCTGCGACAAGATAATGATCCGAGTCTATGTTAGCACCACGAATCGTGCGTACGTCTAGTACACTGGAAGAGTGCCTTCCTTCAATCAAAACGTGATCAATTTGGTTACATGTTTTTTGATCAGGGGAATGATGAATGAATATTGAGGTGCTTGAATCTAGTGCTACTAACGAAAGTGGGCTTAATGAGATCAAAACCACGCCTACCTGCTATACAAACCACAACAGTGAACACTGTATAAAGTGGCTAATATTTAACCAACAATATTAACACTCGGTATGTGTGTAGTTTATACCAAAGCTGTGGTGTGTTATAAAAGGAGCGACATCCACCCACGAACACGCCCACCTGTCATACTGGTGTTTTAAAAAATAGGTGTCATCCACACAATAACACTCCCACTTTCCGTTCCTATACATAGCCTTTAATAAAAACATACATATTATTAAAATTATAAAAATTTACATTAGTATAAAAAACTGCCGTGGGGTATTTTATTTCGGCCAAGTCGAATATATACCTTAATATTGTTTTATTTTTTTTTTTTTGAGGCACGATTATTAAATATTCCACTGCATAATGGATTGATTTTGTTGCAATCTAGTTTTAAAGAGTACTTTTGGGCCATTGAGTGTTTAGATTTCCAATTTGTTTAGAACATTTCTTTCTTATATATTAATTAAGATTTCGTCGGAGACTAGCTTAAATAATTTCCAAAATATACTTTAAGAACATGTAAGAACCATTAAGAACAGCTTAAAGTGAGCAATTTATGTAAATGTATAAATTCAGATCTTTAATTCAATTCCTTAGACTTCATCTGACAGAACTGAGGATGATGCTGAAGATGCGAACGTGTGTCTTTATTTTGAAAACTACTGTTTGTTGAAACTTTAATTTCTTTGCTGATCAAAATTTTCTTATCATATGCGATGAATTCCCTCAAGTAATGATGGATAAGCGGTTTGAAAATGTATTTAAAGCAAACTTTTATCTGCAAAGAACAAAATTATGTTGCAAGGATTTCATTGCGATATGCTATGCTAAATGTATCAAATATGGTCGACATGCTCACTTCATCATCAATGTGGGTTGACCTACAACATTATTGTGAAAGAAGCAACCCTTTTGTCCCATATATGTTTGAGTTCTCTCGTGGGATTTTTTTTTGTGTCCTGCGAATGACATGCAGGGTGGTTGGTTGGAATGAATGAATGTGTTCTACGAAACTTCAAGAGCAATGATGCCAGACAAATTGAGTTACATCCTTTGGCATGAAGCATTTGGTGACCGACAGGGAATTCTGAGCGTAATATTTCAGCTTATTTTGTCATTTGTTGAGTTTCTCGCGTTCGTATTAAGTTTATGCAGTCCCATCAACTCTCCTAGGACTCCCCTTCTAGCTGCCACCCTGTGTACTTTGTGTTATATGTTCATGTGTATCTGTATAGCTTAACTTTATAAATGTCATATTTTTTAAATATATGAACAAATATTCATCTTCTCCCAGGGATATACGCCAGTTCACACTGTAGCAATAAATTTATGATTGTTTTTGATTTTTTCGCTTGTCTTGGCTTAGATCATTATAATGCAGTAAATCATCGTCATGTGAGTTTGCATACTTAGTTGACAATGTTATATGCATAACAAGGGGTGCACTTGTGCTCAATTAAGTCGAAATCCTTCAGGGAAAACAGAGATGAAATTAACTTGATAAACGTGTTTCTAAGAGGATCTAACTAAGCTTTATTATGTGGATGTCTCAATGTATTAAATTTAATTGCAAATTTATTCAGCTTTCGCAACGGATTTAAATGCAATATACATATGTAACGGCTGTCATAATTTTATCCGAATTACCCATATAGTACAAAGGATCAAAATATATTTATCATTTTTCATAAACATGCAATAACAAAAGAGTTCAGCTACTACAGCTTTTTCGCACATTCTTTTTTTTTTTTTTTTAGCTTTGAACCAAGAATTTCAGGTGTCAAACCTTTTCAGTCAAGTCTGCCTTGGTTCGGAAATGGGGAGATAGATGAGTAGGAGAGAAAGTGGAATCAAGAGAAACAAGTGTATAGACCGGGATTCTAACTCGGAACCTCTGGGTTGGCAGTCAAGCACGCTAACCACGCGACTACCGAGGCCCATTGGCTCTAACAAGTATTGGCTCTAAAAAGGCAAATATAATAAAGGTTTGTAGTCGGCGCTAATCTTTGTCATTAAATCAGGATATTTTTACCATCTCTGCTCTTATTTCAGCTTTTTTTATTAATTTTAGTTTAAAAGTAATTTTAAAAGCTTTGAATACAAAAACATTCTCAATCTACTGTGTGAGTGAGCTTGGAAAACTGACATTGAATATGCTATTGTGTGTTGCAGCTTCACAAAAAAACTGATTTTACTAGCGCCGACTTTTAAGCTTTTATTATCATATTGAAAATAATATATATATGATGAAAACAAAACAAATTAGGAAAAGTTAAAATAATAAGATTTCCAATATAATTATTTCTTCTTTTTTTAGAGAATATAATAAATTTTAGGAAAATTTTGTAAGCTACGTAAACACAATTATTTAAGCTCATAATTTTAAAAATGTTTTTTCTGTCGTTTCTTATTCTTTACTCTTTTGAATTTTTTAATATATTTGCAAGAATTATTAACAGTAGACCCTAATTGAATGCGTGTTGCGTTGCGCTTCTATCAGAATTGGTTCATGCACATACATTTTATATGAAGCCTACCGAAATGCGCAACGCACTAGCGCAACTCGATTCGAATTTCCTATTTTGACAGTGCGTTCGGTTGTGAAGTTGGCTGCATAAAACAAAAATATTCGAACAGAGAACAACAAAAACATAAAAGCAACAAGGAAAACATATATGTTTTCGATTGTACGCAGCGCACTTGTTTAGGCTAAGCGTATAAGTTTTAAATTATAATATATAATTTGTTTTTTAAAAAATATTTAGAGCTTTCGCTCTTACTTTATTCACATCCAAAATAACACTAACTTAAACTTACAATAATACTTAAAATGCAAAGTACAAAAATCGATTAATTATAAGTTTGCATTTTTTTGCTCATAACAGGTTCATCAACCTGTTGGCCGAATTACATAGAATTTTTATTTATTAACATTTTTTGTTCTATTTGAATTTCCGGCACATGCACTGCATTTAAGCTGACTCAGTATCTGCAGAGATAAGCAATTGCGAAATTTAAGGTAAACGAAAAATAATACAAAGCAGTTAAATGAACTTAAACTACGTTAACTCCTCCACCTTTAAAAACGAACGTCCTCGTTTGTTTGATCAGGATAATAACTTGTTGTATTTTGCAATCGCACCGATGGTTGTGGTTGTGGATGATCTTCTGGTAAAACTGATTTTTCTTGTAGTGAGATGTTATCAGCCAAATTAGTGAGGTATTTCCCTGTTAACTTTGACCGTCTTGCTGTTATGAATTTCATCACCAAAACTGCCATTATAATCAGAGTAAAACCTGATATTCCAAAATTAGCCAGTGTAACTGTTAGTCCTTTACTTTTTATTTGGTTAATGTATTTTATGTTTTGAAGATGAAGGTCCTTTATCATTTCGAGACTCAAAATCTCTTCCTCTGCTGTTTGCTTGGCATTAGTTTGTAATATTGCTGGTAACGGTTTGCTGCTAGAAACTTCATTCGAGAGATACATTTGTTTATCTATCATTACAGATGAGTGGCGGTATTGTATTGCGTAAGATCCGATAAGATTGATTTCTTCTTGGTCAATTTGAACTGTACCTTAATCAATTATCTTGAATTCACTTTAAGCCATTGGAAACAGCAATCTGAAAATGGAAAAAATATGGTTTTAGGTCCTAATATTGCTTTTGTGTACAGTTAATCCTTTTTCAGTTATTACTATACTAGATTTGTCTTCTTTCACTATTTCTTTTTATACCCTAAACCTGAAAGGTCAGGGTATATTAACTTTGTGCAAACGTTTGTAACGCATAGAACGAAGCGAGTCCGGTATAGAAAAGTATATATATTCTTGATCAGCGTCACCACGTGAGTCCAGCTATCCATGTCCGTCCGTCCGTCTGTCCGTCCGTCCGTCCGTCCGTCCGTCTGTCCGTCTGTGTGTTGTCCGTATACACAGGATAAGAAGAAGGAGTCGAGATAATTGGATGAAACTTGGTACACATGGTCGCAAGCACCCAAGGATCTGCACTATTGAATATTTTTGGAATCCGCCCACGGACACGCCTACCTCCCATACAACGCAAAAATTGAAAACTGCATAACTCAGCTCATAATTAACCTACAACAATAAAATTTGGTATATATGTGTTTTGTATCAACACAAAGATGTCATCGAAAAATGAGTGTCGTTCGCTAACGGACACGCCCACCTCCCATACCATTCAAAAATTGAAAACGCAATAAATAAGCTTGTTTTTAACCTAAAGAGCTAAAATTTGACACATATGTTTTTTATGACAAGACAAAGATGTTTTTGAAAAATGGACATCATCCGCCAACGGACACGCCTACCTCCCATACAACGCGATAATTGAAAACTGCATAACTCAGCTCATAGTTAACCTACAACAATAAAATTTGATATGAATGTTTTTTATGCCAACAAAAAGATGTCTTCGAAAAATGGGCGTCATCTGCTCACGGACACGCCCACCGCCCATACAACCCAAAAATTGAAAATGCAATAAATAAGCCTGTGTTTAACCTAAAGAGCTAAAATTTGGCACATATGTTTTTTATGACAAGACAAAGACGTTTTTGAAAAATGGACGTCATCCGTCTACGGACACGCCTACCTCCCATACAACCCAAAAAGTTTAAAACTCAATAAATAAGGTTTTGTTTGTCATAGAGAAATTAAATTTGGTATGTATGTATTTTATACCAAAACTAAGGTGTGTTCAAAAATTGGGAGTAGTCCGTCCATGAACACGCCCACCTCCCATAGCGAAAGCATAATAAAGGCATTAACTGTGAGCTACAGGAATAAAACTTGGTATGTGTACATTTTTCTTCAACATTTAAATGCATATAAAATATAGGTTTCATGCGCCCACGGACACGCCCATTTACAATAAAAATTTTTTTGTTTTTGAAAAGTGGGTTTAGGGTATTTCATAGTCGGCCTAGACCGACTTTAGACTTTCTTTACTTGTTTATATCTAGATGTGAGTTTTGACCCAAGTCGTTTGTTTACTTTCACGTAAATAATGTCTGCAGGAGAAGAAGTTTTAATAGGGGCCCTTTTCTTGTTATGCACCTCAAAATCTTTTGCTTGTTTCTTTCTTAGTGCTTCAATGTTTTCTTGTCGAGAGTTTTCGTATTGGTCGGGATCTGTCGATACTCTTTATTATTATTATTATTTATTTACTTGCTAAGCCTTATAAGGCTTTTTAGCATTATATAAAATTTAAACATTTATATAAATAAAATTGAAATTGTACATACAATTTAAAATTTACGTTAAAATATGTACATATAAATTATAAGATATCATAAGAATATATTAACAGCATAGAAAATTGTGGTAACAAGGCCAACATGGTTATATCCGCCCCCACTTAAAATAGCTTAGTGTCGGCATAGAACGGTGGGAGGTACCAAGACAAACAAGGTCTGTACGCCACACTGATAATCATATGCATATATATAATATAAATCGTTCTTCTTAGCAAGGTGATATTTCGACAAACTAGGTCAAATACACCACACCAATTTCATTCTATACCAAGAAATGGTTGCGAACGCAGGCACTAAGACAACTACGTGTCATTGGCCAGTTATATTATTTTATATACAATACAAATCGTTCTAGCATGGTTGAAGGAAAAATATACAACCAGCATGGCACGGCCGAAAGAAGAGTTGACATTCACCAAGCATGTTCAGTTAGATTAAGTGAGGAGGTCCAAACAGGTTCAGGTCCATTTAGATTATTTGTAGTTTTGTATCCATCACCAAGCGAAAATTGTGTAGTACAGACTCAGCGGCGATACTGCAGATAATCTAAAATTTTAAGTTTAATTGAGCACATGGATTCATTTAATGTTATAACATCTGAAACGGAATTAAAATCACCGCAAGCGCTTCTTAGTGGTTCATTTTGTAAGTAATTAGTTCTACAAAAGTTCATAAAAAGTAGCTCAAAAGATCTTCTAGGTCGAAGAGGAACATTAAAGTAAATTTTACTCAGTAAATATGGACTATCGACATATCCATGTAAGAGTTTTAAAATCCAACTAATATTTAGCATAGTTCTCCTATTTTTTAAAGAAGGCAGATTAATTAGCTGTAATCGATATTCATAAGAAGGTAAATTAAAGTTTGAATTATAATATAGATCACGTAAGCAGAACAGAAGAAATTGCTTTTGAACAGATTCTATATCGTCAATGTAACACCCATAACGAGGGCACCAAACAATTGACGCGTATTCTAGAATGGGCCTTACTAGCGATGTGAATAAGGTTTTAGTTATAAAAGGATCATTAAACTCTTTGGACCATCGTTTAATAAATCCTAGAGTGCTAATAGCTCTGCTGATTGCTTTATTAATGTGAATGTGAAAGCGAAGTTTGGTGTCCATAGTTACTCCGAGATCAACGAAAACCTCTAAAAACTCAAGTGTATAGTCACCTATATTGTAATTATTTCGAGAAGGTTGTCTTCGAGAAAAAGTCATTTGTTTGCACTTCCCCAAGTTGAGCTTCAAGCAATTAATTTCGCACCAGTTACAAAGATGGTCAAGATCAGTTTGTAGCAATAAAGAGTCTTGTACATCTTTGTATGACAGAAAAAGTTTAACATCATCAGCGTATAGCAAGATATTGCTATGCTTTACTACAGATGGAAGGTCATTTACATAAAGTAAAAACAATAAAGGACCAAGATGACTTCCTTTAGGTACCCCAGAAGTAACAAGAAACTCATCTGACTTTATGAGGTTAAATATAACGCTTTGTCTTCTATTTAATAAATATGATTCAATCCACCGTACTAAATGCGTTGGAAAACCAAGAAGAGATAGTTTTATAACTAAAAGCTTATGATTTACAACATCAAAGGCTTTACTAAAGTCTGTATAAATAACATCTGTTTGAAGACCTTTTCCAAAATTCTCAATAGTTTTAGATGTAAATTCTAGAAGATTAGTGACAGTAGATTTTCCAGATAAGAATCCATGTTGAAATGGAGATATTAATGATTTAACGCTATGTGATAATTGTGAGGTTATAATAGCCTCAAAAAGCTTAGGTAGGGCGCTGAGCTTTGCAATTCCCCGATAGTTGTCTACTTCCAAAGAATGCTTCTATTGGCTTTTTTCCTGTGGTAGAATGTATTGTGTAGTTATATTCGTATACGGATCTGTCTAAAAGTTCAATGAAAGATCTGTGAATTCGGTCGGTTTTCAAACAACGCATTATTTCAGACAAAGTTGAATGAAACCGTTCAATTTGTCCGTTTACTTTACTTGCATATGGTGGTGTTTTGTATATTTGTATTCCAAGCTGATCTTCAACCATGAAACAAATAGAGGTGGAACTTAAATATTTTTCATTGTCAAGGACGATGATTTTTGGAACTCCGAAAGCGAAAAGAATTTGCCTCAAAGGTTCTCTGATATCTTCAACTGCTTTTGATGGTATCAATCTAACTTGTGCGAATTTCGAAAACTTGTCGACTGCTGTTAGTACCAAATGTTTTTCGGTGTTGTAAATGTCTATGTGAATTATTTCACCAGGATATTGAGGAATGGGTGTTTCAAGTAGTTGAAGATTATTTGGATGGCGGTCATATTTGCATTCTTTACACACTTTACATTGTTTGACTATATTCCCTATTTTAAAATTCATTTTTGGAAAGTAGAATTTTTGAATTAGTTGCAATTTATTTTCTTGTGCATTTCGGTGAGCTCGTTTATGTTCTTCTAAGATTTTTTCATTTTGTTCGTTTTCGTCTGTTAGGTCTTTTACTTGAGTTTGTGTAAATCGGATTTTATAGGCAGAAAAATGTAAAGGATATATTTCTTGAATTTTTCCCATGATGTGTTCTGTTGTGAATAAACCATTAATGACAGATGGATTTAAATATCTCTTAAAAATTGAAATTAAATTTTCGTTTGTATACTCGCGTTGAATTAAAATATGCTTATGGTATGTCGGGAATGGAATCTGAAATTGATAGCTATTTTCTTCTCTAGTTAGGAGCCATAATTGGTTTTTAAAAGCATTTATTGGTCCCTCTACTGCGGGAATTAGTCCATGTGCGGAGCTTTCATCGCTATGCTGAGTACCTGATAATGAATTAATTTGGGATTCTTGTGGTGGCCTAGAAAGTGCGTCCGCTACGACATTGGTTTTACCTGGCTTATAAATAAGTTGGTAGTCATATTTCTCAAGAATAGATTTCCATCTTTTCATTTTGCTTTTGTGATTTCTATGGCTGAGGGCAAATGTAAGAGGCTGATGGTCAGTGAATATTTTAACTTTAGCTGAGCCATACAGATAGTTCCGCAATGAATTAAGAGCCCATATGATTGCCAACATTTCTTTTTCATTGGCCGCATAGTGCTCCTCGGCTTTGGAAAGCGTCCTGGATATAAATGTTATAGGTTTATTTTCCTGTTCTAACACAGCTCCAATAGCGTAGTAAGAAGCATCGGTTGTAAGATGAAATTCTTTATTGAAATTTGGGTAGGTCAAAATTGTGTCTTTTGAAACTAAAAAATTTTTAATTAATTAAAAGCTTCGAACGCTTTTTCATCTAAAGTAATTAGTTTCTTTTTTGATGAAATTTTGGACACTCGTCCATCTTCCCCTCTTAAGAGCTTTGTAAGGGGTTTCGCTAATTTGGCATAATCCTTTACAAAGCGACGATAATATCCAGATAAGCCAAAAAAGGATCGAAGATCTTTTAAGGTTTTGGGTGGTGGAAAATTAAGTATTTGCCTCTACCTTTGATGGATTGGTTTTAATGCCAGTTGCTGAAATGATAAACCCTAAAAACTCGACTTCGGTTTTTAAAAATTCACATTTATTTAATTGTACTTTCATATTAGCGGATTCAAGTGTTCTAAAAATTTTTTCAATATTTTCTATGTGTGTCTTTTCGTCTTTGCCAAAAATTACTATGTCATCTATGTATACAAAGCAAATTTTACCTATATAGTCACGCAATATATCATCAAATGCACGTTGAAAAATCGAAGGTGCATTTTTCAGTCCGAATGGCAGCCTAATCTGGTGGAAGCCGCTTTTCAAATCGAGTACTGTAAACAATTTATTTTGGCCTAGCTGCGAAATAACTTCGTTTATTTCAGGAATGGGATATCGATCCGCAATCGTAATTGAATTTAGTTTACGATCATCGATCACCATTCTGAATTTTTTTTCACCTGAAGCATCAATTTTTTTCGGTACGATCCATACCGGTGAGTTATAGGGAGATCTTGAAGGTTGTATTATGCCATCCTCTAACAACTTTAATACTTCTTTCTCTACCTCATCCTTAAGAGCCATTGGGTATGGATAATATTTGGTATATGTAGGAGTGTCTGTAGTTGTACGAATACTTCCTTCAACCTTTGAAGTATATGTCAGTCGTTCATCGGGGTCAGCAAATAATTTTGGAAATTTTTCGAGAATTTTGTTTAGTGTGTTCTTTTGCTGGTCGCTTAGATGGTCAGTACGTAGGTCTATTGTGTTAACTGATTGGGTAATATATTGTTTAATGGGGATTTTTACTGTATTGCGTATGGTCATATAATTGTGTTTTGTATAAATTACAGCAGAAAGGTATTTGAGACTATCATTCCCTAAAATGCCATGGAATGATTTCAAGGAAGGCAACAGAAAAAACTCAATTTCGAGATTTGGAATTCCAAATAGATTTACTTTGGCATGGTGGGTAACTTTAACATTACCACCTACAGACTTGGCGAAGAAAACTTGGTCATTTGGAATAGGTTTAGGTACTATTGAAGGTTGCATATAATTTTTATAAGATCCCGTGTCAATTAATATTTTTAAAATTTTTCCATTCTTCATCTTGACCTCGAAATAAGGCAGTGAAAAATTCGCTAGTCTAAAAAATGTATATCTGCTAAATCGTTGGCAACATTATTTTCTGATTGGTGTTCATCGAAATTTGTTTGTACATCAATGTAATCCTGTAAGGTTTCGTCATATTTATCATCTTCCTCTTCTATTATTTGTTGGTAAGTTGTGTGTGGATATTTAGAAGAATCTATGTGGTAATTTCTCTGGAATTTAGTAGGTAATTGAAACTGTTGAGTTTGATTCGGTGGGCGTTTTCCAGAAAAGTTATTTGTCGTGGGGCGGTTCATGTAATCAATTCGTTTAGTCTGAATGCTTTGGTCGACGTCCATCGGTTCAGGTTTGGGTTGGGGTTTTGGTGCAAAAGGCCGTGGTGGGGCTTGTTGGTGAAAAAATTGTGGTCGAGGATAAAATTGTTTTTGTTGCTGAAAATTGTTTTGTCTAGGAGGCAAGGCTTGATAATTTTTGTTTTGATTCCAGTTGGTTAGATGTGGATAAAAGGATTGGTTGTGATTTTGTTGTGGAAAATTCCTACGTGGTGGTAAATGGTGAGCCAGTTTCCTGTTGTTATTGCTATTAATTGCTGCTTTAGACCTATATGATTGGTTTTCAAGTTTGAGACAAAGATTAAGTGCCTCAGGGAGGTCTTTAGGTTCTCTTATTCCGAGTAGTCTTGGTAAGTCGCCATTGAGACCTCTCACAAATGTATCAAGAGCCTTGTTTCTATATGTGGCAATTAATAAACTTTTTGACTCTTGTCCTGCATCTAAACAAGCAATCTTGTTTGATATTAGTGAAAAGTTAGAGTAAACTTTTTGATAGAACTCATGGATTGATAAATTTCCCTGTATCAGAGCTGACATCTGATATTCGAATGTGCTTAGGTCACGCTTATCACCGTAGTGCGTGGTAAGGCAACGAGAGATCGCTTGCCAATTTAAAGGTGTATTATAAGACTCTAAAACTATGTCTGCATGTCCTGTTATTTTATTCCTGTTATTTTATTAAAAAATCAGAAACAGACCGCATAAAAACGGGTTTGACTGTATAAATGACCAAAACATTTACATTTACATATTTAGCATAAATATAGCATAGATAAAAATTAAGCATCAAAGAATTAATTGCTTGAAGTCTCAGCGCCAACTGAATGACATCCTTATTTCAGGATGTCACTGAAAACATCCCTTATTTAAGGTACTATACAGTGTGTAAAAACTGAAAATAATGTTTGTTTTTTTTTAGAATCTGGTTCTTTAAAATCTTAAGATTACGTATACGAAATTTTAGAAAAAAAATATCAAATAAAAAAAAAGATATAACATACATTATATTTGTATGTCACGTATTTATTCATATATTATCGTTCATAGAAGAAAATCTAATCGCGTTTTTCTCGAAACAAGTTTTTTCGAATTTGTTTCTAAGATATTTCGAGTTCTGCTTGATCGATTTCGATGAATCTTGATTCATTGTGATCTTCATAGACTCTGTTATGCACTCTACCTATAAAAAGCCGAGACACTTTTATATTTTGTTTTTTTACGGCAAAGAATTTCTGCCAAAAAGAGGGGTTTTTTGTAAATTTGTTTTTCAACGCATGCCATTTTTATACCCCCACGCGTACTGCGTAAGGGCATTGAATAATTATAATAATTGTAATTATTCAATGGTAAGGGGTATATTAATTTTGTCACGACGTGTGTAACACCCAAAAGGAGGCGTGGTAGGTATGGAAAAGTATATATATTCTTGATCAGCATCACCACCTGAGTTGATTTAGCCATGTCCGTCTGTCTGTCCGGCTGTCCGTCTGTCTGTCGACACGATTACAGCCGTAATTTTGAAGATATCGTAATGAAATTCGATATTTAAGCTTTTTTTTTAAAAACTAAGGTCAAGTTCGAGAATGGGCTAAATCGGATGAAAACCACGCCTACCTCCCATACAACCCCAAAATTGAAAACTCTGCAAAGAAGCTAATATTAAAGCTACAATACTGAAATTTGGTATATGTGTATTCTATGTCAAAACTGAGAAGTCTTAGAAAAATGGGCGTCATCCACTCACTAACACGCCCACCTCCCATACAACCCCAAAATTGAACAATCTATAAAGAGGCTAATATTAAAGTTACAAGATGGAAACTCGGTATTTGTGTATTTAATGTCAAAACTTAGGTGTGTTATAAAAATGGGTGTCATCCACCAATTAACACGCCCACCTCCCATACAACCCCAAAATTGAAAAATCTATAAATCTATAATTCTATGTCGAAACTGAGGTATGCTAGAAAAATGGGCGGCATACACAATTTAACACGCCCACCTCCCATACAACCCCAAAATTTAAAACTTTATAAAAAGGCCAAAAAGCTCTCCAATTTAAGATTCTTCCAACCTTAAGAATCGGCCGTGGGGGTATTTTTACTTCGGCCAAGTCGAAGATATAGCTTACTAGTTTTTGTTTTTTATTTTTTTTTATTTGCGTAGATAGAGTGCTCAACTACAACCCTTTACTGAAGAATGCACTTTAATTTTTTTACTTTCGGACGCCTTGAAAATGCTGGAGACGAGAAACCAACTCACAGCCTTTTTTTAAACACGCCAACTTCAACGACCTCTAGAAAATAAACAACAAATACAAAAACAAAAAAAAATATTTTTTTGATATCTTCAACTTTAACTGTACATAATGTTAATAAATTTAAATTCAATAATTTAATAATACTATGTAAAAAAATTAATAAAAAAGGTGTTGTTTTTAATAGCTTCACACTGTAATAGTACCTTAAAGCAGTGTTGCCAGAGAGACAAACCGAAATTTACCACTATTTGGAAAAAAAATTACCACTTTCGGAGAAAATTTACCATTTTCTAAAGAACAATTACAAAATTTTTAAGTGATTAACTGCCATCATAATTCATGTCCCTACTAGCACAATAAAGCACTTCTTTGCTAGACTTGAACAATTGGTTTTTTAAAATTACCATCAAAATTTTCAATCTAAGATATGCATGATATGTAGGGACTTCTTCTGTCCACTTTTTCATCAACTTTTTTATTGTAAGAACTGATCATGGCTTTCTTCAAACGATATTCTTTTAAGCATATCACTGGTCAACAAAATCGCACCTTTTCTTGCCCCACGAACTTTTGATAACTTTCGTTTCCCTTGTTATGAAACTGCATTTTCTTTAAGTTGGCCCAGCTTTTTGTGATTTCGAACTTTGTGTTTTTAAAACTTTGATCCTGTTTTTATGTTCTCAAATACAAACTACTTAAGGCAGAGTAAAGAGAAAAACTATCTGATATAAAAATAAACAAGACTTTTAGTGGGGTATTTTTTATTTTTCTGTGTCAGCGAGATATTCAGGTTCTAAGAAAATTTTTGATTTTTTTGTTACAAGAATTTTGACTTTTACAAGATTTTTTTATTTTAAGCCATATTAAAAAACTTTACATTTATCGTATTCTATATTGACTTCCTTAATTTTGATACCAAAAACAATCGTTTTCCGAGAAAAAAAAAATAAAAATAATCGAAAAGCCATATAGGTTGTTACAATTTTTTTTTTACAAAAGGAGATTTAAATAATAATAAACGACTGCGTGTGAGTACGTTCAGTGAGGTTACAGTGCTACTTATATTTCAAATTATTTGGAAATCTAAAAAGAATTGTTTTGTAAAAATTACCACTTTTAGTCAAAAATTACCTTTTTTACCTCTGCCCAAAAAAAGAGTCAAAAATTACCTCATTTAGGGAAATTTACGTCAATCTGGCAACAGTGCCTTAAAGCACTTAAAGTAAAAGAAACAATAACAACAAACACAATCGGAGAGGAAAAAGAGCGAGAAAGCTTTACGGAGCAGCGCGCTGGTTGTGTATCTAACGATTCAATGCAGCAATGTCTTTTGGATTAAATTTTTTGGCTACTTTTTAAACCAACCCAGTTGCGAAAGTTGACTTCCAAGACGTTGTCTTCATAGCCGTCGTTGACGACAACGGAGTAACATTGCGGATTTTTTGCTGACCTGTATTCATAAATTCAGAAAACAAATGAATCGTATGAAATTCGTGCCTCTCTGAGTTGTTGATTAATTATGCCTCTCTGAATGTGATTAGAATTATTACCAGACGCAATGTTTGATTATTATGACACTTTTTTATTGAGTTGAAATGATAATATTTTTTGTAATAACAAAAATGTTGCATCTGGCAGTACTAAGTTCAGCAACAAAGAGCAAAAAAGTGAATGTGAAAAGTAAAATTAAAATAAAATAAATTATAATAAGTTGTATGAAGTGAAAAATCTCAAAAAATAGAAAAATTGGTAGAAAAACAAAAAACTGAGTTGTTTAATTAATAAAAAGAAAAAAAAAATACTTAAAATATTTGAAAACAAGTGAAAAAACAGTGTGTGGCACAAAAGGCGGCAATGGCAGCGGCAATGGCAGTGACGGTATCAATGACAGTGGCGGAATTGATATAAGTAGCAGTAGTTGCAACGCTATCGAAGTAAATTTTGATTTTTGTTATTTAAAATATATATTAAACGTTTTGTACAACTATTTTAAAATAAATTTTTGTTTATAATCGCGAATACCTTATTCAGTTTTTATTTCGATTCGAAGTTTGAAAGGTGAGTGGGAGAGCAAAAGAGTTAAAAACAAGCATTGAGGCAGAAACATAGAACAAACCAAGCAGAGCTGTACTGGCTTTCAGTGAACGCGTACATTATACAGTACGTGGATCCTTTCTGTCGTCAAAGACGTGGCGAAGTTGGAGTAAACGATGAGGGTGAGTGAGTATAGTGGGAGAGTGAGAGAATTGAAAGCATAAAACAAAAAGAGCGAGGGCAATGAGACAGAAATAAAGAGCAAACACAAGCAGAGCTGTACTGGTTTTGAGAGAACGCGTACATTTAACCATGATATAATGACCAGGTAGTATAAATCGCGAGGGCTCAACTGTCATTGGAGGCATAGAATGTCAAAATGACGATTTGACGCCAAAAGAATGCTGCTTCTTGTACAATAATAAATGAAAACAGGGATATTTCTATTTATGTGTTTTCCTTGAAGTTGGAAATATTTTGCATTATATATTATATTTTTGCGTAAGTTGTATCATTATATTTTATTATATTATTATTAACTTTTGTGAAATATTTGTTCCTAATACTCCTAATAATTCTAAAATAGAAGCGGAGTTGTTTTAAAATAACGACAATCAAATTTTACTTGCTAACTCTAGATGGAAAATATTGCTGTTTACCTAAATATAAGTGTTAACCTTTTATAAAATGTTAAAAATGTGCAAGTGAAACAACAGAAAAATCCCTTTCTTTTAGTGCAAAAGTAACAAGAAAGTGCAAGACCAAAGACAAAAAAATTCCCTGTTTACTTCTTCTTATGATAACACTACTTGTATTTGACACATCATGCCTCCGTCTTGGCAGCGCAGTCGCGTTTTATAATACCTGGTTTTTATATCATGCATTTAACAAGACGTGGATTCCATCCGTCTTCGAAGATTGCGCAAAGTATAGTCTTGCACGTCATTTTGCTAATTTGTTTGAAAATGTCTTCGAGTACAGCTATGGAAGTGGATCGATCCGTCGTGTATGACGGATCGAGTGTCTTCAAGACGGCATCAAAGACGGATCGATCCATTCGCTACTGGGAAGGGTGCGCAAACTAATACATACAAAGTTTTGTGGTTGTATTGCAAAGCTTTTGTTTTTCAAGTTGACACTGAACGAAAATCACGAGTTAGTTCATTGTTACAATCACAACATATGTTCAGTCGCTGTTTGATCTTCATGCTGAAAGGTTGCGGTCGCTTGCTACTGCGTTGACATATTCAATACTACAAGCTTCGTTTAAAAATTAAGTAAAATTCTACGAATTAATTAAATCCTTATTATTTAAAAACAAAAAATTATTACAGACAAACAAAAACAATAAACAAACGCATATTCATGCGTATGAATGGTAGTTTGTCGTTTTTAATAAGGCAACGCAGGAGCAAGCGACCGCAACCTTACAGCATGAAGTTCGCACAGCGACTGATCGTGTGCTGTGATCAGTGTTGCCAGTCTAGCCTTTTTGAGGCTAGATCTAGCCTTTTTTTTTGTTGCCTAGCCTCGAAAATTACCATCTAGCCTCTAGCCTTTTTTTTAGCCTTTTTTTATTTTTTTCTAGCCTTTTCTAGCCTTTTTTAATATTTTGCTTAAAGATGAATTACTACATCCAATTTTTTTGACTTTGCAATTTTGAAAGTGTGAATCTTCTATTGCTATTAATACTTTTAAAGTGGTTAAACCCAAATATTTTCTGATATAGAGAAAGAAAAATCCAGTAACTCTACAGAAGAAATAACGATAATTGAAATATAATGGCAAAAATTGTTAATCACAAGTGGAATAACTTAAGTTCCATAACAGAATTCTGGGCAGAAGCTAGAGATTCATTGAATGAAGATCCGTTCCAAGAGCTATCAGATTTGGTTTTTAGTTTTATTATTTTGGCATTAAGCAACGCTGAGGCAGAAAGAATTCTTAGTACAACGCAATTTATAAAAAAAAAACAAGTAAAGAAACCGTATTCAAAATGGCATGCTAAATTTTCTTCTAACGATAAGATATGTTCTTAAAAGAAAACGAGTAAAGAAAGTCTAGTCCGACTATGAAATACCCTGAACCTCCTATAATATTTAAATAAACTATATATTAAAATACTAAAACAAATAGAAGTAATTTCCTATTTTTGTTTAAAATCCATGTATTCTTTATAGAACTAAATAAATAGGGAGGAAGGCACGTTCGTAGGTGGATGACGCTTTTTTGTGAGCACACCTTAGTTTTATATACTATGATCTCATACCAAGTTTTATCTCTGTAGGCCAAATATAAACGTTTTTAAAGTGTTTTCCGTATTGTGGGTTGTATGGCGCTCATTTTTTGAACACATCTTAGTTTTGATACAACAATCTCAATACTAAGTTTTATATTTTTGGCTCATATAAACCTCTTTATAGCGTTTTTACTATAGTTTTAATATAAAATACATATCTGATAAGTTTTATCCCAGTAGTTCAAATAAAAGCGTCTTTATAATAGTGTTTTCAATATTGGAGTTGTATGGGAGGTGGGCATGTTCATGGGTGGATCACTCTCATTTTTTGTGTACGTCTGCGTTTTGATATAAAATAAATACATTTAAATTTTATTTCGTTAGGTATACAGCGATTTTTATTTTTTAGTTGTATGGGAAGTAAGCGTGTCCGTGGGCGGATTCCAAAAATATTCAATAGTGCAGATGCTTGGGTTCATGTGAATATGTGTACCAATCTCAACTCTTTCTTAACCTATATTTACAGACAACACATAGACAGATGGACAAACGAGGTGACACTGATCAGGAATTTATGCACTTTTCTATACCGGACTCGCTTATTTCTAAACGTTACAAACGTTTGCACAAAGTCAATATACCCTGACATTACAGGTTTAGGGTATAATAACGTTAACAAATCTAGCCTTTTTTTAGCTATTTTTTTAAAGCCATCTAGCCTTTTCTAGCCATTTTTTTAAGGCCATCTAGCTTCTTTTCTCAAAACTTTCTGGCAACACTGGCTGTGATAGGACGAATGTGAATAAATATTCAGTGTAACAGTGCGAGTCTCAACTGCAAAGCTTTTTCGACTGAAAGCTATCCGCCCATGGGCGGCCTTTTGCGCATGCCTGTTTTAAACTCAAGTTTTAATAACTGTTAAGAGCAGTTTTAAAGAAAAAAGGACTCCATGGACTAAGTTTAACATATTGCTTTATGTAAGTGAAAGAATTACAAAAATCAGTTGGGTAGTTTTTGAGTTATACGGCTATGTAGATACGTGAGAAGCCTTTTATATAATAGTATAGACGAAAAAAAGTATTACAGATGTATATAATATTTTCATAAGGACTACAGCTGAAATATTTCAAAAAAATAATTTAACTGATGTTGAAATAATTGAAGTAAAAACAAAGTATTGGATTTTACATTTTTTGAACTTTTTTTTTTGAAAATTTAAGAAGTGAAAACTGATAGTAACAATGCACGTATGGTTTTTTATGGTAAAATTTGTTGGCACATAGGTTGCAAAAAAGTCTTGTCTTGGTTTTCAGTAAAAATTAAGATGAATAAAATATTTTAAATGGCAACTCTTGTCTGCATTTACAAATCAAAATCAATGTTATTTGCTCAATGATTTCATATAAAAGGCATTTTTAAACTAATCGTTAATATTTTGCAAAAATATAATCTTATTCTATTAAACTAGCAATATTTGTGTATATATTTGCAATTGCGTTCTCAAAAACGGCACTAACGATTTCGATGAAATTTGCAATGTACATGAAGAGGGGGCTGAAAAATCGATCCAGCTAGGTTTCATCTCTAGGAAAAGCTGTTTTTCCGAGTTTTCACGCATTTAATAAATACGATAATTTTCCTGCTGAATATGTTATGTTAAGTTTGCTCTTGTTGATATAGCATTGATTGCTCAGAGAATAGAGCTTCTGTCCAACAATATCAAGGTTGTGAGTTCAAATCCCACGGTGCACATTAAAATTATTATTATTTTATTGTTTTTATTTTTAATCTTCACCAAACAGTGATTTGGTGAATTTGTTATATTCTTCATTAATTTTTATACCCTAAACCTGAAAGGTCAGGGTATATTAACTTTGTGCAAACGTTTGTGACGCATAGTACGAAGCGAGTCCGGTATAGAAAAGTATATATATACGCTTGATCAGCGTCACCACGTGAGTCGAGCTATTCATGTCCGTCCGTCCGTCTGTGTGTTATTATTATTATTTATTATTTATTTATTTGCTAAGCCTTGTTAAGCTTTTTAGCATTATAAAAAATGTAAGCATTAAAATAAGAAAGTTTATTAATAATATAAAAACACAATTAAAATTGTACAAACAAATTACTAGGTCGTAGCAATCGCTTAGCAAATGCATAAGCTGGCCACATAAATAGGTACGTTGAGGATACAAATTAGTTGGGTCGCTCGCTTTGACACAAGCTGACACCCTGTCTTGTTTGGGTAGATTGATTGAGTACTTTTTTCATGAGTTACCACCTTTTCCAAAAGTAGGCAATAATTGAACTGACAAAAAACTAAAACAAAGTAAAAAAATTATACATAAGTGAATATAATAGACAAATGTGTTAAAATGAGTTATTTTAAAATTTTCGAGATACAAATTATAATTTTTAATAATTATTAAACGCCGCAAAGTTCACGTTAAAAATTACTCCTATATAAAATAACTTTTTTACGCCCGTACAATGGCCTAAATTTTGAGCTCATAAAATGACATAAATAATATGGTGGCAACTCTTTTCTAGCTGTCACTCATCTCTCATCAGCTGTTATTCTACAAAGTACTCAATTGCAGTTAAGGGTGCTCGCAGTAATCAAAAGTACTCAATATACCCAATTTTTATAGTCAATTTTTTCCAATATTATGGGCCAAAGTCACGTGTGAGGTCATTACTATATATAAAACAAGTATATATATTTTGTATAAATATCTCAAACGGTATAAAAGTTATGAACGATAAAGTGATATGTGTGTCAGAAAAAGAGATTGCGAAAAAACGTGTAACTTGGCCATCGTAATTCTGTTGGTGAAAAGTTTATTTTGTTTTTAAAATTAAAAAAAAATCTTTTGATCTTTTGAAAAACTTTTTGAGATAAAACAAACTTAAATTTTTTTCAAAAAGTTGGCAACTGTAGCATACAAATTTCAAAAATATTAAATTTTGTCTAAATCTATAGTTTTCTAATGTTTGTTCATTTACGAAAATAAGGTAACAGATGACGGAGATATGATTTATCGGAAATGACTGATTTTCAAATGATTTTGAAGATTGTTTCTTTTATAAAAAATTGGTATCTCCATAATTTTTGAAAAATTGCTATAAAAAAACAAATAACTTATATTCTTATAAGTAGAAAAGGAACCTATCGACAAAATTTCAAGTAAACAACTTTAAGAGCATGTGATAAATTTTTAGAAAAATACTGCCATTAGTCTTAAAATGGCCGTATATTTTTTGCTGTAATGAATATGATAATTTCAAACAAAAACACTTACATATAACAATTTCATTATATAACGTTTTCACAAGTTGACAGACTAAAGGTCTCTGCCCACTTACGGCACGTAACGCAACGACTGTCGAACGGCGACGGTAAGGAAAAGAACTGTTTCATGCACACTTAGCGTAACGGCGCTTATAACAAATCAATCTAAAATATGAGCAAAACACTCTACATTTAATTTTTTAAAACTATGTTGCTATAATGTTAGCAACTCATGTCATATAAAGCAACATTTTCGCTCAAAAATTAAATTTTTTTTCAGAATACATGTTTTGCAGCTAAGTTTTTGTCAACAAAGCGAACGACAAGTCGGTCAGAATTCTTTGCAACGATTCCCAGCGGCTTTTTCGTCGGCGTCAACAGTCGTCGCCGTTTCGTTTACGGTTAGTGGGCATGTATACATAAGAACACAGGCTAGTTATATTTTGAAGTTTCGTGTCGTTTCGTTACGTGCCGTAAGTGGGCATAGACATTAACACTACTAAAATTTTTTTTCAACTAAATCGAAAAAATATACTTATTTATTTTATTTCATTTTTGAACTGCTCAAAGCTTCATAAATATGTTATTTAAGTGAATTAAGTAAAAACTCAAACTTTAAGTGTTTTAAAAATACTTAAAGGAATTAAAAATCCAATTGGATTATTTCGATTTTTTCACACAATTAAAATAAAAACAACGAATGTTCGTTTGTTATCAATTATTCAAAATG
The DNA here is from genome assembly GCA_958299015.1 of Tetanocera ferruginea. Classification (NCBI taxonomy): domain Eukaryota; kingdom Metazoa; phylum Arthropoda; class Insecta; order Diptera; family Sciomyzidae; genus Tetanocera; species Tetanocera ferruginea. The sequence goes on from OY282642.1 coordinate 59,401,164, forward strand.
AACGTGTGAATTAATAATTCAGGAACTTTCTTCACGACCGGCACTTAATTATCTAAATGTTTCTTCCTAACAGATTTCCTTACTTTTCTTTCTTATTTCTTATTGTTTTGAATTCTCCATGATAACGCAAAAACGAAAACATGTAGAACAACAACAACGCAAACCGAACCGATGACACTAGACAACAAAAAAATCACTTGACGATGTTGATCAGTGCTGTCACTTTAAAATTATAAATAGTGGTAGATTGTGTCTGAAAAGAGTGGTATATTAAAAAAATAAAGATAAATAATTTTTCTCAAATTATTTTCCAAACATATCATTACATCAATTTTCAATTGCGAATACCGGATCATAAAGACTGATAAACGTAAAACTCTCGTTATTGGATCTCGCTACTTTTTAGACTCTCGTGGCCGAAGCCGTTTTTTAAATTTCCGTAAATCCCATGAGATGCAAAGTACAAACTGGACCGCGAGCAAGCCAAGTGCCAAGTTATGAGCTGCTCGCGAACCAGAAAGAACCAACTTTCAAGCTAAGTTTTCATGCGCACCAAAAGATTGTTAGATAAGGTGTTATATTGAATTTGAAAACTTTTTAAGAATTGCAACTTAGGTAACGTTTTCGTGTCCTGCGAAATTAAAAAAAAGGAATTTCGGGATAATTGAAAAAGAACTGAAAATCACTATTCAAATCCAATCACACATTTAAAAAATTCCATTTCCTGTCTCGGTAAAATATTATGAAAATTAAATTAAAGCAACAAATAATAGATATAATTCTGAATATTTATTCACAAAAAAAATTGATGTTAGAAATTGCTACAGAAATAAAATAGTGGTAGATTTTGGGAAAAGGTAAATAGTGGGTGGTTAAAAACGTTAATTTTTAATGAACGGTTAAAAACAACGAGAAAATACGAAGCAGACAAATTTTCAATTAAAAAAAAAAAATTGCGTTTCTCTTTACATTGCAAACGAAATCAATCTGCTTTTAAATCAGGCATGCGCAAAAGGCCGCCCATGGGCGGATAGCTTTCACATGCATACGACAGCTTTCAGTCAAAAAAGCTTTGCAGTCGAGACTCGCACTGCTACACTGAATATTAATTCACATTCGTGCTTTCATAGCACACGACCAGCAGCGTTGCCGTTTTCACTTCGATCGAAGTTTTTTACTTCACTTTTATGTCAAACACTTCCACACTTCCTCTTTTGTGGAAACACTTCGATTTTGAGTGATTAAAACTTTTTATAGTTTTTGATTTTTTCACTTAATTTCACATTAAAAAATCAATAACATGGCATAACTGTTGGTGTAAAGGAATTCATAACTTGTACCTTCTCTCACAGAGTTTTGTATTGGATTAGAGAATTTTAATGATAGTGGCAACACTATGTTCGATTAAATACTTCTTGCAAAAGCGCGCGTTGTGAAGGTTGTTGAAATGTAAGTTTGTAAGAATTAATTACTTCGAGGAAGACTCTGATATTGCAAGTCGTATTGCAATATCAGAATCACTAATGACTGATTCAAATGTGATATATTTACAATTCTTGTCTTATGCACTGAGTGCTGTTAATTCACTTAATGTAGAATTTCAAACAGAATCGCTTAGTTTTCATGAGTTGTTAAAATCATTAAAACTGTATTTCAGAAGTATTGTTATTAATTTATTGACATCTCTGCCGTAGAATTTGATATAATTTTTGAAAATGATCTCAATAATTTTAGAATTAAGCCTTTGTCTGATATATATATAGTGCCTAGAGCCCAGATAAAATTTAATTCCTATGATGTATCTGTAACAGATCAGAATGAAATTTTAAAAAGTTGTGTACATTTCTATTACATTCGTACATTAATTATGAAAAGAATCAATTTCAAATATCCAGTTTTGAGAACATTACAAATTTTGGATACAAGATCTTTAGCTTATAGTTTGGTTCCCCTCATAAAACTAGAAAAGGAAAAACTAGAAAAGGAATGGCGTCTTTTAATATTAAATGATTTTTTAGCTGAAAAAGGATTTAAAGAGCTTTGGTTCTGCGTTTTTAAATTAAAAAGTGCCTTAGAAGACCTGATGTACCAAAAAATAAAAACTTTCGTAAGAGCGTTGCTAAGCTTACCGCACGGTGGTGCAACAACAGAAAGGGTATTTTCACAATTAAAACTAATTAAAAATACAACTACAAATAAGTTTAAATTTAGCACCGCAAATTCGATAATGCTAATAAAGGACCACTTTCTAAATGATAATTTTTTAAATTGGAATTCCGAAACGAATACTTTATCGAATGTTTGTTATAACAGTGATATTTACTTCAGAACCGAAGAAATAGCTGCATAGAAAATAGAAATTAGAAATAGATAATTTTTTTAACATTAGCTGCGTTCGATTCGCCAGTGCTCAACTCGCTTGTGAATAAAACGTCTACTCGTTTAACTTTTATTTGCTCAATAGTTGGCAACACTTTTGTCATGACGACCACATCAATAAATAAATTAAAAATTTTTACCTCTCAAAAAATCAATAGACATAAGACATTTTAAAATATTTTGAAAATAAACAAGCAGAGAAACTCTAAAGTCGGTCTAGCCGGACTATGGAATACCTCCTATCATATAAAAATATTTATTGATATACTTAAACAAACATAAATAAATTCTTATTTTTTTCTTAATTATTAATTAATTAATTTAATTCTTAATAGTGCAGATCCTTGGGTCCATGTGAATGAGTGTATCGTATTGTATCATACAATTATCTCAACTCCTTATCCTGTGTTTACGGACAACACACAGACTGACGAACGGACGACCGGATAGACGGACATGTCTAAATCGACCCACGAGGTGATCATGAATATATATACTTTTCTTTACTGGGCTCGCTTATTTCTAGGTGTTACAAACGTTTGGCCAAAGTTGATATACCCTGACCTTTCAGGTTTAGGGTATAAGCAGTTGACTGCTTGAAAAAATTTGATTTTGTTTTTGTACTCACGTCATATTTTGGCAGAATCTATGACAGTTAACTCTACCCCGTACACAAACCAACTAAAAAGCAAGAACTTGGCAACGCAACTTTACTCAACTCAATAGGTAATTGACTTTCTCTATGCTCAACTAGCTGGAGACTTTGTTGTTGTTTTCTCATACAAATTTTGAAATAAGCGACAATAAGCGAGTATAGGCTGGCGAATCGAACGCAGCTATTGTTAATTTATACAAATAAGTGATTGAAATGTATTTCAGTATTTTCTTATTGAACGCATATTTTCTTATTAAACTTTATTGATTGATTTTTATGAAAATATTTTTGTTGATTTTTTCGTTATTAATTTTGAAATGTACCTGAATATGCTTAATAAACATTCATGTTAAAAACAAAATTAATTTATTTTAACACTTCGAAATCTCTGAAAATACTTCCATCTTGTAGCCTATTTTACTTCGTTTTAAAATTCTCGAACGGCAACACTGACGACCAGTCGCTGTGCGATCTTCATGCTGTGAGGTTGCGGTCGCTTGCTCATGCGTTGCCTTATTAAAAACGACAAACTACCATTCATACGCATGAAAATGCGTTTGTTAATTGTATTTGTTTGTCTGTAATAAATTTTTGTTTTTAAATAATCGGGATTTAATTAATTCGTAGAATTTTACTTAATTTTTAAACGAAGCTTGTAGTATTGAATATGTCAACGCAGTAACAGCGACCGCAATCTTTCAGCATGAAGTTCAAACAGCGACTGAACGTATGTTGTGATTGTAACAATGAACTAACTCGTGCTTTTCGTTCAGTGTTAACTTTAAAAACAAAAGCTTTGCAATACAAACACAAAACTTTGAATGTATTAGTTTGCGCACCCCTGTTTTAAACAGTGTTGCCGTTTTGGCTATTTATAGCCAAAAGTGGCTATTTATTTTGCTCGTGATCAGTTTCGGGTATTTGGCGATTTTATTTTTGATTTGGCTATTTTTATTAACTCGGCTATGTTTTTGCATTCAGGCGAAAATAAATTTTTTATTTTACATATAAAATTTTCAATTGCCTGAGAATCGCTAGCGAATCGCTTGGAAGATCAAGCATTTGCCTTTGAGCTCATCTGAGAATCAGCCGGGTATCACCGACTGTAAGCTGCTTAGGCCGATTTGCCGGGAAGATTCGCCAATGAACCGCCGAGAGGAGTTATAAGAAATTCGCCGAAAAGTGTGGCAAACGAAGTCCATTTAAAAGTCCTCAGCCATTTGTTCCGAAGCAACGTTGTTCTGTCCGAATTCAATGAATTTTTTTGTGAATTTGTTTTTATTTCGCTTCGATATAATGCGACGTTACTTCGAAACTAGACAAGTTCAACTTTTTGATTAATTTTAACGATTTTTCAGAGCCTGCTTCATATTCTTGTGACAGATTTTGAACATTTTTCAAAAATCCATCTTCGAACAAACCCCGAAATGAGCGAAGGAACATTTTGAAAATTTTCGTGACTCACGCATTCATTGCTTGAGTATATAAAAAGCAATGCATTTTCCCAAAAACACTTGGGAATCACTGGTATTTAAAATTTGTACGTGAGGATAAATTATCTCTTCATTTGAACACGACATGCCAGTGATGCAAATCGTGCAGCCGAGCGCAAGAATATCCAATAATTTGACATGTAACATCTTGAATCATGTGCCACAGTAGAGTATCCAACAATGTCTATAACTTTGATCATTGAAAGTAATTGTGGTTTGTTTTCAAAAGTAAAATTAAGCATATTAAGCAAATGTAATACTTTTTTTACTTCCGAAAAATCCAAACCTTATTTTTATGAAGTTTTTTTTTACTCTTATCAAGTAAAAAATAAATGAGCAAAGTCCTTTTATATTAAAGGTCCGTCTATTGAAAAGATATATGCCCTAAATATGGGCACCGTTTTTAACTGTTTCCAGTTAAAAAACGGTACTAGGTTGTAAAAAAAACTAGTTAGTTAAAAAAAGGTATGAATTTTAGTTTTATTTCTTTTTTCTAATACAATTAATTAATTTTTTGGCTATTTTTTTACATTTTGGCGATTTTTATTTTGTGTTTTGGATATAAAATAAATTTATTCCGGCAACACTGGTTTTAAACCTTCCCAATCAGCCATTTAGAAATAGTGCTTGCATAAAGCTTACATGCAATACAAAAAGCAAGCCTTATCCAAGCACGCTTGAAAAACACTTGCCCAGGTAATAAATTTCCAAGTTCCTTTGTATAACTATTGTGTAAAACACAAAAAGCAAGTGATGCACAATAATACTTGGAAAGGCTTGCATTAAGTAAGTGTTTTGCAATCATACTTAGAAAACGCTGACAACGGTAATAGTTGTACAACTGTTCAAAGTTGTGATGCTCTCATATATACATTAGAGTGGGGGACTGGCGACGACCATCTTGTGGAATGGTTGATTTTTTTTTCGTGCTAAAAAGCAAATTTTAAAGAAATTATTTTAAACTAAAAATAAATGTAAAATTAATTAAACAAGAAAGTTTACTGTTAAACAAGTATTTTTTATATTGCTAAGTAAACGTGGGTGTGCCTCCGTCATCACCTCTCTAGTTGAATGGTGTTCAACTACGTTGCTTGGCTTACGTGACTTGCGAGCCTGGGCTAATGGTTGCAGAATTTTTTGATGCTAAAAAGCGATTTAAAGTTGCGTCTTTGGCTGAGTTGCTGTTCCAAGACTGTTGCTGCTACTGCTTGGTGAATATGTGCGTTTATGATGACTGACATGACCAGTCCAAGAAAAGCTGAGGCTGCTCAACAACTTGTTGCTCTAGCTACGAGCGCTCTACCATCTTATGGCAGTGTTGCACATACCGAACCGCAGAAGCAGATTAACTCTGAGGCGCCGCAGGGCTCTAATGTTGTGCTCAATGATGTAGCTATGGCTGAATCTGTGCACCAAGAGTGGGTCAAGGTGTCTAAAAGGGCAAGAAGACTTTCGAATGATAGCAAATCAGATGACGACTCGCAGGCAGCATGCAAAAAAAAGAATGCTAATCGTTTTGCAATATTCAACGAGATGGTGGTGAAAGAAAAAACTGGTGCTAGGAAGGAGTCCCTGAATTCTGTTCCACGCAATCAACCGAAACCTACTGAACGAGTGACTGGCCAGGATGGCAAAGATGGCCTTGACGATGGTGTTAACATACCAGATACCAGCTCAAATAAAAATAAAAGAAAGAGTAAGTTTTGTCCACCAATTTTTTTAAAAAATGTAGATGAAAGGCAACTGGTTAAGGATTTAAGATCCAAAAATGTTGTTTTTAAAATTATTAATATGGGATCAAAGAGTAAAATTTTTGTCGAGGATGGGATGATTCACCGGGCGCTTCTCGAGAAGCTTAGAGAAACTCCAGGGATTCAAGCGTATTCATTTACACCTAAAGAAGAAAAAAACGCTAGTTTAATTCTGAGAGGGTTGTCCTCAACCTATGAGGATGCTGAGATTTTGGAAGAGTTACTTGACCTAATTCCGGGTGGAGTTGAGAAGGTTAGTAACTTTGTTACAGTTCGTTCTCAGAGAGAAAAAATTAAATACGGTCTGTTCTTAGTGAAAGTTCCTACTGGAAGATCAGTAGCGGATGTGTTGAAAATTAAGTACCTTTTCAACACACAGGTGCATTGGGAAAAACCCAAAGGTAACTCTGGACCGGTGCAATGCCGAAGGTGCCAACAGTTTGGGCACATCGCAAAAAATTGTGCAAGTGACTATAAGTGCGTGAAGTGCAATAACAGTCATCTCCCTGGAGAATGTGTGACTACCAAGGAATCTGGTCTAAAGCCTTTTTGTGTGAATTGTAAGAGGGACCATCCTGCAAACTATCGTGGCTGCGAAAGGTTTAAAGAGTATTCACTCTTTAAGAAAAGATCTGCTCAAAAAGTTAAAGCGGAAGCTAAGAAAAGAACTGATGAAATCTTTTGCGCACCCAGTGCGCCTCCTCCGCTTACGGTGTCTTATGCAAGCCATTTTAGAGGGCAGGATGGTCCCTCTTCTATTCAGATGAAGAGTGATAGTACTAAAGAAAATCTGTTGGGCCAGTTTTTTGATCTCTCTAATGACCTGTTTGGTGTTAATGTGCACGAGCTGTTAAGTAAAATTGAAAGTTTTATGAAAAATATTAAGAAGTGTTCTTCTATATTGGAAAAGAGAATGTGTTATTTAGATCTTCTGAATCAAATTATTTTGAACGAAAAATAATGGGTTTTAGATTTTTAACGTTTAACATCTCGTCTTTGGTCGATAACAGCAGGAGAATTGAAGTTCAAAAAATTCTTAATGGTTCTGACTGTAATGTAGCTTTTCTACAGGAAACCCATATTAATAGTAGACACAAGGTTTATATTGATAATTTTAATTTTTTGCGAAATGATCACCAGCAGGGGGTTGCATTGGCTATTAAAAAGAATATAGAGTATGAGATAGTTAGTTTGGACGGTATTAAGCTTGCAAGTGTGTTTGTCTCTATCAATGTAAGGATTAATGGATTAGTTAACAAACTGTTGATTGGCTCAATTTACATCCCTACTAATTGCAGATCAGAGTTTTTTGTCGAAGAAATTAACAAAATCGAAATTAAAGCTAGGCAATTTGATGGTGCTATTATTGGAGGTGATTTGAATGCAAGAAGTCCCAATTGGGGTGATAGCTCTTTCAACTTAAACGGTAAAAGCTTTGAAAAATGGCAAAGTACATGCTTTCCATCTTTAATTAATTTAACGCCAGGGTCTCCTACGTTTCCAAGAAGTTCGTCCTATTTGGATCACTTTCTGATTTCTTCGCATTTGATTAACTTGATGAATAACAATTTTACTATTCAAACACTACCCACTTTCTCCGACCACTTTCCTGTCCTCCTTAACATTAATCTTGCAGCAATGGAACTTTCATCTTTGAATATAAGCTATGGCAAATCTTTTAAGGGCACGAACTGGGAGAATTTCAGGGATGATTTGGATGCAAGGTTGAATCAATGTGTTCCGTCTTATTCTGTTAACCTTACTAATAATGAGATTGATAATCATATTAATACCTTTAATAACATTTTATTAGATACCCTTGATAGCCACTCAGACAATATTTATGTTTGTTTTAAGAAATTCAAAAATCTTCCTAAGGATATTGAAAAATTATTCAAAGTAAAACACGCGTGGCAAAAACAACTCAAACGTATTTTTCACAATACCTACAACAGGGTTTGTAGTGAATATAAGGAATTGTCTGGTAGAATCTCATTGCTTAAAAAGATCATTGCTGACAAGGTTAGGATTTGGATAAATGCTCAATTTAGAAAAAGACTTTCTAAAATTGTTCCAGGACCTAGTGCCTTTAAAGAAGTTTTTAAAATTGTGGGTAAAAAAAAAAGTTTTAAGTGTGACAAGGTTATTGTTAACGATATTTTAGTTTCCGAGGAACAGAAAATTGTTTCTGAATTTGAAAAATATTTTAGTTCTGTATTTCAAGAAAAATCTCCTACGTTCGACCCCGGATTAGTAACTGAGGTTAGAGATTCGGTCCGGTCGGCTAGACTTCTTAAGCCTGAGCATATTTTTATCTTCAATAATCAGAATTCGGCACTGTCACCGCCAGTTACAGGGGTTTTTACCTCACAGGGTGAGATTGCCAATATTTTACATAAACTGAAAGCTAAGAGGTCTAGTGGACCGGACTTAATTTCTAATTTCTTGCTAAAAAAGGTCTCGATACATGCGATCAAATTCCTTACAATATTATTTAATAATTGCATAAATAATGGGTACTTCCCTTTACTATGGAAGGAAGCCAGAATTTTGCCTATCTTGAAGAAGCCTAACAACTTTATTTTGAGCAATTTTCGTCCCATTTCTCTTCTTTCTAACGTGGGTAAGATATTTGAGAGAGTAATAATGTTGAAGCTGGAGTCTCCTAATGTTATTCCTTTTGAATTTATCTCAGACCTTCAGTTTGGTTTTAAAAGAAATCACTCTACAGTGCATGCGCTATTAAAAGTGCATAATGATATAACAGTTGGCTTAAGAGAAAAAAAATCCACTGTAGCGTGCTCTCTTGATGTGGAGAAGGCCTTTGATAATGTATGGAGAGAGGGGTTGTTGTTTAAGATTTTAAAACTGAATTTTCCACTAGAGATTTTTCATTTGTTGGATAGCTTTTTAACCAATAGGAGATTCTTTATCCAAATCCAAGGTACTCGCTCTAATATATGTGATTCCCTGAGTGGCGTGGCTCAAGGTTCAGCTATAGGACCCTTACTATTCAACATTTTTATGAGTGACTTTCCCCACTTAAATGAGGGCGAAAATATTCCTGCCTCCTTAGGAATTTTATTTGCAGACGATACCTTTGTTTACGCTAAAGATGACTACCCTTTAAATGCTCTTAGAAAGCTCGAAAGTCATATTGATAAAATAAATATTTTTTACAAAAAATGGGGCATTAACATTAATAACCTCAAATCTGATTGTATCTGTTTTAGGAATGCTAGTGGCAAAGGAAAAGTGGGGGCGGTTAAAGAGAGCCGCAATCTCGAGCTAAGGATTGACAATAATATGATTCCTTTTAAAAAGAGTATCAAATATCTTGGTGTTAATTTTAACATGTTACTCAAATTCAATCATCATGCGAGAAGCAACATTGAAAAAGCCAGAAAAGTATGTAATATTTTAACGTCCCTGCTTTGTAGCAATGACTTACAAAAGAAAACTAAAATTCTATTGTATAAAACTCTTATTAGACCAGTGTTGCTATATGCTTTCCCCTGCTGGTTTTCGATTTCGCCTACTGTTGCCAACGAAATGGGAAAATTAGAGAGAAAGGTACTTAGATATTGCATCAATAAAAATTTTGAAACCAGAAACAAAAGGTTTTCCAATGGGTCTGTGTACAGAGAAGCTAATATAACACCAGTTATCGTCTATGCAACTGGTTTGATGAAAAGATTTATTGTTAATATGAGTCTCTCTGAGAATGAACTTATAAAAGAAGTCTACTCTTCGCAATCTGAAATTTCGTGGTCATCCTCCCCTTACCAATCTCCTGTTGGAGTTGTTCTTGAGAATCTCGAGGGTAGTCCCGGTGAATCACCCCTTCCCTACTTTCTGAAAACTACTCCTGGTCATAACAGGGGCTAACTGAACTTAAATTGTACGCCTTCATTTGTTATATTGCTACACACTAACATTTTTCTTTTTGGGAAATTTTGGTGGACAAAACTTTCTATTTCTTGACGTTTTATTCTATTTTATGATGAACTGTATATATACTATTATGGTATGAATTTTATTAACACTAACTTTTGTAAATGTTTACATTGTATAAGCACAATATTGCTTAGTGAGTATCTTTTGTGTGAAAAAGCATAAAATGCTATTCTAAATTACTCTTTATACTTCTTCATTTTTGCCGTATTGAATATTTGTATTTATCAATTGTGTATAAAGATAATTTTAGAAAATGACTGAAGTTCAAACTTTATTAACTTTCATTGTTTAATGTCTTATTTTGTTCACAAATTCTTATTTGTGTTTCGTTTAATCGAATGATTGTTTGAATTAACTTTGTAATTTTATATCGATCTCTTTTACGCTTGGCAATTATACTTAAGAAAGTATCAACGATATTGTGTATAGTAGGTTTATTCAGCGTGTCAATGTATTGTTGTTCATGCTTATCGTTGTCTCACTCTTTCATATATTTAGGGTTATTTTTTAAATTGTATATACTATAATGACAATACGTCAAACGCAACCTTATACTACTCAGTGAGCAAGAGTAAAATATTCTTTAATTTTATGTTGTTAGCCATGTGGCAATCGATTAATTAATTTATTTAATTTTGTAATAGTTATGCAGGCCATACATTACAGCCGCTATTTATTTTAGTTGAAGTTACTGTTTACTTTTATCATGTAAAATCGTTTTGTTAAGACTCAATAAAAAACTACTACTACTACTACTACTACATTAGAGTGGGTCGGCCTCCATACAAAAAAAAAAAGTTTGCAAAAACCACCCCCTATTTTAAAGTTGACCTCGAGAGGATTCCGAAAACAAAAAAAATATTTTTTTTGGACCACCGGAAAAACAGCCAAAATGGTCTTTTTTGCATAACTTAAGCATTACATGTCAGATCTTAAAAAATTATATGTCGTTGAAAAGGGCTTTATGAGCACTACAATGTCTTCTAAGAACATTTTTACTTTTGAGGTCATATTCAATTAGTAAGCCCCATTAGCCCGATTTATCACCCTTAAATTTCTTTTTTTTTCCATATAATTAAACTCCGTCAAATTTGTTTAATTTGTGTTCAAAAAATTATTTATTCAGTTTAAAAACAAAGAAGTTATAATAGTTCAAATATTTGATATAATCCTTTTTTTTATAAAAAATTTACTTTAAGTTTAGTCAACGAACAATTAAATAACATAAACAAAATTAATTAAATAAAAACTTAATTAATAATTTTTTGAACACAAATTAAACACATTTGAAGGAATTTAATCTTATGAGAAAAAAAAAAAAAAATTAAGGGGGATAAATCGGGCTAATGGGGCTTACTAGTTGAATATGACCTCAGAAGTAAAAATGTTCTAAGAAGACATTGTAGTGCTCGTAAAGCCCTTTTCAATGACATATAATTTTTTAAGATCTGACATGTAATGCTTAAGTTATGCAAAAAAGACCATTTTGGCTGTTTTTCCGGTTGTCCAAAAAAAAAATTTTTTTTGTTTTCGGAATCCTCTCCAGGTCAACTTTAAAATAGGGGGTGGTTTTTTCAAACTTTTTTTTTCGACCCACTCTAATATACATACATAAATGTATTTTATTTTCATTTTGTTCGCTCAGCAGCCATAAGGCTTACGGCAAGCTGTTAGAGTGTCCGACTCATATGCGGTGGGTCGCGCGTTCGATCCCTGGTGTAGCAAACACAAAAATTTTTGAATTCATGCAATTTTTCATATAAATATGTGCTTCAATTTAAACAAACGAAAATAAAAAATAAATAAAAATAAAAATGTTCCGGTTGGGAATTGAACCTTGGATGTCCAAATCACAACAATTCAAATAAACAAGTGGCTTACCAACTGAGCCACGGAATAAAAATTTTTCGCGAGTGCTAATTGATTTGTTGAATGTAGCACACTTGGAAAAAGCTTATTAAAACACTTATATCCAATTGTAAAAACAACACTTGGATTAAGCTTGAAGTAAGGAATATTATTCCAAGGGTTCACTTTCGTTTATCCTACAATTACATGTAAGCGTTCTACAATAGTAAATGAAAGCGTTATCCAATCTTGAGGCTTACGTTTGTAAGCTTGTTTAAAGCTTATTCCAAGCTTGTTTGGCTGATTGGGTTAATTTTTTAAAATTTCTTGAGAAAATACGAAACAGACAAATTTTCCGTGATAAAAAAAAATGCTTTTATCTTTCGATCAGACATGCACAACGAAATCAACAGAACTTTTTCTGTTTCGTTGAGGCAGAAAAATAAATTCCCAAAATTATTTCGTTTTTTAATAACGTTAAAAATTTATCAAATCAAATTTCGATTCGTAAAAAAACGATAAATTTTCTCCTATGCTAAAGCTGGTATGACACTTGGTTTTTTTCGCATTTTTAAAATCTTAAAAAAAGCAGCGGGTAAAAAGTAAGAATATACTTTTTAAAAAAGGATAATTATAGAATTCCGTTGAATTTGGCATTTTAGTGTTATTTTGGATTTTGTCAAAAATTATGAATTCTTTACATAAAAATGGAAAAAATTTGTTAAATTACACTGTGTGTAATTTTTTAAGTCAAGGCAAAATAACCATATACGGACACCACTACGTGATAAAAGACTAAAAAAAAAAGACCCGTGTCTCCCAATTTTCCCCAAAGTCATGCACTTTTTGTTTTATGGGCCACGCCTACCTCCCATACAACACAAATAATGAAAACTCTATAAAGAGGCTAATATCAAAGTTACAAAACTGAAACTCGGTATTTGTGTGTTCTATGTCAAAACTTAAGTGTGTTAGAAAAATGGGCGTTATCCACCCACTTACACGCCCACCTCCCATACAACCCCAAAATTTAAAACTCTATAAAGAGACTAATATTAAAGTAACAAAACTGAAACTCGGTATTTGTGTGTTCTATGTCAAAAATTAGGTGTGTTAGAAAAATGGGTGTTATCCACCCACTAACACTCCCACCTCCCATACAACCCCAAAATTGAAAACTCTATAAAGAGACTAATATTAAAGTTACAAAACTGAAACTCGGTATTTGTGTGTTCTATGTCAAAACTTAGGTGTGTTAGAAAAATGGGCGTCATCCACCCACTAACACGCCGGAGGTATAGGAGGTGGGCGTGTAAGTGGGTGGATAACGCCCATTTTTCTAACACACCTAAGTTTTGACATAGAACACACAAATACCGAGTTTCAGTTTTGTAACTTTGATATTAGCCTCTAAAACAAATGTTGTTTATGAAAGAAAATAAGCCTAAAATAAGATTTAAAACTGCAAATTTATTTTATTTAACAGGGTTCTCCTACATATTTTCTTACTATTTTCCTTCATAAATAAAATTCGTACTCATGTTTTTTACTATTTTACTATTAATTGATAAATAATGGCTAAATCGCAATACTGCGTTAGGTCGGTCGGTGCGTTGACAGCTCGAGTAGAGATCAACGTGTTCTTATGGTGCAAATCCAAATACGACCTCAAGCGTTGGTCGTACTTTATATCGTAAAACAAGAAGAAGAGATAAAATACGACCAAAGTACGATCTAACGAGATAAGTAGAAAAATGTTCTACTCGGTCGTGCGTTTGACATTTCTTCATATAGCAGAGTTGCATTTTCGTTGAAAGCGCTTAAAATGTGGGAGTTTTATGGTTTCACTGGCAAAGATAGATTTTCGTGGGATTTCTTTTATTATCGCTGGAATTTATGTTTTATATAATTTTTTTTAATAACTCATGCTATTTAAGTAATCAAATGAAAATTTTGATAAAGTTAATCTATTTGTATTATTTTTCTTCAAATTATCTTTGTATAAATATGCGTTGGCGAAACAGGTAAGAACAACTTTTGTGGGCATTTTTGTATAGCTGCTTCTATTGGCATCGCCAAAATTACAGACGCACGATCTGTCAGCGCAACATTGAGTTTTGTTAATTTATAGGTCGTGCGTTCTGACAGCTCATCTCGTAAAGTTTATGCAACGTCGATATAAAGTACGATGGGCGCACGACCGACCTAACGCAATATTGCGATTTCAGCATAAATGTTGCAGCGAAAAACATTCGATGCCAGATTTTTGCTGTCGTTTCATGTCGTTCGGTTTTTTCATTGACTGATACATACGCACACAAGCATGTTAGAAGAAAACTATTTCAGCGAATAACAACAACAAAACTCACGGAAATATTATTTTCAATTAACTTTTAAACTAAATGGAATTTGAAAAAACTTCCTAAGGAAACAACATTCGTTAGGAAGCGTAGAACAGTACAGAAAAAGAAATTTTAAGATCGGTCAATCCGTTCGAGAGTTTATGGCTAAATCGCAATACTGCGTTAGGTCGGTCGTGCGTTGACAGCTCGAGTAGAGATCAACGTGTTCTTATGGTGCAAATCTAAATACGACCTCAAGCGTTGGTCGTACTTTATATCGTAAAACAAGAAGAAGAGATAAAATACGACCAAAGTACGATCTAACGAGATAAGTAGAAAAATGTTCTACTCGGTCGTGCGTTTGACATTTCTTCATATAGCAGAGTTGCATTTTCGTTGGAAGCGCTTAAAATGTGGGTGTTTTATGGTTTCACTGGCAAAGATAGATTTTCGTGGGATTTCTTTTATTATCGCTGGAATTTATGTTTTATATAATTTTTTTTAATAACTCATGCTATTTAAGTAATCAAATGAAAATTTTGATAAAGTTAATCTATATGTATTATTTTTCTTCAAATTATCTTTGAATAAATATGCGTTGGCGAAACAGGTAAGAACAACTTTTGTGGGCATTTTGTATAGCTGCTTTTATTGGCATCTCCAAAATTATAGACGCACGATCTGTCAGCGCAACATTGAGTTTTGTTAATTCATAGGTCGTGCGTTCTGACAGCTCATCTCGTAAAGTTTATGCAACGTCGATATAAAGTACGATCGGCGCACGACCGACCTAACGCAATATTGCGATTTCAGCATTAAGGTCTCTAAACAGCTTCAAACAACCTGTTCCATGGGAGCTTCGCTCGCTCGCTCCAATAAAGTTATTTGCATTTTTGTGAAAATAATCTAAAAAAAAAAATGCATGAAAACATCATTATCCTTAATCCAATTGCAAATATTTTCACATTTTTGATGCAGATTGAAAGAACTTTTTCAGGCCTATAATTTGAGACAGTTTATTTGTTTACAACTATTACACTAGTTAATATATATACGGAAAACATGATTTTTGGAGGTTTTTTGCAAAATGGTTACTGACTGATTTCGGTATAGCCAAAATATTTTGGGAATCACCATAAAATACATCAAGGTTAATTTTAGGATGGGTACAAATGCAACATTTTTTTTCAAGGCACCTTAATGTACATCGACTACTCCTAAAATACTTGCCCGATTGCCGTAATTTTGGTCAACATATAAAGATATCAAGCGTGTCGCTATAAGAAAAACTGTATCTCAGTAAATATTGACACTAGTGTAATAAAATTCACAGTAAAATTACAAGGGCAGGCACAACTATTAAAAATTACGATCACTTAAGTGGGCGTTTTTCGAAAAATGGGTGTGGCAATATTGGAAAAACTGTTTCTCGAATAAAATTGATACTAGAGTACTGAAATTTAGTCCAGAGGTATGCACAATTATTAAAAATTGCTATCAAGAAAGTGGGCTTTATTCGACAAAGGGGTGTTGCAATATAAGACAAGTACTGTATCTCGAATAATATTGACACTATAGGGTACAGAAATTTATTACAGAGGAAGGCACGATTACTACAAATGTTTATAAAAAAATGGGCGTTATTCGACAAGGGGTGTGACAATATTAAACAACACTGTATCTCGAATACTATTGACACTAGGATACTAAAAGAAAGTACAGAGGTAGGCACAAATATAACAAATTACTGCCGATAATGTGGGCGGTAGTCGATAAAGGGGCGTGCCACTTAAAAAAAACACTATGTCAGCAATTATTGATACTAGGATACTGACATATACATCAAAAATGCAAAGGAAGGTACAATTATAAAAAAATTCGGTCAATTATAGGGGCGTTATTCCACAAAGAGGAGTGGCAATATTAAAAAAAAACTCTGTATCTCGAATAATATTGACACTATAGGGTACAGAAATTTATTACAGAGGTAGGCACGATTACTACAAATGTTTATAAAAAAATGGGCGTTATTCGACAAGGGGTGTGACAATATTAAAAAACACTGTATCTCGAATACTATTGACACTAGGATACTAAAAGAAAGTACAGAGGTAGGCACAAATATAACAAATTACTGCCGATAATGTGGGCGGTAGTCGATAAAGGGGCGTGCCACTTAAAAAAAAACACTATGTCAGCAAGGATTGATACTAGGATACTGACATATACAGCAAAAATGCAAAGGAAGGTACAATTATAAAAAAATTCGGTCAATTATAGGGGCGTTATTCCACAAAGAGGAGTGGCAATATTAAAAAAAAACTCTGTATCTCGAATAATATTGACACTAGAGTACTAAAACTTACTACAGAGGAAGGCACAAGTATACAAAAATTATATTGAATAAAGTGAGCGTTTTTTCAATAAGGGGGGACACTAGAATACTGATATTTAGTACAGAGGTAGACACACTTGTTACAAATTACTGTTAATAAAGTGGGCGTCATTTAGGGGTGTGGCAATATTAGAAAACACTACACGCAGAGAAAAAAACGTTTTTCGCCAGTTTACTGCAAACGAACTTCGTTTGTCGTGTGTCAAATCATTTTTTGTAAACGTTTGAACAGTTGGCATAATAATGGTTAGTTGCGGGAAACACGTTATTTAGTTGCAAGAAATTAATTTTATTTGTTACAAACGGCAGTGATTTTTAAATTGCAGCAACCGAAAAATTTGTTTTGTTCAACTGAAAACTTCATTTGCAGAAAAAAGATCAATTTCTTATGACATGCACATTTGTAATCTAAAAAAAATCATTCAACGCAATATCTCACAATAGCTCAATGGATGCATACTAGACTGTCACGCGGAAGACGTGGGTTCGATTCTTGGCTGTGTAAGTATCAAACATTTTAATTTAATTATTGAAATTCTAATTCTATTTCGTTAACTGCTTGGTCAAAAGAAACCGTCAAAATAAGTTTTACTTAAAAAACATTGATTAAAAAAAAAATATTTGGTGTTCCTGTTGGGGATTGAACTCAGGTCCATCGAGTTCCTAGACTCGAACGCCAGCACAATCGGCTAAACTTGAATTGACAATACAATGATAAAATTTCATTAAGTTCGATATTTTTTCGTTTCAAGCAAGAATATTTTTAAGTTGATGCCAGCTGAATATTCGTTTGCTGCAAATACAGTTCGCAAACGAAGTATAGCTGGTGAATTTTTCAGTTGCGGTAAACGAAAAATTTCTTTGCGTGTATATCGAATACTATTAACACAAGTGTACTGAAATGAAGTACAGAGGTAGGAACAATTATTACAAATTAATACCAAGGAAGCGGGCTTTACATACATCTAAGTAAGTAAGTAAGTAAAAGCGCAAGACCATGACTAAACCGAGATTCAAACCCGGAACCTCTGGGTTGGCAGTCAAGCACGCTTACTAACGAGGCCCCAGGCCTATAAAAAAGCTTACTTTATGTATTAAAAAAGTATAAAAGAAATGTATAAAAGAACTGAAAATGCAATTAAAAAGTAGAAATAAATTTAATTTTATAAAGTTTATAAAAGTAATAAATTTTTTTAATTTATATTAGAATTGATATTGTTTTTATGGTTGGTCAGCTGCCAAATTATTATTTTGTACACGTAAAGCAAAACAAAAATAATATCCTATTTGGATTATTAAACATATTTGATTATTTTTGATATCTGTGTTTTCGTTAACTCTATAAAGAAACTTACTGTAGAACTGACAAACAACGTTTCATACTTTCAAAACCACGCCAATATTTAGGAGGAAAAGTATACAAAATTTATTTCTCTTTATATTCTCTCCTTTTTGAATTATTCGCATAACTTTTGTTTGTTATATGTATCTTTTGGTTATGGACCGAGAGAATAAACTATAAACATTTATTAAGCTCAAGTTTGCTGAGAAAAATCTACTAGACCATCCGTTAATCGAAATTTATCGACAACAGTTAAAATTAATATGCGTTGAAATATCGAAAATATTTGTAAAAGGAAAGAAAACAAACGGTTCGTTCAGTTTATAATTTACAAAATAAATTCCGTACAAAAGGCATCTTTAAGAGGAAACCAAAGCTAAAATAAAAATATAATATTCCGCTTGAGGCCTGAACCTGTTCCTATGTCCTTTAGCAGTCAAATGTCTGAGGGCAGTTCAAACAACACGAATGTCCTTTTGCATTATTCCCTGAAAGTTGTTCTTTCGTGCAACATTTTCCGTACATTAAACAAAGGGAAAGAGAACACAAAGAATGAACAAACGACAAGCACGAACCAAATACTAAACAGTTCAATTTAGATGGAATTTTACGGAAGATCACTTTGTTTTGTTAGTTTGGCAATTCCTTCGACTATTCTTCCTCCCCATCTTAGAGATAAGCGATATGTTGTTTAATCAAGCAAATATGAAATGCTATTTTTTTATCTTCTTTTGTAATATCAGGGACAAAATTGCTTACAACAAAAAAAAAAAAAAATTAAAAGAAAACAACTGCAGCTAAACAAAACAGCTCGCCTTGGGTTGCTTGAGATTGGCTAACATTAAAAAGCCTTAGAAACAAAAAATGACATCACCTAACGTTGGAGCTCTCGTTGTTTTCTGTTGTTGTACCTGTATGTTGGCGTTGTGCAATTTTACGGCAACCCAATTTTTGCAAGTCATGCAGAAAATTCCATGCTTGAGTTAATGCAGCTCACTGAACCGGCGACATTACATCTTTTGAAGTAGGAGAACAAAATCTCCACAATGTGTTGTTTGTGTCAAGACATTGTAGGCGAAACTTCCAAAAGAAATTTACAGAAATATTTAATGCAAGACAAATATTGAGGTAACAGTCGATTTAAGAAAAGACCACCACCACGCGATAAAAGAAATAAGCTGGCCTTAAAGGTCTACGTGTACCCGCTACTTCAGAGAGTAAATGAAGAAAAGAAAATCTTTCTTAACGTTACAATTTAAGTATTCTTTTAAAAATGTATATGAAAGTAATAATCCGCCATTTGGCCGGTAATAAATGCTTGGTTTCGATTTTTATCTTAGATTTTTCGTGCCGCAAATTTAAATCCTCATGTTATTTTTACTGTCAAAGTTGCATGCAAAAGATAGATTTCTCTGCAATTCAAAGCATAATTTTTGGGTCATCAACTTTTCTAGTATTGGGGTCTTACCAAAAATTCACACTAGTTGGTCAATAATTTGTCTGGCTAAACGTTTACTGAAGGGGGGAAAAACAACAGGAATATCTAAAGACTCTTTTTGAGTGTTTTATGCCTTAACTCGGTAATGGTATGATTTTCTGATGGGAAATGTTTGGAAAATTATTGTTTAGAGTCATAATTCCAATACTGGACAAGTTAGAGCCCAAAAACTGATGCGTTGAGTTCCAAAAAAAAATTCCACTGTTCACCCAAATTAAATATGTAAAAAAAATATGTTCCGCCCCTAAGTTTACAAAACCTCGCTAGGTTATTGCTCTCATGGGGTAGTACTTTCACCTCTATATAGTGGTACTAAGAATTATTTTACGTGTTTCACTGTGTAATTGGTGGAATTTTCAGAACATCAAATACTCGTAATATTTCTTATAAATTTGTTTGACGAAATTAATAAGAATAAGTAAGTTGTCGATGAAATAAAATCGTAACTTATAACACAGGTAACTGGGTAAATATACTACGAGAATAGACTTATAAGTTTTGAGATAAACAAATAAAAATAAATATTACTTATCAGAAATAGCTTTATTATTTTTCAAAATATTCTCACTTCCCTTTTTTTTTGTATGCGCTAGAATCAATTTTCGAATCAAGCTACAAATCATGTGATTTGAACGCATAACAGCTTGTTCAGGCGTCGAAAAACGTTGACCCCAACTTATTTTTGTTCTTCGGGAATAAGAAGAAATCATTGGGTGTCAAGTTGAAGTCGGTTTAACCACGAAGTCCTGGGACATCGAATTTTCTTTCAGGGATTTTTTCCTTCAATCGTCCCAAGTAAAAATTAGCAATTTTCAGGTCAAACCACTGGGCTATTTTTTAATAAAACGATTTTTTCCGGAAACTATATATTTCAAATGTTGAAAAAAATGTTCGCCATCCTGGGAAGTTATTTTATTCAATCCAAAAGTCTTTATTGTTGTTAATCCCCTCAAAAGAGATTTGTTTACATTTAATGCTTAGTCTGTTTATGTGAATATTCTGTGGAAAACTCGGAATTTTTTTGTACACCGATGTGTGTGTATTTGCAATGTTGATATTATCCAATATGCTGGTTGAATGACCTGTTGTTTTTCTTTGGGTATGTTGAATTTTATTATTTTGTATCCAGCGTGAGTGCATAGACAAAGGGTTACTTAACAGCGTTGAAATGGCATTTCAAATCCAACGCCACGCTAATCATTCTTTGTCTCATAAAGAAAATCGGAAAAAGTTGTGCCTAATTTGTCTCAAGAAAAAAAAAATACTTTCACCAAATTAGCGGAGCACTGCAAAAACATCTTTAAACAGTGACAAATGGCAAAGTTCATAAATTCTTGGGCGATTCCAGCTTTCCAAGTGTTCTGTGTTTAAACTGTAGAAAAATTGTGTACAAAAAAATAAGTGATCTCAATTCTCACGGATATTTGGAGGAATTGGATTTACCAGACTTTTCAGTGTTCAACGGGGGGCAAATCGTAACAAGGGCCCAAAAACCTTGCATGTGCTACTTGTGCCTTCTGGCTAGACAATCGATTTTTCCCACTGCCACCTCCAGAAATATTCAACCTTCTGTCAAAACCAGCGAAGATCCTTGTTCTAGCGTGGTCGGTAAAAAGCGTTCTACTGCTAAGAATTTTTGGAGTCTCCAAGAAGAAGCGGAACTTGTGAGCGCTCTCATCAAAGATCGCACCTCACACCAAAGTGCTGACAATGAACCTGGACCTTCTACATGTTTGTCCCTTAGTCAACGCAACGGAGGAAGACAAATGACAATATGTGTCAATCCACGAGAGAGTTCAGCTCCCAAAGTAATTTCAGCTGAGGATTTCTCTACAATAGGGACCAGATTCAACCTCAGTGGAAAAGTTACCCTTGGAATCGCCAATAAGTGGTTGAAAACATGCGGTGTAGAAAGAGAAGTCACCCATGGATGCTCTGGATTTAAAAGAAACTCATGTAGGACATTGCTAAAAAGAGTGGACGTTCTTCGCCAGTTCTGCTGCCTACAGTCCCTGAACTACGCACAAGTTCTTGAAGATTTCAGTGAAGTGGTTCAAAAGTGTTTCTCAACCGCATTGGTGGACGGTTTCTCAACTAACATAGAGAAATTCAAAATCAATTATTTAGCTTCGGACATGCCAGTGACACCCAAAGTTCATGCCGTGTTTCACCACATTGAAGATTTTTGTAACGACAAACAAATTGTATTAGGTTTTAACAGCCAGCAGGCAATGGAAACGGTTCATTTTGATTTCAATAAAATGTGGTCGGAAAAATTCTGTCTCAGAAAATCATTCGAGCTATGTTCAAAGATTATATTATGCTGTGGTCGCATATAATAGTCATCATCTGCAACAACTTTTTTAATACAGAATAAAAATTCTCTTTTAATTTTTCATAATATATTTAATTTATTTATTTATCAACTATGCAAGCGGGTGGGACAACGAAAATATTCGAAAAAGGAATCTTTTATTCGAGAATTGTTCTCTCTTCCACTTAAATTGTTTTTCTATGTCAAAAATTGATTTTTCTCTTGAAAAATGGCCTCATTCGAAAATAGCCCATTGGTTTTGGCTGAAAATTGTGTAGTTCGACTCCGGGTGACTTAAGAGACAAATCCCTGAATGAAAATTTCATGTCCCAACACTTCTCGGTTAAAACGACTTCAAACCACCCGTGTTGGATGACCCATCAATCAACTTTTTTAAGCTGATGTGTGAGAGCTTACATTGTCATGGTGGAGAAGGATTCGTCTTCTGCGATTGATTTCCCTGATTTTTCCGATTCAGAATTTTCCATCCAGACCGTTATTCGTTGCTCTAATGAATGAAACATTGGCGATGTGTCCAATTATTACGAAAAAACTGGAGACCATTTGCGCCGAAGTGTTTCATGCGTTTTTATTGAATTTGGCTCTTTCAAAAGCCTCAAACTGTCGATTGCTGTCTAGTTTGAGCGATTGTCCAATTATGCGGCATCCAAGGTGAACAAATCTTTCTGACGGCCAAATATTTATGTAATAATGAATGTATTTTATTATTCATTATTCTAAAATTTAAAAAAATTAATTAATTAATTTAAAAAAAAATTAATGCATTATTCAGAATAACGAAAAATAAATAATAGAAATGAATAATAATTTAATTTTTTAAAATTGAATGTGAATTCAAAATTTTATTCATTGATCAATTTTGCATTCATTAAATGCATTCTTTTTTTGTTACTCACTAATTCAAATTTTTGTAAAAGCAATCAAATTGAATGCATTCTTTTACAGCTCTGGTGATTAGTAGTCGATATAAAATAATCTCAGGTTAAAACAAATCAGGAAAAAATTTTCAAAAAATAATCAAACACGTGCATATATATATCTTCAAAATCGGATAAGAAACACCGAACATATAATAAAAAAAAGAAAATAGCACCACAGAGACCATTTAAAAAAAATATTTTTTTGAAAATGTCTTTCAAAAGTCTAACGATGGAAGGGGGGTCATATATATGTTAACTTTTCGACCATACAAGGTATATGTTCTAATGTACACGGTACATTAATAATGTACACGGCAATGACACAACGGGCTATGATGACGGAAGCCTTCGCGTCTGAGAAGGTTTCTGGTAGGGCCACCCATGTCATACAGGCTGTTGTGGAGCAATGAACTAAAACTTATCCCTACCTGGCGGCAGGTATAAAACGCTATGGGAACCGAGTCACCCAGAAAAAATTGATTCATAATGGAGTCGTATAGGGATTCAACTCGGGTTGGGATGTCAACCCAAACGTCGGTGGAATGCGTGACTGCTACCACCGGCGGGTACGGTAAGGAGCAATCTTTACTGCGTGTCGCCAGCGGTCACACCTCCCCTATGGTTGGAGCAGGCCATAGTGGTTGTATTGCTACTGCCAACAACAACAAAAACAACCTCAAACGCGTAGATGCCGTTGTCCAAGAAGACTCGGATCGTGACAGCACAACCTCAGTCAGCATGGCTGACGAAGAAAGACTCCTTCTCTCCCCCGACAAGTCAGCGGGTTCCAGTACCTCAAGTAAGGTAGGGCCCAAGACGAAATCGAAGGAGGGATTGAGAGCCAAAGCTCAATACAAAGCTGCTCTCAGTATCTGCAGCCGGCTTTCGGGTAAGAGCGGTCTATCTTCCAAATAGAAGGAGAAGCTCGCCTGGGCTGAGCAGAAGGTGTCTGAGGGCAGAAAATTCTTCGCGAGCCTACCACACTTTGCGCCTACGACATCGCAGTTTGCGAATAAGATCGAAGAGCAGGTGGCTCAAAAGCGCCAGAGATCGGAGGACGGAAAGGTCGTAGCTCCTGAAAGCAAGCGGCATAAGCAAAAACCGGTCTCTACTAACAAACCGCAGCCCACAGCCGAGGTGAAAAGCAAGGCAAGTGACGTAGCCAAACGACATCTGATCGTGGCACTCATTAACCGAAGCGATCCCCAAGGGCAAATGTCTCTCGAGCGGTGGAAATCGGTAGAGATGAAGCTGCTCGAGGCGATGTTCGCGAGAATGGAGACCCATCCTGACGCTCCCATGCCCACCTTCGATGGTGCAGGATGGTTAAACGACGTTAAGATTCTCAAGTGCAACGATGATCCGACTCTGGAATGGGTAAAGGGAGTTGCACCGACGCTCCAAGGCCTATGGGACGGCGCCCAGCTGGAAGTAGTAGACAGGATGGACATCCCGTCTCTACCGAAAGCGAAAGTGCTGTTCCCCAGAGTGGTGCCACCAGAATCAGCACTAAAACTTCTACAAAAACAGAACCCTGACGTGCCGACAGCTGACTGGAGGGTGTTGAAAGTTGCTGAGCAGCTACCTGGTAGTAGCGGCGGGCAACACTACATCCTACAGATCAACAAGGAGGCAGAGGATATTCTGTACCCTCGTTTCGGGAAGATGGCGTGGGGCGTAGGGAGTGTGTACCTGCGTCTCAAAAAACGTCACCCCAAAGACAGTAACAAGAACACGCTTGAGACCGGGGAGGTCGAAAAAGACCTCGGCATCGCAACGGTAACTGATGCCACCCAGGAGCTCAGTCTTGACGATGCAGATGACGCTGGTGGTCCGAGCATGCAAGCGGACCCCGTGGAGGAGCCCTCAGCATAATGCAGCTGAAGGTCCTCCAGATTAATCTGCACAAAAGTAAAACAGCAAGCGCAGAACTCCTTCTCGTTTTAGAGGAAGGAGGCTACGATGTGGCAGTAGTGCAGGAGCCGTGGGTAGCCTCGGGTAATGTGGTCTCGCTTAAAAGCACCCAACCACAACACTTTTTACGCACCAACAGTAAGTAGAACAAGAACAGCCATCCTCACAAGGAAAGGCATCTATACTTATCTAATGTCTCATTACAGCACTGACGATCTCACAGTTGTGGCGCTAGAGAGCAAGGCAGATGAGACGGTTCTGGTCGCATCCTGCGTTATGGCGCACGACACCGATGCACCGCCAAACGAACTCCGCAGGCTGATCAACGCAAATAGCAGCAACAAACGAGCGATTGTCATCGGCACAGATGCCAACGCACATCACTCAGTGTGAGGAAGCCCTGACATCAACGATCGAGGTGAGTCCATGCTAAACTTTATTCTAGAAACTAACCTAAACGTAGTTAACACAGGTAAGGAACCCACATATGTGGGTCCCACCTCCTCTAACGTACTAGACCTTACGTTAACGTCAAATACTAACACTCTTGTAACAGATTGGAGGGTGCTTGAACAGCCTTCCTTCTCAGACCACAAATATATTAGTTTTAATATCAAATTTAACTACACTCCGGCTCAAAAGATCTTCAGAAACCCCAGGAACACAAACTGGAATCAGTTTAAAAGAATCATTGAGACCAGACTACCCTCCCCAAAACGTATAAGCTCGGAATCCGACATAGAAGGATCCCTAAAGACTCTCTCAAACCTACTTATAAAAGCCTATCACTCCTCTTGTAAACCCACGCGAACAAAGCGGAAAATCAGACCACCATGGTGGAATCCTGATCTCGCAGAGCAAAGACGCGACCTAAAAGATTTCTTCAAACTGGCTAAATTAGCCGACCAAGAGGAAATATGGGGGGAATACAAATGGAGACTCAAACTTTTCAAAAGCAATGTCCGGCGAGCAAAAAGATCCTCATGGAAGGACTTCTGCTCGAGCATTGAGAAAACCACAGACACAGCAAGACTCAGGAAGCTGCTCTAAAAACAGCCCTCCATTCAAAGTCACGTCCGGAAGGACAATGGCGAATGGACGGAAAACAGTCAGGAATCTCTAGATGCGCTTCTAAAAGCACATTTTCCAGGCTGTACCGAAATCTCAGACACTCACGTCACAGAGAGAGACTGGACAATCCCGTCACAGACTCCGCAGAACCTAATAACACCAGACAAAATCCAGTGGGCTATAAACTCTTTCTAAGAATTTAAATCCCCAGGACCTGACGGCATATTTCCAGCCATGTTAAAAGCGTCCACTTTGAAAGTCGTTCAATGGCTTGAGATAATATATAAAGGGTGCATCAGACTTAACTATGTACCTGTAGCCTGGAGGACAGCTAGGGTATTCTTCATACCAAAATCAGGTTGTAGTAGCCACCTGTATCCTAAGGACTACAGGCCAATAAGTCTAACATCCTTTCTACTCAAAACACTCGAGAAGCTAGTAGAACTGCACATAAGAAACGGCACTAACCGGCCGATTCTTGCAGCCAACCAGCACGCATATACGAAAGGAAAATCGGTGGACACAGCACTACACAACCTAGTTGTCCATGTAGAGAAAGCGCTCCACAACAAAGAATTCGCACTAGGGGCTTTCCTAGACATCTCAGGTGCATTCAACAATGTGTCAACTACGGCCATTCTAAATGGATTACGCGCGATCGGATAGACAACCTACTAAGCTGTAGAAGAGTCCAAGCCGAGTGGGGTTCCACAACTATGGTAAGAGAAGTGCGCAGGGGAACACCCCAATGAGGAGTCCTCTCACCCTTACTTTGGAATCTAGTTGTTAACGAAAGCCCCAAAGATAACAGCTTATGCGGATGATATAAGCATAATTATAGTGGGAAAATGCATTTCGACATTAAGCTCTTTAATGGAGCATACACTAAAAGAGGTACTCAGATGGGCGAACACAGTCGGCCTCAGTATAAACGCAGAGAAAACAGATCTGGTATTGTTTACGAATAAGTACAAGATACCACCATGGATTCCACCAAGATTAAACAACACTCGGCTCATCCCGAAAACTCACACGAAATACCTGGGAGTTGTACTCGACAGCAAACTGACGTGGAGACTCAATGTGGACGAGAGGGTTAGGAAGGCTAATAATGCGCTA
The DNA here is from genome assembly GCA_958299015.1 of Tetanocera ferruginea. Taxonomy (NCBI): domain Eukaryota; kingdom Metazoa; phylum Arthropoda; class Insecta; order Diptera; family Sciomyzidae; genus Tetanocera; species Tetanocera ferruginea. The sequence goes on from OY282642.1 coordinate 59,428,183, forward strand.
TATGCATCCAAGAAGATGCTGGGCAGCACTTGGGGCCTCTCACCCTCTCTAATGCAATGGATCTACACAATGGTTATTCGTCCAATTCTACTCTACGGTATCATTGTGTGGTGGCCGGCGGTGAATAAGTCAACATATCTTAAATACTTGGAAAAAACTCAGCGACAAGCTGCGCTATGCATATCCGGCGCGCTGAAGTCAACTCCTACGAAAGCTCTTGAAACCATTCTATGTCTGGATCCGCTAGACATATATGCAAAACTAACGGCTAGTAAAACGGCACAGCGGCTCACGGCAGCTGGTAGCTTCCGCAAACAAAATTTTGGGCACTGTAGAATTGGCAAGGATGCAATCAGTAGCACAGACTACATGATCCCTAGCACAACTCTCGAACCCAAAATACCCACACTTCTAGGACCAACCGACTGGCGCAAAGGTATCAAACAGGCCCAGAGGGCGGTCAACATATTCACAGATGGCTCCAAAATGAATACGGGAGTAGGTGCGGCAGTGTATTGCGCAGAGCCCGATATAACACAAGCATACAAATTACCGGACCACTGCAGTGTCTTCCAGGCGGAGGTTTTTGCCATCAGGAAGGCCGCAGAGATAGCTCTTAGTACAAACACTCAACACTCTTTAATTAACATCTTTGTTGACAGCCAAGCGGCAATCAAATCCATGCGTTCCGATACCGTCAAGTCCAGAAATGTCCTAGCAAGCAAGGACGCACTAGATGCATTGAACACTTCAAAGAGAGTGTGTATCTTTTGGGTTCCAAGCCACAGGGGCATTGAAGGAAATGAGATGGCAGACGAACTAGCAAAGGAAGGTGCCGGGCTGGGATCAGAGTTCACAGAACACGTAGCTATTCCACTACAGGAATTATACAAAAACCTCGAAACCGTAGCCAAACAAGCAGTGAGTCGCAGATGGAGAGATACGACAACATGCAAGATCTCAAAAACCATGTGCGATGTAGCATGCGGAAAACGAACGTCGTTTATCCTGGCTCGCACCCGAAGGGACAGCAGGACACTGGTGGGAATTCTCACAGGTCACTGCATGGTGGCGGCCCACGCTAAAAAGCTGGGTATAACTATGGATGACAACTGCAGGAAGTGCAAGGAACCAGGTGCCCAGGAAACCCTGGAGCATCTTCTCTGCACATGCCCCGCCTTACTTAGATCGAGACTTAAATACTTAGGCTCACCGACTTTATCGTCGCTTAAGGATGCAGCCAAAATTCCTCTAGAATCCCTCTTAAGATTTGCGAATAAGGCGCAAGTCTTTAAAGACTTCCACTAACTCCCTCAAGGATTTCATAAACCGGCACCACTAAGGACCATATGGTCTATGTGAGGCTCTAATGAGAGCCAACCGGACTAACCTAACCTAACCTAATGTACACGGTTGTAAATAAAAACTATTAGTGATTTCAAATTACAAACTTGTCCAACGCAACCAACCTCCTAGCTTCGCTCTAGTGAGTAATATCTCATCTGGAAGAAGACAAGTTATTCGTTTATTCAAAAAACATGTTCATTTAAAGTACGAACAAGTTCACGTTAGTTTATGTCTCCAGATCTTCAAGACTTGAGCATACGTGAAGAAGTTGACAGATTTTATGGACTTTGCAAACGTACGCATTTACATCTCTTTTGAATTAAAAATTTCAATTCAGACACTAACCAGATACTCGAAATAACCATCTGTGCGTTTTATTCTACAAAAAGGTGTTGCTCCAGCACTAAAGTTTTAATATAAATAAGCCACAGAGTAAACTTTACTCAATGTTCTTCTTATGTTATACTTATTTAATTCTTTAAACTTGAACATTGTAAATTATGTTCATAAATCACGGTCATCAGGATTTCAGCAGCTCTGGAAGTGTTGCTTGGTTTTTGTATACCTGTTTTTAAAAGTTTTTGTTCTGAAATGTGTGCTAGGAATCTATTATCCAATTTACTGAATGCCACATAATAAAGCTGCAAATTGTGTGTGCAGAACTTTACTTAAGTCACAATGGAGGAGGACAAGCATGTGCCAAACTTTGTTCTATTCTAAAGCATTTTCGTTCATTGAGCTCTCGTTATTTGTATAGACCAAATCCCTTTTCAATGCTAGCTCAGAAAACAAGGACAATTGGCATTGTGAGAGTGTGACATTCTTCCAAAGCACAGAGTCCTGTAATGCACACATTGCACACAATATTCCACAATTATGGCTACGTACGTAAAACAAGAGACCGGGTGCTTCTATTTAAGCCCTCAAGCTCAGCCACCAAACAACAAAGCATTCTATGATTTACTTCAAACAGTGGAGTCAGTTAGAGCATTCATGCCACTACATATCTATATATCTAAAACATACACCGCACGGTGAGTGCTTTAATATTGATATGCTGGCAAAAATTGACTACGAAATGCCAGCGATTTTTAATGTCTTCTATAATTTGATTTCGTAATCGTTTTTACTTCGATAGTTTAGTATATAAGTGAATATCTATCTATATCCATACAATTATATAAAAATGAAACTCAAAGAGTCGCTTTTTTGACATTGTTAGCTAGGATTTCCGGAACCACTGTACTGATTTAAATGAAATTTTCACTACGCGAACAATTAATTTTTCTAGACGGTCATAGCAGCCTTAGAATTTTAAGTTATCAAAAAGCAAAGAAGTTTTTGGCCAATTATCTTTTTTTTCAATATTTTTCATCAAATTAATCGCTTAATTTGCATTTGCTGCCTACACCTTAACAGTTAGTATGATGCATGAGCAAATGAAAGATCTTTCCGTCTCCAACAAAAAAGGTCAGTGGTGACATGTATCTCAGATAAAGAGTTTTTTTTGTAAAATTGATATTTTAGTTAAAAATTTATTAATTTTCCTTCAAATTTCTTGCAAAGCAGTTCGATTGTTGACAGCTTCGATGACTATCGTTGTTTGCAGCGCACACATTGAGCTTCGATTTCGAAAAATGCTACTGCATAAAGCAGTTGTAGCATTTTTCGAAATTGAAACTTGACCCTAAATAGCGCAATAAAACCGATTTAAATATTTTTTCTAAAAATCTTTTAAACATTCGTAAAAATACATGAAAACATATTTTGTTTCGAAATTCATACCTTGTTTATTGAAATATTTTGAAAAAAACGAGCAATTCAACTTTGCGCAATAACTTACGAAATTCATGAAAATTTGTTTAATTTTATATCGTGTTTAAATTTTTATTGAGATGCTTTGCATTTTGTACCAAAAAGTTTTTAGTAACTTTTTTTTCAATTCGTAACACGAATTAAACAACAAACAAACAAAAAAAAATAAATTGGCCATTTCAGCCCTTGAAAGGACTTTGACCGAGCTTCTTATGATCAATTGTGTTGTTTGTGTTATTACATGTTTGCACAATTCCGTCGCGGATTCGCCCAGCGAATTCGCTTTTGCCGACTGCATACATTTTCATGTATTCTGCTGAACGGTGAATCCGCCAACCGTCAGCCGCTTTGGTTCTGTTCGGGCTCTAACATGGTATTATTTACTCTCTCAGGTTTGCCATTGTCTTTTTAGGTACATCGAGAACAAGAATAGCTCAAAATCTTTCCAAAAGCTTAAATGCATGCTTAAATCATGAAAAATACATATTTTATAGGTGTTTGTAAGGTAAGGACCAAAAATAATTTAAAATTAATAGCGTACATTGTATTATATATAATACTAGCTTATAATACCCGACGCAGTTCGATTCTTGTGGTGCTTTTTATGTGTTGCTTATTGTTGCTTATGAGATATGATACGTTAAAATAGTTGGCATTGTTAAGATATTTTTATTTAAAAGTTTCTGCCAAAATTTAATTTTTTACAAAATATACTTTTAAAACTTTGATTTTGATTAATGTTTATTCTGTTCAAATATTAAATTTTACCCTACTTTCCTATACAAATACTTGAAATCGCATTAAAAAACATTGAAGCGTTAGATGAAAACTCATATTTGTGGTGAAGTCTGATTTAAATTAAAAAAAAATTCATTGACATAATTTAAACTTTTTGTAGAAATCGACAACTGCGCTACCTATCGGTTCAAAAACTATCTTTCAAGCTCAAACCACCCTCATACATTCAAGTTTCTTTTAAATCGGATGTGTGATTTCGGATATTAGCGAAAACCAACATAGTAAAATATGCAAAGAAAGTCTAAAGTCGGTCTAGCCCGACTATGAAATACCCTATGAAATATGAACTATAAAATACCCTAACATTTAAATATATTTTAAAAACCTAAAACAAATAGACGTAACTTCCTATAAAAATGCATGCATTATTTGTACCTATAGAAGTAATACAGGTTTAATTAATGTGGTTTGTGTGGTAGGTGGGCGTAGATGACGTCCAGTTTTTGTCCAGTGAAGTTTCATCTATCAAATATGAACATTTACTTACTTACTTAGATGGCGCTTACAACCGTTGGTCGGTTTTGGCCTGGTCTAAAAATTTGCGCCAGCCTCTTTTGTCGTGCACTTGCTGACGCCAGTTGGAAATTCCAAGCGTTGTCAGATTATCCAATGCCTGGTCTTTCCAACCGAGATGCGGTCTTCCTCGTCTGCGTTGGCCACCGCTGGGTACCGAATCCAATATCTTTTTCGCTGGAGCTTTGTCGTTCATTCTCTCGACATGACCTAGCCAGCGAAGCCGCTCTATTTTAATACGCTTGACTATATCGATGTCGGCATATAGCTCATACAGCTCGTGGTTCCATCGTATTCGGTACTCGCCATTGCCGCAGATTGGACCATAGATCTTGCAAAGGATTTTTCTCTCGAACGCTCCCAAAGTCCTTTCATCAGAGCTGCTCATCGTCCAGGTTTGTGATGCGTATAGTAGGACGGGCATGATTATTGACTTATAGAGCGTCAGTTTTGTTCGTCGAGAAAGAGCTCTGCTTCTCAATTGCCTACTGAGCCCAAAGTAACACCTGTTGGCAAGAGTTATCCTTCGTTTAATCTCAATACTGATATCGTTGGAGGAAGTAATGCTGGATCCCAGGTAAACAAAGTCCTTCACTACCTCAAAGGAGGTGTTGTCAACAGTGACGTGGTTTCCAAGACGCTGGGACTTTTTGTTTGTTGACACAAGATACTTCGTTTTATCTGCGTTCACTGCAAGACCCATTCGACTCGACTCTTTTTCTAGCCTGGAGAATGCTGCACTGACTTCGCGCGTATTTTGACTAATGATGTCAATATCATCTGCATACGCCAGCAGCATAACACTCTTATAGAAAATTGTGCCGCTGCGTCTCAGGTCAGCAGCTCGGATGATCTTCTCCAGTACTATATTAAAAATGTCGCACGATAAGGAATCACCTTGTCTGAAACCTCGCTTGGTATCGAAAGGAAGGGAGAGGTCCTTCCCGATTTTCACTGCACTGCTGGTGTTGTTCAGTGTCATCCTGCAAAGACGTATTAGCTTCGCAGGAATACCAAATTCAGACATGATGGAGTAGAGGTGACTCCTTATTGGACTGTCGAAGGCGGCTTTGAAATCGACAAAAAGATGGTGTGTCGATTTGTTTTTCGAGGGTCTTTTCCATGATTTGTCGGAGCGTGAAGATCTGGTCAATGGTGGACTTTCCAGGTCTAAAGCCACACTGATAAGGTCCAATCAGTTGGTTGACGATGGGCTTTAGTCTTTCACACAATACGCTCGACAGGACCTTATATGCGATATTAAGAAGGCTAATCCCACGGTAGTTGGCGCAAATGGTGGGATCGCCTTTCTTGTGGATTGGGCAGAGCACACTAAGGTTCCAATCATCTGGAATGCATTCTTCCGACCATATTCTGTATAGAAGTCTGTGAATGCATTTAAACAGAGCTTCGCCACCGGTCTTAAACAGCTCAGCCGGTAGGCCATCGGCTCCTGCGGCTTTGTTGTTTTTAAGCCGAGCTATAGCTGTTAAGACATCGTTATAGTCGGGCAGCGGAACTTCAACGCTGTCATCCATAATTTGGGTTTCCGGGATATCATCTCCACTGGCGGGATCGTTGTCAGCGTTGCCATTTAAAAGCCTAGAGAAGTGCTCCCTCCATAACATCAGTGTACTCTGGATATCTGTCACTAGATTCCCATTCTCATCCTTGCAGGAAGAGGCTCCGTTCTATAAACCATCAGCCAGGCGCCTTATATCTTCGAAAAATTTTCGAGTCTCATTCCTGTCGCCATGCATCTCAATTTTCTCGCACTCACGCATTTCCGCCTCTCGTTTTTTTGCCTGAAAATGCGTCTCTCTTCCCTCCTCTTCTCTCGGTATCGCTCCATAACAGCACACGTTACAACCGACTGCAGGGTGGCTTTGTAGGCGGTTTCCTTCTCTGCAGTGGCGTCGCGACACTCCTGGTCGTGCCACTGGTTTCGGCGAGGGCGGTGATAGCCTATCACTTCTTCGGCAGCCGTACGCATAGAGTGGGATATGTGCGTCCACTGTCCGCATATATCGTCGATCGGAGGAGTGCTTTCTTGAAGCAGGAGTGAGAGTCGAGTAGCAAAGGCTTCGGCCGTCCGTTTTGACTGCAGCTTGTCGACGTCTAGCTTTTTTTGTGTAGGATTGCGAGCATTCTTAGCTGCGCACAGACGTGTGCGGATCTTGGCTGCGACAAGATAATGATCCGAGTCTATGTTAGCACCACGGATCGTGCGTACGTCTAGTACACTGGAAGAGTGCCTTCCGTCAATCAAAACGTGATCAATTTGGTTGCATGTTTTTTGATCAGGGGACAGCCAGGTGGCCTTATGAATATTGAGATGCTTGAATCTAGTGCTACTTACGACCATGTTTCGTGCTGCGGCGAAGTCAATCAACCTCATTCCGTTATCGGATGTGTTGTCGTGGAGGCTGATTTTTCCGACTGTTGGACCAAATATGTTTTCCTTACCCACCTTGGCGTTGAAGTCACCAAGCACGATTTTTAAGTCATTACGGGGGCAGCGCTCGTATGCGTCTTCAAGGCGCTCGTAAAAACTTTCTTTGGTCTCGTCATCTTTTTCTTCTGTCGGAGCGTGCGCACATATTAGACTTATGTTAAAAAATTTTGCCTTGTAGGGGATTATTGCAAGTCGTTCGTTCACAGGAGTGAATCGCAGGACATGATGCCGTATTCTCTTGCCAACTACAAATCCGCATCCAAACTCGTGCTTCTCCACATGGCCGCTGTAGTAGATATCACAGGATGCTTGCCGTAAGAAACCCTGTCCCTTCCATCGCATTTCTTGGATTGCAGTGATATCAGCATTATATTTTTCCAAGATATCAATCAGTTGGATAGAGGCACCATCCCAATTTAGGGTTCGGACATTCCAGGCGCATATCCGTAAATCGTTATCAGTTTTTCGTTTTCGGTAGTCGTTATCAGATTTGGGGATCATTCTTTTATTAATTCTTGTACTTTTCATTGAAATAGTTTTATTACATGGTGGGCTACAAACCCAACGCACAACCTTTGCTTGATGGCCAAAGGAAGCCCGCCGCTCAGATTCGCCGCCAAAGTATATCGGGTGATAGTTTTTTGACATTTCCAGGAGACACCACGCGGAGGTTTGAGTCGACTTGAGACGATTTTGACATGGAAAATGCTGGCCTCGCCAAGTTGAGGCAGTCAGACACGTTGCCATGTGAAGATCGCCCCCCTTATCTCCTTTATCTCGCCCCCTTATCTCCACTATTAATATGAACATTTTATAGTGTTTTTAATATTGTGAGTTGAATGGGAGGTGGACCTGTTCATGAGCGGATGACGCTCATTTTTTATACAATAATCTCACATACCAAGTTTTATATATATATAGTTCATATATAAACCTCTTTAGACAGTTTTTACCATAGTAGGTTATATGGGAGGTGGGCGTGTTGATGGGCAAATGACGCCCATTTTTTGTGCACACCTTTGTTTAAAAATGTTATAAAATGTTTCTATGCGAAAATTAATCTCTCAAAGTCAAATTTGAACCTTTTAATATTGTGGGTTGTATGGGATGTGGGCATGTTCATGGGCGGATCACGCCCATTTAATACTTTTTATACCGGATTCGCTTCGTTCTACACCTAGAACTTCAACCAACGTTTGCACAAAGATAATATACCCTTGACCTTACAGGTTAAGTGTATAAAAACCCTCTGAATCATAGCAAAATGCTGCCAATTTTTCACGCAATTATTCTAAAATTTTGTGCTTTTCTACGTTCAAAAATCCAAAACAATTTGGCCATTTCAGCCCTTGAAAAGACATTATTAGAGCTTTTTATGAGGTATTCTGCTGTGCGTTTTATTAATTTTTGTATACAATAGATCAAAAACTGGATCTACTTGTTTTATACCGACTGCGAACGGCTAAACAGCATGTTTTCAAGAAGCTTTTCACGGAATTTATAATTCTCTGGGGTATGTCATTATCTGCAGAGGGGGAATCAAGGCACTTCTACGCCAAAGCCACACACTGTTTGTGCTTCAACAGCCACGTTTTTATATTTCACCATTTATACCCAAATTTTTGACATTTTTTGGCATCGCCAGATATACTAAGGTCCTCATCCAATTCAGATTCGTTCCAATACCTTAAATATTAAAAGTAAATGCCATGCAAATAATTTGCCATGGAAGAATTATGTTATTCAAAGTTATGTTATTGCAATTCGGTAGTTATACCTTTGTGGTCACGTTTTTATTTTTTACCGTTTAAAGCCATATGTTTGGCATTTTTTCGCATCGCCAAACATACTAAGGTCCTCATCCAATTCAGATTTATTCAACACCATAAATATGCAAGGTTAATAATTTGCCTTGCAAGAATTTTCAAAGATATGTTATTGCAATTTGATAGTTGCATACCTTAGTGGTAAGTAACATTCTTGGTTTAGAAGTATTTTATTAGACAAATTTCGTTTTCTAAAAGAACGTGCACGTTTCTTAAATTTCCAAAAAATTGACTTCATAAAAATGTTCGTACCTAACATACACAAAAATTTTTTAGTACTTATTAAATTTTTTGTTGAAAAATCAATCAAAAATAAAAGTCCTGACTTTGAAATTGAATAACTCGGTCATTTTACAAAGGATTCCATTCATTTCTTTTTTGTTTGAAATTTTGAATAATTGTCCGTCCAATCATTTTTCTATTTTTATCATTTTCATTTTCCTTCTAATTTTTATAGTTTTTCACAAAAAACCTTAACGAATTTCTTTATTTCGCAAAAAAACTTTGATAAAAATATATGCTGCTCAAAAAATATTTTAAACCAAAAATGGCATTTTTAATGTTCTTTTATACGAAATGCATAAATAGAGGGTTTCTTTAAAGTTTCTATCATAAAAATTTAAAAACGGTTTATACGATCGAAAAATCAATCATAAAAATTTAAGATTTTTTGTTTATTAATTTTTATTAATTTTGTATAAGAATCAATAATAAATTTAAGAATCATGACAATTTCTCAATTTTTTTCAGAGCTATAATCCCAAATACCCCTTTAAACACTCCCGCAGCAATAACAACACCACCTACCGGGTCAAACTTTAGATACAAACCATCTACAGACCCAGCCGCATTCACACCCCAAATTTCATTCATATTTTTATATACATAAAGAAATAATATACTATAAAACCCTAGTAATCCGGTGTTACTCGGGGTCAGTGTTGCCAGATTTTCGGAGAGCTTATTCCCGTTTTTTCCATGCATTTTCGAAAATTTTTCCCATTTTTCGCTCCACGTTTTCCCGTTTTAATCCCTTTTTTAAAAAGTATGTATGAATATGTAAAATGAGAGAAAAAATTAAATTTTATTTTTTTTCTTAAGTGTTTTATTTCATTTAATTCAACAACACGTCAACATATTAATACTATATAAAATAATAACAACAATTAAAATATGACTTAAAATATATCACATTTAGTTATTGTACATTTTACTTGAGTGCAACTGTAAACACTTTTTTTGTATTTTTAAATTTATGTAGTTTTGATTTTTCATTAGAGTTTTTGTATGAAAAATACCACTTAGGGTATGGTTGTCTTGTTTTATTATAACCTAAACCTGAAAGGTCAGGGTACATTAACTTTGTGCAAACGTTTGTACCGCATAGAACGAAGCGAGTCCGGTATAGAAAAGTATATATATTCTTGATCAGCGTCACCACGTGAGTCGAGCTATCCATGTCCGTCCGTCCGTCTGTCCGTCTGTATGTTGTCCGTATACACAGGATAAGAAGAAGGAGTTAAAATAATTTTAAGAAACTTGGAATTTTTGAATTTTGAATTTTTTTTTATTTTTATCATAAATATATTACATTTTTATGATAATAGAAGCTTCTAGTCAGCGCTAATCATTGACATAAAATCATGATATTATTACCATCCCTACTCTATTTAAGGCTTTTTTATTTGTGAATATCCTACTTAGGTGACGCTGTATTAATTTGTAATCTTAATTTTTCTTAAATCTTAATTAAAATGCTATATGTGTGTTGCAGCTGCACAAAAATCTGATTATATTAGCGCCGACTTCGAAGCTTTTATTATCATAAAACTGTAATATATTTATGATAAAAATAAAAAAAATTCAGAATAATTGATATCATAAGACTTCCAATATTATAATGAATATAAATAAATTATCAAATTTGACCAAGAAATAAATAGTAAAAGTAATCTTTTTAGAGAAAATGATATATATTAAAAAAGTGTATAAATTAATTAAACACCAATTATTTATGCTCATAATATGGAAAATGCTTTTCTGTCGTTTCTTATTCTGTTCTTTGTCAGTATCTTTATCAGTACCTACTCTTGCATTTTTATCAGTACCCCAATGTCAATATTGACTGAAATATAGTGTGTTTGTAATAGTGACACGCCTCTTTGTCAAGAATATCACACTCTTTGTCATAGTGTTTTCAATAGTTCTACCCATTCTAACAATGAATTTTATCACCCTTAAGTCAATTTTATACAGTTTTTTACACACTGCCACATCCCTTAGTCGAATAACGCCCAATTCCTCGGTAGTATTTTGTAATAATTGTGCCTACGTCTGTACTTTTTCAGTTAGTAGCGTAAGTATTCGATTTAGTGTTTTCTAATATTGCCACACCCCTTTTTCGGATGACGCCCACTTTATTGACAATTATTTGTTATAAGTGTGCCTACCTCTGTACTAAATATCAGTACTCTAGTGTCAATATTATTCGAGATACAATGTTTTTTATATATTGCCCCACCCCTTTATCAAACAACGCCCACTCTATTGAAATAAATTTTTTATAATTGTGCCTACCTCTGTAGTCAAAATTAGTACTCCAGTGTCAATATTATTCGAGAAACAGTGTGTTTCATATATTGCCATACCCCTTTATCAAACAACGCCCACTTTATTAAAATTAATTGTTTTATAACTGGCCTACCCCTGTAGTTAACTTAAGTACTCTAGTGTCAATATTATTCGAGATACAGAGTTTTTCTAATATTGCCACACCTCTTTGACGACTAACGCCCACTTAATTGACCGTTATTTTTTATAATTGTACCTACCCTTGCATTTTTGCTGTGAGTTTTATTGACTCTAGTACTCTAGTGTCAATATTTACAGAGATACAGTGTTTTTCTTACAGTGACACGCCCCTTTATCGAATACCGCCCACATGACTGGCAGTTATTTGTTATATTAATGTTATATTATTGTTATATTATATTGTTATATTAATTAAATGAAACAAATTGTTTATTCAAATCTGAACCAATATATTATTATACACATTATTACAGTAAGCAGTGTTTAAACCCTTGTGGATTAAATAGTAATCCTTTTCGGATTACAATATTTTAAGCTTTTTTGGACTAAAATCTATTCTTTTTTTGGATTATAATATTTTAAACTTTCTGTGGATTTACAATTATTCCTTTTTGGATTAAAAAATTTTAAACTTTTTGCGGAAAATAAATCCTTTTTGGATTGAAAAATTTAAAACATTTCACTAGATTAAAAAATAATCTTTTTTTGGTCGTGTCCTTTATGTAATCCAAGTTTAAAATTTAGTCCAAGATTTTTAACCGTGCATGAAAAAGTTTCTGCAATTTACTTTGAATAAATTAACTTCGTCATCTCCTATTTCAGAAGCAATGTCTTAAAGCTTATCGCTTAAAAAAAGACCAATATATAATTCGCTCATCCGCAAAAAATTATTTGTATCTTGGAGAATGACATCTAAGACAGTTAAAAGTGGGTCAATGTATTCTTTCTTCATAAAAAAATCTAATATTGTTTTTAATGTAAGTTAAATTTTTTCGTATAACATGTGAATTCTTACATCTTCTGACTGCATTTGCAAGTAAAGTTTTGTGAAGAGCGGCAAAAAAAACTTAAAAAGTCAAAATATAAACTAGTGACTGGTTTTTCCAACTGCCAATATATATATATTTGCACTGAATTTTGTTGACGCTGATAATTCGCTGATTCAGATATACATTAACATGAGATGTCAGACTGATTCAGAAACATTATATTACATTCATATGTGTTTGAAATTCATAACATACATGTTTGATTAGCTTCTTGAAGAAATTAAATTTTTCGCAGTAAAATACAGTTAACCTTATTTTTCCCGTTTTTAAGATTGTTTTTCCCTTTTGAGTCGAAAAATCCCGAAAAACGGGGGAAAATCCCTCTTCTGACAACACAAGGTTGTGCCACGAACACAGAAAAAGGACGATTTTTAAAACTGCTCTCATTTTAAAATATTTTAAAATATCAATTAAATCCCTAAATTTTTTAAATTATGGTTTTTTGGAGTTTTGCCCCCTCCTTCCGTCAAAAGTGTTTAGTCAAATTTCCGTAAAACTGTAGGGTAAGCTGGGGTAGATTTGACACCTTTTTTTCAAAGTGTTATTGCTCCAAAAATTTATGACCGTTTCTAAAACTTTTTTATTCCCTATTAGCGTTGATTATTTGACTTTCAAACTTAAATAGGAAATTGTATTATTAACATCCTAACATATATTTTTTAAACATTTTCTAAAAAAAGTCGTTTTGTCAAATGTGCCCCTACCACGGGGCACCCTTGACATTTGAAAGGGCACATTTGACATGAACAATGGATGTGTTAATTAAATATAGTAAAATGCACTCAATTTAAATAAAAACTATAAACTTTATTATTATTTAAGTTACCGAGTAGTAAGGCGAGTAACAGTTTCCTTTAACGAACTGCCAAAGCTAGGAATAAACATTGCTAGCAAAGATGTTATGGATACGAGTTAACATATTAGGTAGTTAAGGGCCAGTTAACGATAAACTCAAGTGTCTTCAACGCTTTTGGGAATTCCACTGATGTTAATGCTCTACATAAAAAATAATTTGAAAGTGAAGTGGCTGAATACTTAGAAAAAAATCAGACTCACAGAACAACCCATCACAGAACAACCTAAAAGAACCAAAGCTATAGTTGTTACCAGAATTACTAATATCAATAGAATATTATTAATTACTAGACTTTCATTCTTCATTCGTTAACCAACGTTCTGTTCTCTTCATGTCCTTTTATTTATTCGGCTAATGATAGTCCTATTCTGATGTTTGAAACCACCTTTTTTATTAAAACCAACCTAGAAATATATTAAAAAATTGTTAAATTATTTTTTTTTAGCTCTGAATCAAGGATTTCAGGTGTCAAACCTATTCAGTCAAGTCTGCCTTGGTTCGTAAATGGGAAGATATATAAGTAGGAGGGAAAGTGGAATCAAGACAACAAGTGTAGAATGTTGAATGTGTGGCGTAGCGCTATATCAACATGCGAATTGGAATCTGGGACTTTACCTCACTCAATTCGATTTATTAAGCAATCTCATTCCACTAACATCTCCACCACCACCTACAACTTCCAAAGTCGAATATATTGATGAATTTTGAACTTCTGTTGATTAGAAATGAGGAATGAATTAAAGAAAGGTAAAAGCGAAGGACCATGGCTGGACCGGGATTCGAACCCAGAACCTCTGGGTTAGCAGTCGAGCACGCTGGCTCAACTGCCGAGGCCGACTGCCGAGGCTCAAAAAATGTCAAAAGTTTTGGGGCACTTTCAAAAGATCCCAATCAAAAATGTCAAATGTACCCCAAACGCCCTCGGCTTCTTTTATTCAAAATTTTTTTAGTTTATATTTAGTTTTATTGAAATTCACTTATATTTTCAAAAACATAAATAGTTGTTTTTACCTTTTGCAAAAGGTACTTTGATTAACTTTTATAACTTGACCAGGAGGTCCTTACGTATCAATGTCGGAAAATAACAGTTGCACGCGCAAAAACACAAAAACACCTGTTACTTTTTTTCATGTAATGCAAGAATCGTCAAACTTCGTGACGATTACTAAAATACTATGGTGCAAAATTTATAAAACAAAATGTTGAAAAATAACGGTTCGTTCATACCGAAAACGTCAAAGTCAAATGTGCCCCAAAGTCAAAGGTACCCCAGTTTACCCTGCCTGCCAGATATGATTAAAAAAAAATTACATCTTCAACATCTCGATCTGACGTCTAATTTTTGAGGAAAATTGTAGTTTCGAGAAAAATATGAAAAAGTAGTTTCGAGAAAAATATGAAATTTAATATGCAATTTTATCTCAAAAAATTCCAATTTTCAAAAATCCTATAAGCATCGATTTTTGGATTGCCTGCGGTCAACTTCGGTTTTAGTCGATACTGTTCGGTTGATTTTTGTTCTTCATATAGCTTCTGCTCATATTCGTTAAACTTTTTGACGTAGAATTACGTCTTACAGCGCGGTTTGTATGGGGTCGTTTTAACAGATTTTTTGAAGGTCATGCAACGTTTTTGGCGAATACTTTAGTGTATACATACAGCCTTTAATACTAATCGTTCAAAGATAATATATATACTTAAATATCAGATATATCCTACGCTGAATGAATATCTAATTTTGGATTTTGTCACTATAATATGAAAGTCAGAAAATAGTAAAATATAAGAAGAAAAATGCATGTTTTTATATAAGAAAATCAATCATCAGCTGCTTATGTGCCTGCTGCTTTCTTTGTTTTTGTTTCGTTGTTTATGGTTGTATTGTTTTAATTTTGCACGAACTGATTGGTTCGTATTCAGCTTCAGAATGATTCTATGGCCAATCGGATGCAGTGGGATTATCTGAGGTCACAGGTGGGTCATTGGTACATTTATGGGTTCCATGGAACATTTGGACCAAAATGGATGATTCTATGGCCAATCGGATGCAGTGGGATTATCTGAGGTCACAGGTGGGTCTTTGGCACATTTATGGGTTCCATGGAACATTTGGACCAAAATGGATGATTCTATGGCCAATCGGATGCAGTGGGATTATCTGAGGTCACAGGTGGGTCATTGGTACTTTGATGGTTTCCATGGAACATTTGGACCAAAATGGATGATTCTATGGCCAATCGGATGCAGTGGGATTATCTGAGGTCACAGGTGGGTCATTGGTACATTTATGGGTTCCATGGAACATTTGGACCAAAATGGATGATTCTATGGCCAATCGGATGCAGTGGGATTATCTGAGGTCACAGGCGGGTCATTGGTACTTTGATGGGTTCCATGGAACATTTGGACCAAAATGGATGATTCTATGGCCAATCGGATGCAGTGGGATTATCTGAGGTCACAGGCGGGTCATTGGTACTTTGATGGGTTCCATGGAACATTTGGACCAAAATGGATGATTCTATGGCCAATCGGATGCAGTGGGATTATCTGAGGTCACAGGCGGGTCATTGGTACTTTGATGGTTTCCATGGAACATTTGGACCAAAATGGATGATTCTATGGCCAATCGGATGCAGTGGGATTATCTGAGGTCACAGGCGGGTCATTGGTACTTTGATGGGTTCCATGGAACATTTGGACCAAAATGGATGATTCTATGGCCAATCGGATGCAGTGGGATTATCTGAGGTCACAGGCGGGTCATTGGCACATTTATGGGTTCCATGGAACATTTGGACCAAAATGGATGATTCTATGGCCAATCGGATGCAGTGGGATTATCTGAGGTCACAGGCGGGTCATTGGTACTTTGATGGTTTCCATGGAACATTTGGACCAAAATGGATGATTCTATGGCCAATCGGATGCAGTGGGATTATCTGAGGTCACAGGCGGGTCATTGGTACTTTGATGGTTTCCATGGAACATTTGGACCAAAATGGATGAGTCTATGGCCAATCGGATGCAGTGGGATTATCTGAGGTCACAGGTGGGTCATTGGTACATTTATGGGTTCCATGGAACATTTGGACCAAAATGGATGATTCTATGGCCAATCGGATGCAGTGGGATTATCTGAGGTCACAGGTGGGTCATTGGCACATTTATGGGTTCCATGGAACATTTGGACCAAAATGGATGATTCTATGGCCAATCGGATGCAGTGGGATTATCTGAGGTCACAGGCGGGTCATTGGCACATTTATGGGTTCCATGGAACATTTGGACCAAAATGGATGATTCTATGGCCAATCGGATGCAGTGGGATTATCTGAGGTCACAGGTGGGTCTTTGGCACATTTATGGGTTCCATGGAACATTTGGACCAAAATGGATGATTCTATGGCCAATCGGATGCAGTGGGATTATCGGAGGTCACAGGCGGGTCATTGGTACTTTGATGGTTTCCATGGAACATTTGGACCAAAATGGATGATTCTATGGCCAATCGGATGCAGTGGGATTATCTGAGGTCACAGGTGGGTCATTGGTACATTTATGGGTTCCATGGAACATTTGGACCAAAATGGATGATTCTATGGCCAATCGGATGCAGTGGGATTATCTGAGGTCACAGGTGGGTCATTGGCACATTTATGGGTTCCATGGAACATTTGGACCAAAATGGATGATTCTATGGCCAATCGGATGCAGTGGGATTATCTGAGGTCACAGGTGGGTCATTGGTACATTTATGGGTTCCATGGAACATTTGGACCAAAATGGATGATTCTATGGCCAATCGGATGCAGTGGGATTATCTGAGGTCACTGGTGGGTCATTCGCACATTTATGGGTTCCATGGAACATTTGGACCAAAATGGATGATTCTATGGCCAATCGGGTGCAGTGGGATTATCTGAGGTCACAGGTGGGTCATTGGCACATTTATGGGTTCCATGGAACATTTGGACCAAAATGGATGATTCTATGGCCAATCGGATGCAGTGGGTTTATCTGAGGTCACAGGCGGGTCATTGGTACTTTGATGGTTTCCATGGAACATTTGGACCAAAATGGATGATTCTATGGCCAATCGGATGCAGTGGGATTATCTGAGGTCACAGGCGGGTCATTGGTACTTTGATGGTTTCCATGGAACATTTGGACCAAAATGGATGATTCTATGGCCAATCGGATGCAGTGGGATTATCTGAGGTCACAGGTGGGTCATTGGTACATTTATGGGTTCCATGGAACATTTGGACCAAAATGGATGATTCTATGGCCAATCGGATGCAGTGGGATTATCTGAGGTCACAGGTGGGTCATTGGCACATTTATGGGTTCCTTGGAACATTTGGACCAAAATGGATGATTCTATGGCCAATCGGATGCAGTGGGATTATCTGAGGTCACAGGCGGGTCATTGGTACTTTGATGGTTTCCATGGAACATTTGGACCAAAATGGATGATTCTATGGCCAATCGGATGCAGTGGGATTATCTGAGGTCACAGGCGGGTCATTGGCACATTTATGGGTTCCATGGAACATTTGGACCAAAATGGATGATTCTATGGCCAATCGGATGCAGTGGGATTATCTGAGGTCACAGGTGGGTCTTTGGTACATTTATGGGTTCCATGGAACATTTGGACCAAAATGGATGATTCTATGGCCAATCGGATGCAGTGGGATTATCTGAGGTCACAGGTGGGTCATTGGCACATTTATGGGTTCCATGGAACATTTGGACCAAAATGGATGATTCTATGGCCAATCGGATGCAGTGGGATTATCTGAGGTCACAGGCGGGTCATTGGTACATTTATGGGTTCCATGGAACATTTGGACCAAAATGGATGATTCTATGGCCAATCGGATGCAGTGGGATTATCTGAGGTCACAGGTGGGTCTTTGGTACATTTATGGGTTCCATGGAACATTTGGACCAAAATGGATGATTCTATGGCCAATCGGATGCAGTGGGATTATCTGAGGTCACAGGTGGGTCATTGGCACATTTATGGGTTCCATGGAACATTTGGACCAAAATGGATGATTCTATGGCCAATCGGATGCAGTGGGTTTATCTGAGGTCACAGGCGGGTCATTGGTACTTTGATGGTTTCCATGGAACATTTGGACCAAAATGGATGATTCTATGGCCAATCGGATGCAGTGGGATTATCTGAGGTCACAGGCGGGTCATTGGTACTTTGATGGTTTCCATGGAACATTTGGACCAAAATGGATGATTCTATGGCCAATCGGATGCAGTGGGATTATCTGAGGTCACAGGTGGGTCATTGGTACATTTATGGGTTCCATGGAACATTTGGACCAAAATGGATGATTCTATGGCCAATCGGATGCAGTGGGATTATCTGAGGTCACAGGTGGGTCATTGGCACATTTATGGGTTCCATGGAACATTTGGACCAAAATGGATGATTCTATGGCCAATCGGATGCAGTGGGATTATCTGAGGTCACAGGCGTGTCATTGGCACATTTATGGGTTCCATGGAACATTTGGACCAAAATGGATGATTCTATGGCCAATCGGATGCAGTGGGATTATCTGAGGTCACAGGTGGGTCTTTGGTACATTTATGGGTTACATGGAACATTTGGACCAAAATGGATGATTCTATGGCCAATCGGATGCAGTGGGATTATCTGAGGTCACAGGTGGGTCATTGGCACATTTATGGGTTCCATGGAACATTTGGACCAAAATGGATGATTCTATGGCCAATCGGATGCAGTGGGATTATCTGAGGTCACAGGCGGGTCATTGGTACTTTGATGGGTTCCATGGAACATTTGGACCAAAATGGATGATTCTATGGCCAATCGGATGCAGTGGGATTATCTGAGGTCACAGGCGGGTCATTGGTACTTTGATGGGTTCCATGGAACATTTGGACCAAAATGGATGATTCTATGGCCAATCGGATGCAGTGGGATTATCTGAGGTCACAGGCGGGTCATTGGTACTTTGATGGGTTGCATGGAACATTTGGACCAAAATGGATGATTCTATGGCCAATCGGATGCAGTGGGATTATCTGAGGTCACAGGCGGGTCATTGGTACTTTGATGGTTTCCATGGAACATTTGGACCAAAATGGATGATTCTATGGCCAATCGGATGCAGTGGGATTATCTGAGATCACAGGCGGGTCATTGGTACTTTGATGGGTTCCATGGAACATTTGGACCAAAATGGATGATTCTATGGCCAATCGGATGCAGTGGGATTATCTGAGGTCACAGGCGGGTCATTGGTACTTTGATGGGTTCCATGGAACATTTGGACCAAAATGGATGATTCTATGGCCAATCGGATGCAGTGGGATTATCTGAGGTCACAGGCGGGTCATTGGTACTTTGATGGGTTCCATGGAACATTTGGACCAAAATGGATGATTCTATGGCCAATCGGATGCAGTGGGATTATCTGAGGTCACAGGCGGGTCATTGGTACTTTGATGGGTTCCATGGAACATTTGGACCAAAATGGATGATTCTATGGCCAATCGGATGCAGTGGGATTATCTGAGGTCACAGGCGGGTCATTGGTACTTTGATGGGTTCCATGGAACATTTGGACCAAAATGGATGATTCTATGGCCAATCGGATGCAGTGTGATTATCTGAGGTCACAGGCGGGTCATTGGTACTTTGATGGGTTCCATGGAACATTTGGACCAAAATGGATGATTCTATGGCCAATCGGATGCAGTGGGATTATCTGAGGTCACAGGCGTGTCATTGGCACATTTATGGGTTCCATGGAACATTTGGACCAAAATGGATGATTCTATGGCCAATCGGATGCAGTGGGATTATCTGAGGTCACAGGTGGGTCTTTGGTACATTTATGGGTTACATGGAACATTTGGACCAAAATGGATGATTCTATGGCCAATCGGATGCAGTGGGATTATCTGAGGTCACAGGTGGGTCATTGGCACATTTATGGGTTCCATGGAACATTTGGACCAAAATGGATGATTCTATGGCCAATCGGATGCAGTGGGATTATCTGAGGTCACAGGCGGGTCATTGGTACTTTGATGGGTTCCATGGAACATTTGGACCAAAATGGATGATTCTATGGCCAATCGGATGCAGTGGGATTATCTGAGGTCACAGGCGGGTCATTGGTACTTTGATGGGTTCCATGGAACATTTGGACCAAAATGGATGATTCTATGGCCAATCGGATGCAGTGGGATTATCTGAGGTCACTGGTGGGTCATTCGCACATTTATGGGTTCCATGGAACATTTGGACCAAAATGGATGATTCTATGGCCAATCGGGTGCAGTGGGATTATCTGAGGTCACAGGTGGGTCATTGGCACATTTATGGGTTCCATGGAACATTTGGACCAAAATGGATGATTCTATGGCCAATCGGATGCAGTGGGATTATCTGAGGTCACAGGTGGGTCATTGGCACATTTATGGGTTCCATGGAACATTTGGACCAAAATGGATGATTCTATGGCCAATCGGATGCAGTGGGATTATCTGAGGTCACAGGCGGGTCATTGGTACATTTATGGGTTCCATGGAACATTTGGACCAAAATGGATGATTCTATGGCCAATCGGATGCAGTGGGATTATCTGAGGTCACAGGTGGGTCTTTGGTACATTTATGGGTTCCATGGAACATTTGGACCAAAATGGATGATTCTATGGCCAATCGGATGCAGTGGGATTATCTGAGGTCACAGGTGGGTCATTGGCACATTTATGGGTTCCATGGAACATTTGGACCAAAATGGATGATTCTATGGCCAATCGGATGCAGTGGGTTTATCTGAGGTCACAGGCGGGTCATTGGTACTTTGATGGTTTCCATGGAACATTTGGACCAAAATGGATGATTCTATGGCCAATCGGATGCAGTGGGATTATCTGAGGTCACAGGCGGGTCATTGGTACTTTGATGGTTTCCATGGAACATTTGGACCAAAATGGATGATTCTATGGCCAATCGGATGCAGTGGGATTATCTGAGGTCACAGGTGGGTCATTGGTACATTTATGGGTTCCATGGAACATTTGGACCAAAATGGATGATTCTATGGCCAATCGGATGCAGTGGGATTATCTGAGGTCACAGGTGGGTCATTGGCACATTTATGGGTTCCATGGAACATTTGGACCAAAATGGATGATTCTATGGCCAATCGGATGCAGTGGGATTATCTGAGGTCACAGGCGTGTCATTGGCACATTTATGGGTTCCATGGAACATTTGGACCAAAATGGATGATTCTATGGCCAATCGGATGCAGTGGGATTATCTGAGGTCACAGGTGGGTCTTTGGTACATTTATGGGTTACATGGAACATTTGGACCAAAATGGATGATTCTATGGCCAATCGGATGCAGTGGGATTATCTGAGGTCACAGGTGGGTCATTGGCACATTTATGGGTTCCATGGAACATTTGGACCAAAATGGATGATTCTATGGCCAATCGGATGCAGTGGGATTATCTGAGGTCACAGGCGGGTCATTGGTACTTTGATGGGTTCCATGGAACATTTGGACCAAAATGGATGATTCTATGGCCAATCGGATGCAGTGGGATTATCTGAGGTCACAGGCGGGTCATTGGTACTTTGATGGGTTCCATGGAACATTTGGACCAAAATGGATGATTCTATGGCCAATCGGATGCAGTGGGATTATCTGAGGTCACAGGCGGGTCATTGGTACTTTGATGGGTTGCATGGAACATTTGGACCAAAATGGATGATTCTATGGCCAATCGGATGCAGTGGGATTATCTGAGGTCACAGGCGGGTCATTGGTACTTTGATGGTTTCCATGGAACATTTGGACCAAAATGGATGATTCTATGGCCAATCGGATGCAGTGGGATTATCTGAGATCACAGGCGGGTCATTGGTACTTTGATGGGTTCCATGGAACATTTGGACCAAAATGGATGATTCTATGGCCAATCGGATGCAGTGGGATTATCTGAGGTCACAGGCGGGTCATTGGTACTTTGATGGGTTCCATGGAACATTTGGACCAAAATGGATGATTCTATGGCCAATCGGATGCAGTGGGATTATCTGAGGTCACAGGCGGGTCATTGGTACTTTGATGGGTTCCATGGAACATTTGGACCAAAATGGATGATTCTATGGCCAATCGGATGCAGTGGGATTATCTGAGGTCACAGGCGGGTCATTGGTACTTTGATGGGTTCCATGGAACATTTGGACCAAAATGGATGATTCTATGGCCAATCGGATGCAGTGGGATTATCTGAGGTCACAGGCGGGTCATTGGTACTTTGATGGGTTCCATGGAACATTTGGACCAAAATGGATGATTCTATGGCCAATCGGATGCAGTGTGATTATCTGAGGTCACAGGCGGGTCATTGGTACTTTGATGGGTTCCATGGAACATTTGGACCAAAATGGATGATTCTATGGCCAATCGGATGCAGTGGGATTATCTGAGGTCACAGGCGTGTCATTGGCACATTTATGGGTTCCATGGAACATTTGGACCAAAATGGATGATTCTATGGCCAATCGGATGCAGTGGGATTATCTGAGGTCACAGGTGGGTCTTTGGTACATTTATGGGTTACATGGAACATTTGGACCAAAATGGATGATTCTATGGCCAATCGGATGCAGTGGGATTATCTGAGGTCACAGGTGGGTCATTGGCACATTTATGGGTTCCATGGAACATTTGGACCAAAATGGATGATTCTATGGCCAATCGGATGCAGTGGGATTATCTGAGGTCACAGGCGGGTCATTGGTACTTTGATGGGTTCCATGGAACATTTGGACCAAAATGGATGATTCTATGGCCAATCGGATGCAGTGGGATTATCTGAGGTCACAGGCGGGTCATTGGTACTTTGATGGGTTCCATGGAACATTTGGACCAAAATGGATGATTCTATGGCCAATCGGATGCAGTGGGATTATCTGAGGTCACAGGCGGGTCATTGGTACTTTGATGGGTTCCATGGAACATTTGGACCAAAATGGATGATTCTATGGCCAATCGGATGCAGTGTGATTATCTGAGGTCACAGGCGGGTCATTGGTACTTTGATGGGTTCCATGGAACATTTGGACCAAAATGGATGATTCTATGGCCAATCGGATGCAGTGGGATTATCTGAGGTCACAGGCGGGTCATTGGTACTTTGATGGGTTCCATGGAACATTTGGACCAAAATGGATGATTCTATGGCCAATCGGATGCAGTGGGATTATCTGAGGTCACAGGCGGGTCATTGGTACTTTGATGGTTTCCATGGAACATTTGGACCAAAATGGATGATTCTATAGGGATTATCTGAGGTCACAGGTGGGTCATTGGCACATTTATGGGTTCCATGGAACATTTGCACCAAAATGGATGATTCTATGGCCAATCGGATGCAGTGGGATTATCTGAGGTCACAGGTGGGTCATTGGCACATTTATGGGTTCCATGGAACATTTGGACCAAAATGGATGATTCTATGGCCAATCGGATGCAGTGGGATTATCTGAGGTCACAGGCGGGTCATTGGTACTTTGATGGGTTCCATGGAACATTTGGACCAAAATGGATGATTCTATGGACAATCGGATGCAGTGGGATTACCTGAGGTCACAGGTGGGTCATTGGCACATTTATGGGTTCCATGGAACGTTTGGATCAAAATGGATGATTCTATGACCAATCGGATGCAGTGGGATTATCTGAGGTCACAGGCGGGTCATTGGTACTTTGATGGGTTCCATGGAACATTTGGACCAAAATGGATGATTCTATGGCCAATCGGATGCAGTGGGATTATCTGAGGTCACAGGTGGGTCATTGGCACATTTATGGGTTCCATGGAACGTTTGGACCAAAATGGATGATTCTATGACCAATCGGATGCAGTGGGATTATCTGAGGTCACAGGCGGGTCATTGGTAGGTACTATAATGGGTTCCATGAAACATTTGGACCAAACTGGATGATTCTTTGGCCAATCGGATGCAGTGGGATTATCTGAGGTCACAGGTGAGTCATTGGCACGTTTATAGTTTCCATGGAACTTTTGGACCAAAATGGATGGTCACAAGTGGGTCATTGGCATTTTCACGTGAATACGAACTTCACGTGTTGTTCGTGAATAAAAGACACGTGTAGTTGAGTTTTGTGTTTTTACTTGATATTTTTAAAAACACGTGAACACGTGCTTACGTGAAACTGGAAGTTCTAGTTCGTATTGGTAGCATTGTAAGCATTGGTTCGCATTGGGTGTATTTATGCACTTCTGTTCTAGTTTACTAAGTGCTCTATTTTGAAACCAGAGGTCATGAATCTCTTTTCAACTCAATCAATGAACTCGAACTTTTAAATTTAACGAAATGGGTCTGTGATCCGGTTAGAATTAACTCTTATGAAAAAAAACGAGTTGGATCATATTTCGGTTTATGCTTTGATCCAATAGATGGCGTAAAATTTTAATTTTTGTTTTTATGTGTTTAATTTTTATACAGTGTAGTTCGCAAACTATACATCGAACGGAGAGGAAAGGGTAGCTCGCAAACTAAATATCGGACGAGAGTGGCACTAATTGAAAAGGCATGTGCTCAGCGTGAAATATAGTTACCATACAATTTTTAAAAATCGGGATTTTAATTTTAATTTGAAATTAGTAGTTAAACTGACTGTAGCTCGCAAACTAAATATATATCGGGCAGAGACGAAAGTGGCACCAATGGAAGGTGCATTTGCTTCGCCTTCTTTTCAACTAAGTCAATGAACTCAACCTATCAAACTTAACGAAATGATCGAAAAAATTTGAAATTTTGCTTGTTTCTGTTTGCTTGCTCATTTAATCATACTTACTTTTTAACTTTTCTTTCTTTTGGCCTCGATAAGTAGTCCATAATTGAGTGTTATTAATTAATTTGTTAATTTTTGTAAGATCAATAAAAATACGTACAAAATGAACAAAACAATCGGACCAAAGAGACAAAGTAGAAGAGGTTACAACTTAAACGGAATTCTACGTCTACACTTACGATACTATCGAAACTGTTTCTTTTTTTTTTTTACACGTAAGTCTTTGGTTCTTGACCTCGTTTGCCTTCGGCTCATTCCTTGATTTTGGTGGAAAGAACTTTTAAAAGCATAGGATCTATTTCAGTAACAGATACAAATGCCTACCAAGTTTCATCAAAAACAGTTCATCCGTTTTGACGTGAATGAGCCAAATTTAGTTAATTGAATAAAGCGCCATCACACGGAAGTTTTCTGAAATTTAAATAGCCTCACTTCTGTTACAGGGTTAAGTTATTTCACGTACCTACCAAATTTTATTAAAATCGGTGAAGTCATTTAGGAGTTATTGAGTCTTAACAATGCATTACTTAAAGCGCCTTCTTGCGGAAGTTTTTGGAATTTTTTATATATTATGTTTTATCTTGGTTGCAGTTGAATGTTCATACCAAATTTCATTCAAATCGTTTCAGGCGTTTAATAGTTTTTTGAGTCTTTCAAACGCACATGTAAAGCGCCCTCTTACGGAAGTTTTTGGAGTTTTTTATAGCCTATGTTATCTTGGGCGCAGTCGAACCTTCATACCAAATTTCATTGAAATCGGTCCAGGTGTTTAGGAGTTATAATATAGTGCCACGCCCACATACTTCCGCCCACTTTTTTACAACTCCTATGTTATTTCTCTCTATGAATGGTACTCTGTGTCTAAATTTCAGCTCAATCGGATAAACGGTGCGCGAGCCTATACAGACAGAGGGACAAACATTTGATTTTATATATTAGACTAGCGGATGTATCCCGGTATTACTCGGGGTTGTGCCTCGAGCACAGAAAGAGGACGATTTTCAAAACTGCTCTCATTTTAATGTTTTTAAAATTATCAATTCAATTTTAAAATTTTTTAAATTATCATTTTACCTCCGTCGAAAGTGTTTAGTCAAATTTCCGTAAAACTGTACCTGCCAGACATGGTTAAAACAAAAAATTACATCTTCAACGTCTCGATCTGATGTCTGGAAAACACTCAGAAAAAAAACACATATCTTCCCCAGGTGAAAAATTTCTCTATTTTCGATAATAGCAATTTTCTCTTTTCAAATAAAATTTTCATCAATTAGAATAAATTTTCACATTTTCGAAGAAGTATTTCTTTACTTCTAGGAAATGGAAATATTTCAATGTCACTTATAATGACAAATATATTTCTCGCACAAAAAAGTTCTCATTTATACAGAAACATTTTTTGAAAATTAAATTTTTTTCACATATTTTGATAAAAAATTCACTATGAGAAGTATTTTCTTCAGTAAAAAATATTTGTTCTCAAAAATAAAGAATTTTTTTTTAAATCGAATTATTTTTATATATTTCTCTTTTTCATAGAAAGTTTTTATCATGTTTAGAGAATTTTTTAGTTAATTTATTTAATTTTTTAGTTAAAAGTTAATTGAAAATAATATTTTCTTGAGGTTTGTTGTTGTTATAAAGACTGACTTTTCATATACTTCAGAGCAACTTTTTCGTTAAAAGTTAAAATTTATATCAGTTTAAAAATATTACTCAATAATGGCCCTTCTTACTGATATATCAAAGATTATAGATTGAAATTAATCTAATTTAAAAAACATAGGAGAGAAGATAAAATCATAGAATATACAAATAAATAGAAAAAGGTGTAAAAGAAAAAAATATTTTTTCAACACTTTTTGTTTACCCCTACTTTAAGCCATTCTAAAGAAGTGCTTCTATCAGGCTTCTTTTGAGCTATCGGAGCGGAAGGCCTGCGAAATTTTCCCACTTCATATAAAAAAGAAAGTGTAATTGTATATGAGTGCGGCAGTACTACAAAATCCACAGGAAGGCCTGCTAGCAGCGATGTCATTGTCTACTGGGATGCTTGTGTATGTATCAGTCAATGAAAAAACCGAAAGACATGAAACGACAGCAAAAATCTTGCGGCGACTGTTTTTCACTACAACAGCTATTTATCAATAAATATTAAAATAGTAAAAAATAAAAGTACGAATTTTATTTATGAAGGAAAATAGTTAGAAAATAAAACACAAAACATGAAATCCGTTTATATTTGCATATGTAGATGAACCCTTTTAAATAAAATAAATTTGGAGTTTTAATTCTTATTTTAGGCTTATTTTCTTTCAGAAACAACATTTGTTGTTGTTTGACAGACATTTGTAGTTTCATAAATTTCAGCGCAGCGCTGCTGTTTTACTGCTAAAGAAACTTGCAGCGCATGCAAATCAAGTTTTGTTCTTTACTGTTACAACTATAATATACTAGCTGACCCGCCAAACGTTGTTTTGCCTTCAATTTTTATTTTCACTTAAAGTGTGGTTCCGTTGCAAAGTCGTGGCGGATTGATATTTAGAAGAAGAATGGTAGGTGCACTGAACCGACATATCAAATATTGTTCAAATACCGTTAACCGCTGCTGAAATAAAGTATTTTTTATTTTTGATATCTGACCCGACACACGTTGTCCTATCATGATAAAAAAATTTGTGTTTGTTTTGTGAATTTGTGAAAAGCTGTTGCAAATGTTGATGTTGACCATTGCTGATGGTGTTCATTTTAGCAATAGACCATGCGAGAAGCTTGGAGAAGGTTAATGCCTCAAACACGCGGTGACTGCCCTTGAGACTTGTTAATTGTCATTGCAAATGCAAGCCTTACTGGAAACTGCAAGCGTTTAAAATCAAATGGCATGGCGGTTGGAATCGTTGGGATCCGTGGTATCAAAACGTCTTCACCTTTGTACTTTCCTTTAAGTATTGTTGCTTCGATGACGTTATTCATCAGGTTTTTAACCGCAAGCCGGGTGCCATTACAAAGACGTAGTTGGTTTATGTTTCGTAACATTATCATTACCGACCCGACTTTCAGTTGGAGATTGTGAGGCGGTAATCCGGGTAATTCCAGCTAGTTTAAAAACTCCGTTGGATAGTTGACGACATCATCTTGTGAAGAATCCACCGATTTGTACGTCATCAATTCGACAGCTATTTCAGATTGAATCTTAAGATTCAATTCGTCGACATCAATGTTTTTCGCAGCCAATATAGCACGTTCCCTCAACCAATCACGATTTTTGTAATTTTGTGCAATGTTTGGAAAAACCTTTCGGATGAGTTCGGATTTTGATTCGGTGAACTGGCGGAAAGCGACGGGAAATGGAATACAGTCGGTCGAAATGTCAACTGGGATTTTGCTGTTGCCAATGTCCAGCAATTGTTTTGAAAATACTTCTCCAGATTGATCGTTCTGCAGCTCGACACGCATGTTCACAGTCAATTTGAGTTTCTTGACATGTTTCCACAAAACGGACGACATCAAACACGCTTTAAGTTCATCGGCTGGAGTTGATCGTGGAATCATTGGCAATGTTTGACGAAAATCACCTGGTAACAGAATCATCGCACCACCAAACTGGTTTTGATTGTTTCGTAAATTTTGCATCGTTTTGTTTAAAAGTTTGGCCATCGCACTGTCCTTGGAAATGTTGCATGTTGGATTTTCATTGATTTGCATATTCAATGACAACTTGAGTGCTGAATGAGCAGTTCGACCGCCTTCCAACAACTTAGCTGCAATTCCTGATGAAGCAAGTGCAAGTGCAATATCATTCTGCGAGCGTATCGTTCCCAAAATCAACGCGAGCAAAAAAGTTTTTCTAGTTTCACCGGGAGCGACAAAAAAAAAATCCCTCCAGTTCCATCGTTCACAATTTTCAAAAGAGTGTTATACGCATATTTTTGTTGTCGATTTAACAGTGGAACGTTCGTTGGAACAAATTCCCACAAGGCATCGCAATCATATTGCTTTTCGCGTCGCAACTCTTGATTGAATGCGTCGTGCATCGGACGATTGGGAGCTTTCATGCCTAAGTCACATAATGCCTTGTTCGACATCATCAAGCACATG
This sequence comes from Tetanocera ferruginea, assembly GCA_958299015.1. Taxonomy (NCBI): domain Eukaryota; kingdom Metazoa; phylum Arthropoda; class Insecta; order Diptera; family Sciomyzidae; genus Tetanocera; species Tetanocera ferruginea. The sequence continues at coordinate 59,457,439 of OY282642.1, forward strand.
TCCTCAATTAATATCAAAGTCTCGTTGTAAATTTCCTCGTTCAGTTGCTAGTTTGGATTTGATGTTCTAATACGCATCTGATGCAAAATGTCGAGATAATTATCGAAAACAGTATTCGTATTTGATGAGGATTTGACGAAAGCACAGCATCTCTGAGATGCTGTGTATATCCAATAAGTGTCATTTTCTAACAATCGCAAACGTTGACATGCTTCTCTATATGTGTCACACAGTTCACCATTTATAGTTCGCGAATCTTGGAATGATGTTGGGCCACGAACGTTGACTAACAGCAAACGTAAATAGAAGCACTCATCGTTTCTTGGATGGACTGTGTAAATGCGACCTAATGAGTCGGTGGAAAATAAATTGAAATTTCTTTGACGATTGATTCCAAGTGTATTACCTTGGAAGTGGACAATTTTTCTTTATGTAAATAACTTTTGTAGACTATTACAAACATTTTAAAAAAACTTAGCAAAAACAGCTGAGGCATTCTGCGATTTTAGATATATATATATATAAACAGTGGGCGCAAAAGTGGGCGTTTTCAATTTTTCTTTCAGTAAAAACTTAAATTGAATTCCTACGAACATTTAAAAAAGAATTAGCCAAATCAGTGTAGCCGTTTTCCGATTTTAGATAAATCGAAAAAAGTGGGCGTGGTCCGTAAAAACCTAAGTTGAACTACGACGAACATTTAAAAAAAAAATTATACAAATCGGTTCAGCCGTTCTCAACTGATGCAATAAACAACGAACGACATTTGGTTTTTATTTATATAGATTAAACAAGTAAAGAAAGTCTAAAGTCGGTCTAGGCCGACTATGAAATACCCTAAACCTGCTCTTCCAAAAAAAATAATATTATTAAAAATGGGTGTGTCCGTGGGTGGATAAAGCCTATATTTTATATGCATTTAAATGTTGATGAACAATTTACACATACCTACCAAGTTTTATTCCTGTAGCTCACAGTTAATGCATTTATTGTGCTATCGCTATGGGAGGTGTGCGTTTGTCTCTATGACAAACATAATCTTATTTATTGAGTTTTAAACTTTTTGGGTTGTATGGGAGGTAGGCGTGTCCGTGGGCGGATGACGTACATTTTGCAAACCCATCTTTGTTTTGTCATAAAAAACATACGTGCCAAATTGTATCTCTGTAGGTTAAACAGAGGCTTATTTATGCAGTTTTCAATTTTTGCGTTGTATGGGAGGTGGGCGTGTCCGTGAGCGGATAACACCCATTTTTCGAAGACATCTTTTTGTTGATAAAAAACACATACACATCATATTTTACTGTTGTAGGTTAACTATGAGCTTATTTATGCAGTTTTCAATTTTTGCGTTGTATTGTAGGTAGGCGTGTCCGTGGGCGCATGACGTCCATTTTTCAAAATCATCTTTTTTTTGTCATTAAAAACATACGTACCAAGTTTTATCTCTGTAGGTTAAACAGAGGCTTAGTTATTGCGTTTTCAATTTTTGGGTTGTATCGGATGTGGGCGTGTCCTTGAGCGGAGGACACCCATTTTTCGAAAATATCTTTGTGTTGATACAAAACACATACATACCAAAGTATTTTATTGTAAGTTAATTATGAGCTGAGTTATGCAGTTTTCAATTTTTGCGTTGTATGGGGGGTAGGCGTGTCTGTGGGCGGATTCCAAAATATTAAATTTTAGCGACAATTAATAATTTTTATCTCAAAAATTTTAAAATAACTCATTTTAACACATTTGTTTATGTTATTCACTTATAATTTGTTTACTTTGTATTAGTTTTTTGTCAATTCAATTCCCATAAAAAAAAAAACTCAATCAATCTACCCAAACAAGTCAGGGGGTTAGCTAGAGTAGAGTGGTAGATGGGAACTTGGGTAGAATGGCACTTTTACAAAAACAAAATGCATGGCATTTGCCAATCTACCCAACAACCCAAGGCAGTGTGAATACCCCTAATATCTTTTCTTTTATAGTTTTAAGAAAAAATTTTAAAAAGCGAGCTACCCAACTAATTGGATCCTCAACGTACCTATTTATGTGGCCAGCTTATGTTAGAAAAATGGGCGTCATCCACCCACGAACACGCCCACCTCCCATACAACCTCGAAATTGAACAATCTATAAAAAGCCTTTTCTTTAAGCTACAGAAAAGCTGCAGAATTTTTAAGCTAATTAAAAATTTGACACGTTTGTATTTTATATGAAACGTTGTATTTTATATCAAACGTTTGACGTAAATCGTCAAAGAAAAGTAGGCGTCATCCGCCACACGGACACACCCACTTCCCATACAATCCACTATCAGTGCCGGATTAACACATACCGGGGCCTGGGGCTAAAATCGACACGGGGCCTACTTAAGGACAGAGTATTTAGCTCGGATCTTTTAATAATAAAAATATTAATTTTTACGCATTTTTACATATGTCTTTAAGTGAAAAAAATAAAATAACTCTTGAATTTTTATTTAAAAATTTTTTTCTCGATTTAACTGTGGCAATACTTCCTATCAATTTGTCAAAATTAATCGTTTACAACAAATCATTTTCAATATAAAGTTGCGTTAATGGCGACAAACGTTCATGTTGGTTTGATCGGTGTACATTTTTTATTATTTAATATTAAAAATTACATTTCAGCTTCACCTGTTTTTTTTTGGTTATTCTTCTCTCATAGTCTTGGCAAACAAATCGACCCAGGGGCCTTACTCTATAACGTGATTCGAAAAGTAATGCGATTCGAAAATCAAATGCGATTAGAAAGTTAAATCGCACTGCGTTACTCTTTTGCATTCGTGACAGTGAGTTAACTTATCGTTTCATCAAATATTCAGTTAAAGTTAGTATTACTGACTTTTAAACGACAAAAATGCGAAAATAAGTGTAAAGAAACAGAAGATTTGTCAAAATATTGAATGCGAAAATCGATTTGCAGAGGATCATAATTCCGAATTCGAACAATTTTACTTTCGAATCGCGTTACAGAGTAAGGCCCCAGGTTCTTGGCACTATTCTTAAACCTTGAAAATTCACTTCGCAAATGTGTTACGAATTCGTTAAGAGAAGACAACATATCGTTAGCAGCTATCAAATCAATATCTACTTTTTGCAATACAATTGGCTGGTTGTATTAAAGCGATTCAAAATTCAGTTCCAGAAAACTATCATGAAAGCGTTTTGAAGTTTTATTAATTTATTCAAAAGTGCAGAAGCTTTACGCCGCGTTTCGGATTTTTGGTTTTGATCTTCACATAAAATTTACTAAGATCTAGATGAGATGTATATTGTAAAAACATGATAAGCCACATTGCTTCAAAAGTTCATATTTTATGTTCATTACGTCTCTTGATGCATTATCAACATCAACTAAAAATATTGCCACCATTACCAGATCAATTCTGGTCCTATACCTAAAAGAAATTTTAAGCACAACGACGATTTCTTGCAAATATACATTGTTTTAAAACTTTAAGGTCGATTACTTCGATAAATTCTTATATTGCGTGCCATGTTTTTACAATAAGCACTTCATATACAAGCTCCTTCGGGGCCCCTACCTGCTCGGGGCCGGGGGCTGCAGCCCCCCCTAACCCCCACCAAAATCTGCGCCTGTCCACTATAGTAAAAACTTTATAAATAGGCTAATATTTTAGCTACACAACTGAAATTCGGTTTTTTTGTATTTTATATTAAAACTGAGGTGTGTTAAAAAAATGGGCGTCATCAATGACTAATACGCCCATCTCCCATAGAGCCCATAAGAGTGAAAACTATATAAAAAGGTTAATATTTAAGCTACAAAACTGAAACCACCACGAACACGCCAACCTCCCTTACAACCCCATAATTGAAAACTTTATAAGAAGGCTTATATTTAAGCTGCAGGAAAACAATTTGATGTGTAAGTATTTTAGACACATAAAAATAATAAAACCTTTTAAAATCTCTCAAAATCGGCAGTGGGGGTATTTTATCTTCGGCCAAGTCGAAGATATACCTTACTAGTTTTTTTTATCCTGTATTTTAAAAATTATAAACGATGTAAATATTGAAATGCAGTTAGAGGACGCCAGAATTCACATACTTAAATCTAGATGTATACTTATTTAGACAAATTTCATGAAATTGTATTCACACAAAAAATATTGATTTATGTTCTTTAAGTTCGTTGAATTTAAATAATCATATCCCTTTGGAGAATGCTTATTGCGGAACTACAGTAGAAAAAATCAAATCAAAAAACATATCACAATGTGATATCGTTGAGTTCAAGAAAGTTGCACTTAAATTTTATATTACTTTTTTTACAGACTTCAGAAAAAGAATTGATTTCCATAATGAAGTATTAAACATGATTCCATTTTTTTCTCCACAACATGTTGTCTCTTGTGAAACGAATAGCATTTTGCCATGACTTTTACAATTATTTCCATAAAAAGAAATTTCTGAAGCTGAAATAATAGGTCTGTTCCCGTACTCTAAAGTTTTAGTCCAATTTACCAGTTTTTATCAGTTTTAGTCCGAGAAGCGTTCCCGTACTCGAAAAAATGGTAAAAGAGAGTGCAATCGAGAGAGTAAAACATTTCCCCTCCTTGTCAAAAGTTGCAAGTTTAAGTCCGAGAAATTTCTTCGGGTAAAAATGGTAAAAGTGTCAAACAGCTTAAAATCAGCTGTTTAGAAGTTAGCAAAGAAATTGCGATTTATCAAAACTTGTTTGAAACTATTACAATGGAAACCGGAAACATGGAAAAATGTGTAAAAACTAATATAAATGCTAAACATCTGAATTAATTTCAATATTTTTAAAAATCTCAAGCATTTCGCTTGCACTGCCGATGTTCCACATCAAGCCAACGCTGGACAAACATTCTTATGTGACAGTTTCTACAATTTTAGTCCGAAAAGCGTTCCCGTACTTTTTTGTGTTTTTCTCTATTTTCGAGAGATTTTTTTGTTCTCTCAGACTTTTGACAGTTTTACCATTTTTAGTCCACAAAGTACGGGAACAGACCTAATAAATAATGAATTTAGAGCGATATCTGAATATCCTACAATATCTAGTATGAAAAAAGTCTCAATTTCACAATTTTGGCATAAAGTAAATAAGAGTAAAAATGAACTTGATGTTTTTATACCCTAAACCTGAAAGGTCAGGGTATATTAACTTTGTGCAAACGTTTGTAACGCATAGAACGAAGCAAGTCCGGTATAGAAAAGTATATATATTCTTGATCAGCGTCACCACGTGAGTCGAGCTATCCATGTCCGTCCGTCCGTCCGTCCGTCCGTCTGTCCGTCTGTGTGTTGTCCGTATACACAGGATAAGAAGAAGGAGTTGAGATAATTGGATGAAACTTGGTACACATGGTCACATGAGTCCAAGGATCTGCACTATTGAATATTTTTGGAATCCGCCCACTGACACGCCTACCTCCCATACAACGCAAAAATTGAAAACTGCATAACTCAGCTCATAGTTAACCTACACCTATAAAATTTGGTGTGTATGTGTTTTGTATCAACAAAAAGAAGTCTTTGAAAAATGGGTGTCACCCGCTCACGGACACGCCCACCTCCCATACAACCCAAAAATTGAAAACACAATAAATAAGCCTCTGTTTAACCTACAGAGATAAAATTTGGCACATATGTTTTTTATGACAAAAAAAAATGGTTTTGAAAAATGGACATCATACGCCCACGGACACGCCTACCTCCCATACAACGCAAACATTGAAAACTGCATAACTCAGCTCATAGTTAACCTACACCTATAAAATTTGGTGTGTATGTGTTTTGTATCAACACAAAGATGTCTCCAAAACATGGGTGTCATCCGCTCACGGACACGCCCACCTCCCATACAACCCAAAAATTGAAAACACAATAAATAAGCCTCTGTTTAACATACAGAGCTAAAATTTGGCACCAATGTTTTTTATGACAAGACAAAAACGGTTTTGAAAAATGGACGTCATCCGCCCACGGACACGCCCACCTCCCATACAACCCAAAAAGGTTAAAACTGAATAAATAAGATTATGTTTGCCATAGAGAGATCAAATTTGGTATGTATGTATTTTATACCAAAACTAAGGTGTGTTCAAAAATTGTGAGTAATCCGTCATTGAACACGCCCAACTCCCATAGCGAAAGCATAATAAAGGCATTTACTGTGAGCTACAGTAATAAAACTTGGTATGTATAAATTTTTCATCAAAATTGAAATGCATATTAAGTATGGGCTTCATCCACCCATTTTCAACAATATTATCGTATATTGAAAAAGTAGGTTTAGGTTATTTCATAGTCGGCCTAGACCGACTTTAGACTTTCTTTACTTGTTTTATCTATACTATTATATAAAATTGAAGTGGAAATATTAAGTGCAACAATGACTCCAAAACTACTGGACCGATTTTTATGAAAAAAATTTTAAAATATCATATTTGTGCTACAGAATGCCATAGGTGGGGTTTATTTAAGACAATTTAACAATAAATATATTTAATTAAGTTGTTAAGTTTTTTAGGAAATTACCACCTATGCTAAAACGAGAGTTTCAACTACATGTTGCTATCAACCCTTCTCTTTAAAGTTTATTGATCTCGCTCTCCACACTCATTCGAAGAGTAACCAAAAGCAGTTGGCGCTCTTTAACGTGATGGGAATACAAGTTAAATAAAGCTTGCTGTGTTGTTGTTGCTGTGGAATGATGAGCTGCAAACCAATGTGTGCATATTAGTTTCGCCGCATACAATTTCTTTACACATATTTTTATTGTAGTTTTCCAAATTTTTAATTTACACTTGAGAAAGAAAGATATTTTAATATTTCAAAATGTGCATTCACAAGTGTGATAGCATATTTTGTATAGATTAAAGATAAATTAAAAGTTTGAAAAATTAAGTGTTCGTATTTCCCTTAAACTACAAATACAGCTACAAATAAATACCTCGACGTAAAACAAGTTTGACAAGTTTAACAGAAAATGCAAGAGCGATGCTCCGCGCTAGGGGAGCAAGAGCAGCGACTCAAAGAGAAAATTGTTGGTAAATTATGCATGTAATTATTTGCTTTCATGACTGCAATTGGAGTGAGGCAGTGGCTTAGCTAGGGTTGCTGGCACCCGGGACCAAAACTAAATTGTTAAGTAAGCCCTTTTAGAAGATTATACTTAACCTCATAAAAGCAATGCTTAAAAAGTACTACGAAATTAATATAATTATTTTAAATAATAGTTTACTGTTATGATTATTTTGTTAAAGTGCAAATGAGTAAACATAAATATTATAATTCATTGTATTATTTATAAAAGTCGGTAACAATATACAAAATTAATCTCATCGATAGTAATATTTTAGATATCATTTGAAAGATAAATTGGTAACTTATACAAAACTGAAAAATTTTCCGCAATCAAGGAATTTTTCAAAAATGTTTTCTTTACGCAAAATTTTGACTTGCAATAGTAAGTTAATCCCCAAAGATCTATTTTGAATAATTTTGCATAATTGAGGAAAAAATAGGACCGGGAAGTAAAACGTTAACAAATTTTCCCTCAGTGACAATAACTATCAATTTAAACATTTTTTCGAAATCAATCCACGTCTTCTATATAAAAGTTAAGTGAAAATTAGAACAAAATATTAAAATTAATTTATAAACTTTTTTCCTAATTTTTATAAATTTCTTTATAGTACTCTTTATACATTTTAGCTTCGACTTAAATAGACAAGACTGAGGTCTGTAACATTTGACTGCCTTATTCTTGACCATAAATATCACAATATCACAGTGATACCAAATTGATATCAGAAATTTGTTTGATAGTCATTATCTACATAATTCCCAAAGCAAACTTGCCCTGGGAGAACAAGGCCAAGAGTCATGAAAATTAGAATAGTTTTTAAAATAGTTTTTTCTTAAAAAGTGTATTTTTGACAGTTTTTGTTAGTTGATTTGAACAGAATAATAATTATGTATTTTAGTAAATTAAAGGAGTTAGGAAACCATCTTAGAGTTTTAAATAGACATTTTCAAAATAAATCAAAACAGCATCAGAACGCCAAAAAATTGTTATAAAACGCCATTTCTTTAATTTAAATAAAAAATGTTATGAATTTTAATCAATTTATTTTTTTTTTAGAAATTTTGAAGTAAGTAATAAAAAAACATCAGAACGCCATAAAATTGTTATAAAACGCCATTTATTTAATTTAAATAAAAAATTTCATGAATTTTAATCCTTTTTAAATTTTTTTAAAAATTTTGAAGTAAGTAATAAATTGAGCTTATAAATTGTTTTATGTAACAGGACACCCAAAAACATATTAGTATTAAAAATTATGTTCTAGCAGGTTAAGAGCTGCAAATAAGGTTTGTTTGTCGATTTATAGTCTCAGAACTTAGTAAACACAAAATTATAAAGTATATTTTTTAACCTAACATTTATGACACGAGGACGTTTTTATAAAAAGCTCTGGAGAAATGTATTGCTGGAGAACATCCCAGCAAAATCTTCGCTTACATATAATCGAAAAAGTAATCCAGAAAATTTCATTCATCGCTTACCCTCTCGCTTACTGAACCCATTATTTTTATATATCCATGTCATTAGAGGTAATTGAAAGCGCTGTCACTTGAAAAGATTAAGCGCTTAAAACGGTTGTTTTATAATTGATTTCACGAAATTAATACTTGAATAACAACTTTCAAGTTGATGTGAATGCATTGCCGTCAATTTATTACGGATTAAATTTAAGTTCTTGCATTAGCATTTATGTAATGCATTTTAGAATCGATTAAAAAGCAAGACCTAACGAAAAATTTTGCTGCACGGTTAAAAATCTAGGGCTAAATTTTAATCTTTTTTGGATTACATATAGGACACGACCAAAAAAAGATTACTTTTTAATCCAATGAAAAGTGTTAAATTTTCCAATCCAAAAAGGACTTATTTTTAATCCGCAAAAAGTTTAAAATTTTTTAATCCAAAAAGGAATAATTTTTAATCCGCAGAAAGTATAAAATATTATAATCCAAAAAGGATTAGATTTTAGTCCAAAAAAATTAAAAATATAAAAGGATTACTTTTTAATCCACAAAGGTGGGAACTCGTGAGAAAAAAAGGTAAGAGATAATTCTCATATTTCATAAGTCTGCGAAGAAAAGTTATCCTTTGACCTCCATAAGCATGTATATATATATTAAAAAAAGTTCTCAAACTTAATTTATGCTAAATTTTGCATATTTCTATACGAGCTAAAAAAAACTTATTTTTTTTTTGTCGCGTACTTTGAACTAATTTGTACTAAATCTTGCCAATATTTTATATTTTATAAAATGTAGCACTTTTTCATCGCGTTAGAACTCTTAGAATACATATTGGTTCTTTTTGTTTCTTTCTTATTTTTCTAGTAATTAAAACCGTGCGAATGTCGCGTCAGTGAGCTACATAATATTCAGCTTTTCGCCATAGAAGAACTGTCAAATAAAGAGCTGCTTTTCGTTGGCTTTTCAGCCAAAAGGCCTTCGTGTGAACATATTATTATATTGCCATAAACTTCACTATATAAACATTCAGGGTATTCATGCAAATGGGCAATGCTCTCATAAATGATATAAACCGTATAAGTTTATCAGTCTTATAAATTAAATGTATGGAGAACCGTTTACACAAACCAGATATATCACAAACCAGCAATCAGCTGTTTATACGTATTCTGAAAGTTGACTGTTAACAAGTTAACAGCTGACATATCTCTCCAAATGCACAATCAACTGATAAAAACAACTAATTGCCCAAAATACAAGTTTGCCGCTTTGCATGAATACCCTTATTATGTATTATGAAACACTGCTCAATGTAATAATGAATATAATAATATTTTGGTTCAGATTTTTAGAAACAATTTGTTTCATTTAATTAAAAAATAAACTTCGGATGCTTTAACAACATTAACTATTATATTTAGCGTAAATTTCGTAGCAGTAGTAGTTTTCAATCTTAGGTAACATAAATAATTTTTTTCATGAAAATACTACCTTAATGTAAATTTGTAGTCCAAAAATAGTCTTAAACTTAAACTTTTTTGGATTAAAAACAAATTAAACTTAAGTATGGAATAAAAAATAGTACTTTTTGGATTAAAAATTCCTTTAAACCAAAGTTTGGATTAAAAACTAGTCCAAAATTTTTAACCGTGTGGGATATTGGATGAAATGTCTACTATACTAGCATCTTTGAGCACTTCTTAAGATGAATATTTGAAGTACAAAAGCTTTTTTAAAAAACTTTATGGAATATAAAGTGAGGAATATAAACATAGGAATATACTAATTCATCACTTTAATGATGAATAAAAGACAAATAAAAAATAAAACCATTAAAAAATTATCTTCGACTTACCCGAAGTCAAAATATTCAGGTTGAAGCTTATTCGGATTTATTTAGGTTATATTATTTCCAACTTTTCATATTTCAAACTCAGATTACGTTTTATTTATCAAGAAAACAAGACTTATGTATGATCTTTCAATTAAACACATTAATTTTTGTATAAATTATGAAGGTTTTGATATTTTGGTGACATCACTTTCTATGGAAGTATTCACAAAATTTTGTTGAATTTCAACTGCAGGGTATATGTTTCAAATTTAAGCATTATAGTGGTGCTCCAATTTAGCGAACACCGATTTAACGAACTCCCAATATAAGGACCACTTATTTAATGTTGTTGACACTATATTCCGAACATTTGAAATTGTAGGTATTCTATTTAACAACATTTGCTTCTCTGAGCTCGCTTCGTTTGTTTTTGAATTTGTAATAACATTAATATGTATTTACTTATCTAATTCTCAAATAGTCCCCTCGGGTTAATAAACATATTGTAGGGTTTCCTTTTTAAAAAACATTATAGGAATGTATTGACATAATCCTGGATTTTTCATTTGGAGTGTGAACAGATTTTAACCAGCAGCTTTCTAAACATTTAATAATAATAATTAATAATACCTAAAACAAGTTCAAAAATTCAACATTATTGGAGTGCATAGTTAAAACAAAAAATGTAAGGATATTTGTTTCAAGTTGACAAATTTATTAGCTTTGTTATATGGTAAAAAAACTCGAAAATAGTATTACCGAACGACCTTGGACTTTATATTTTTCGTTAAACTGGAGCACCACTGTATGACAAATCTCAAATCATGAAAATTATTTCATTATGGACTTTAAAGAGATTTGCAATAAAGACACGGCTGTAATCGTGTGGACAAACTAATGAACAGATAGACAGACGAACATGGCTTAATCGACTCATGGTCGTGAAAAAAATTTCGTGACAAAATTATTGTGCCCGCTACGCTTTGTGGATGGAGTATAATAAATATTTAATACAAAACTTTGAAAAACGTAGAAGTAGATTATGGTAAACGAGTCGGTACAGCAGATAATCAGATTTTTCTTATTCCTGGCAATGCCAATGAATCAAAAAACTTTGTTAATACTGAAGTATTAAATAATTAAAATGGAAATATCTTCACTTTATTATAGTTAAACTATTTAATATAATTTGCTTCCAAATACAAATAATATGCTAATATTTTAACGTTTTTTATTATTGAAATTTTTCAAATATACAAAGGTATTATTGATAAAGAGAAAATGTGGCGAAGCCTCGGACGACTGTGGCCTGCTAGTTTAAAAATATATGCAGAATTGTCCAATGTGTACTGTCCTTGCCACGCTCATGCGCTTGCGTAAAATTAATATTTTCTATTCAAAATCTCATAAAGATCAATATTTAACATCGCATACACATACATATGTATTTGTAAGTTTAAAAAAGATTTCAAATAAAATTTGAAAAATATGAAAATTGTTGAATTCGAAACTTGTATCAAGACATTTTTTTAATTTTTAAATTGATCTTTCATGAAGAAAGCAAGTAAAAGGTGTTCGCAAAACCGTTATATCAATCCAAATAAGATCATCTTGAAATATTCAATAGAGCTCTCGTGTTTTTTTCTATATATTTTCCTAAAAAACGCTAAATTTGAGTTTTGACGGTTTTTTACGAAATGAGCGCGATATGTTCAAATTCGGCACTATTTTGTTCCAAAAAGCACTATTTTTCTCTCTGATTTGGCACGATCAAAAAGGTCCAATTCCATCCCTGTTGTAGCCTAGACACATTGACTGCGGCTGCAGCATTGCGCCAAACGTCAAATTTTTTTTAATATGGTTTTCTTATGTAGGTGAATGTGGTGAAAATTTTGCAACAACAATGCAGCATTACAGCAATGTTGCTGTCGTCGATTTAGAACTTTTTCTATTTTGACGTGCGACAAGAGTAAGAACATCGGCATTTGTTAATGTTTTCGTTTAATTTCGTGCTTCTTTTGTGATTTTTATTGTTCATTCTCATTGTCTTTGTGTTAAATGTTTGTTTTTTCAATGAAAATTCGATGTTTAATAATAAAAATATATGAAAATACGGCTTATCGCGCTGCATCCAAATTAATCAAGTCGTAGACAACATGCCAACATTTTCGTTTTCACCTCGTGTTGTTATGTTGCAGCCGCAGTCAATGTGTCTAGGCCAGGGTTGCCACAGCCTAAAATTTTCTTTTACCAAAATTCCCAAAAATATTTCACATTTAAGAAAAAAATTTCACATCCACAAAAAAAATATCAAATATGTGTGATCAATCAAAAAAACCAAATATTTTTACTTTTTTGACATCCAATAAAATTGTAATAACAAAAGCTATGTTTGATGACTCCTCTAGATTTAGATTCCTTACTACAGATCAGTAAAAACTGTTTATTGAGATTATTTTTCTCTTTTTTTATCTCCTCTTACTTGATATTGCTCTTTGTTTTTTGAAGCTGCTCTAAGTTACGTTTTCAGCTCTTTTGTACGCTTATATTTTTTGTGTAAGTAAGAGTAACATTTAAATAAATCAAGTATTTTGGTTTTTGTTGAAAAATTCGAAAAATTGAAAGAGCATTGCATAGTTTCTTTCCTTACCTATTTCAACAGTTTAATGAAAACTAGTAGTTTTTCTGGCTTATTTCTTAATTTGTTTGCTTTTGGCACTGAGTATTTGTCATCGAACACAACTAATATTGTTGTATACCAGTATTCATGTATTCAGGTTTCAAATATTTTAAAACATGTAGCAGATATTATGGTAAGCCGAGAAATTTCCAATTACTTTTCTTAACAGTGTTTGGAACTTAAAATTCAACTTCTGAAAAGCGCTTTATTTTTGTTGCGATGATATTGAAGAAAACGAGATATATTGAGTTTGAGTTTTACGGTCTTTGGTACTCCTCCATTTGTATATTTTAAATACCTGTTTTCAGTGTCACTGTCTGAAGAATTTGAATCTTGTTTTTGCGCATGACACGTAACCGCGACTCTAATCCTTTAACCCTAAAATGTAATTAAATTATTAAGTATTACGATGTTACAAATTTAAAAACGTTCTTTTCAATATGACGAAGGCCAATAATTTGAATACGTTTGAAAACTAATTTGAGTTCGATAGTGCCCGAAATTCGACCTTTTCACTTTCATTCTCTCGATACAAAATTAATAGTACAAAAAAAAAATAGTCGGTGCACTCGTTCTCCGCACTTTGATTCATTTAAAAGAAATTAATCAAAATCGGTTAGAAACACGTGAGAAAATGGTTTTTTACTATTTTGCCTACGCCTATTTTTTATATATAGATAAAAAAAAGAGACGATCATTTAAGGGCGGTAAGTTTTTTAACCATTTTTTATATAAATGCTCAACATCTCTAGAATATTGTGTCCAAATTTGAAGTCAATCCGAGTAAAACTAACGGAGGTACAAATTTTTAAGTAAGTGTACCTCGAACGTAGAAACGTACGTGTACAAAACTTTAAAGCAGTTTTCCCACAAGTTGTGTTTTCAAAGTCCGTGTTCACTGACAGGCTTTTAGAAACTACTTGACCGATTCATTTCGAACTTGGTACACATTTTCTACATACAAAATACTTTATTCCAACGTTGACTAAATTTTAATGGTTTTTTATTTCAAATAATTTCCGACCGAGACATAGTGAACACCGCAAATTGCTATTTTTCCAAGACGCTCTGGGAAAAGCTCTGTCACCAGCTTGTTTTTCAATATTTCCGGAAGAAAAAGAGTATTGTTAAAAGTACACTCAATAATGTACAAAAGATTTTAATAAATTTGCTCAATCCATACTCTTAAAAGAATTCACAAAAAAAGTGTTTTTTACGCTGAAACCCTTATTTCGCCCCTAAGCTTTTGGGAAATTTTCATAAAAATGTTTTTCGTTTTCACCAGAAATTTTACCAAAATGAAACTTAATTTCACATTTTCACATCGAAAAAAAAATTTATCAGTTTTGGTAAATTTTTCACATTCTGGCAACGCTGGTCTAGGCCAGAGGTGCACATAAGAGCTTCGGGGAGCTCTCGGCTTTCACAGACAAGTCGTGTGTGCGAAGCTGCCGAACTTCTTCGACGATAGCATTGAATCAGTTTGCGTTTGATCTTCACGGAATAAGCATCTTATGCGCAAATTGTTATGTTGAATTTTTGTCTTGTACATATATACTTAGATAAAAATCTTGCGTTTGTGTTGGAAGCTCTGCCAACGCTGGTCATCACTGGTCTAGGCTATTACGCATTACAAAACTGGACGTTGAGTAACACTGACGAAAGGAATTTAGGAGCGTTCAAGAGAAAAATCCTTAGCAAGATCTATGACGAGTACCGAATACGATGGAATCACGAGCTGTCTAGGCTATATGCTGACATCGATATAGTCAAGCGTATTAAAATTTAGCGGCTTCGCTCTGCCGTGCAAAACAAAAAACAGTTCACTGCATTTTCATAGTTTTGAGATGATTAGACTTTTGTGTTTGGTTTAAACTTTTACATGGTTTTTGCTTTGCATAATTTTGTTCACTCATCTTTTTTTACTTTGAAAATGTATGGGTTAAAAACGTGTAATGGCGTTTAACCGTTTTTTGCATTGCATTTATAACATTTTGTAGTTAAGTGTCAAGTGTAAAAAGCAGTTAAGTGAAAATTGAATACTTTCTAGTAACGTACAAAAACACTTAATTAAAAAGGGACAAAAGTATTATTATAAAACTAAACATGGAAAATTAAATAAAAAAACGTACAAAGCAAAAAACATGTAACAGCCATTAAATTTTTTTTGTTTTTTTGGGCAGCGATGTCTAGGTCATGTCGAGGGAAGGAATAACGACCATGTATTGGATAACCTGACGACGTTTGGAGTTTCCAGCTGGCGTCAGCAAGCTCACGACAAAAGAGGCTGGCGCAAACTCGTAGGTTGCGTTTATAGTGAACACCGAGTCAGACCGGCAGGCAGGCAGGCAATGTGAACAAGCGAGAAAGATAGCTATTTGCATCTCGTTTTTTCATACAGATTTCAGCCTGCCTGTCTGAATCGCGTTCACTATAAACCAGTGATGATATCGGATCATTTTCGAGAGTACTATTTTACAAAGGCAAATAGTACTTTTTTATTGTTTAGGGTACTTTTTATTAAGTAATGATATGTGAATAAATACATAAATTAAAACCAGTACTTTTTTAAATTATTATATTTATTACATAAAGGAAAAATAAATAATCAGGATTACTTTCAGAACGTTAAATACGTATATTAGGATGCCTCGACCTCTAGGGGCAAAAAACAAGTTGTCATTGCCACCAACTTAAAATTAACCTGACCAAAGATATTGCGCATTTTAATGAAAATTTTGGACTTTTTCTTTTAAAAGCTCTTGTTCTGGGAACATTTCTTAAATAAACGGCAAATAATGCGTGACTGGGCGAGAATTTTGGCAATAAGTTTATGACTTAATTTTCAAAAATTTTAACTTTTGACAGAATTTCAAGTAAAATTCTTTAATATACCAAAGTACTTTTTTCGGCAAGAAGGTACTCGGGTACTTTTGTAGAGTCAATAGTACTCAAAAAAGTACTATTCCACTGAAAATATCATCCCTGCTATAAACGCAACCTTAGACGGCGTGCATAGTAAACGCCGATTCAGACAGGCAGGACGGCAGACTGGCTAAAATCTATGCGAACAAACGAGATACATATATCTATCTATCTATACCTGCCTGGCTTAATCGGTATTTACTATGCACGCGGCCTCAGACGAAGCCAAAACCGATCAACGGTTGTAAGCGCCATCTAAGTAAGCAAGTTAAGTATTAAAGGCGAACACCAGCAAAATGGGCAAAACTTGAATATCGGCAAGATCGATTCATAAAAAATATGAAACTATTCTTTATGCAAATTTATGTAACTTTCTTATCATTTTTGAAGTATTTCGTACATAGTAAGTACTTTTTTGGTTTAGCGTACATCTCTGCGGCAAGTTGACTTAGCATTTCGGCGGTTTCTTTGATGTATAAACGAACATAATTAATATTTTTGTTTATATTTTTAAATATATTAAAGTGGCACCATGTCATGGTCTACAAACAATAATTCCGCAATTTTGAAAAATTTTGGCTCACATTTTTTTTTATTTTAATGAAATTATGTAGACCTTGCACCTAAAATATAAAACAATTATTTCAATTCACACATTAAATAAATCAATTAAATATACCTCATTTTAACTAAACGCCTACCTTAAAAGCTTTAAAACCAAAGAACGCCGAGAGAGAATGATGTTTAGAGGAACTTCAACCAGACAGAAGCTCTTCATTAAATAGTTCTAGAGTGCGAAGAGAAACTATCTAAAAAATGTGTGCGAACAATATGTGTGAAATTTTGTTTGGTTGGTGTTCGCTTAGTTTTCTGCCTTAATATTGCAAGGAGCGGAATGTAAATCTGATTCTCTGAAGCTTAACGATTGCCTAGGTTTCACTAAATATTTCTGGTTATTTTTATACTGGAATATATAGGAGAAGGGAGCGAAAGGGTAAAAGTTATGCTAGAGTTGTTAAAAATTAAAACTACTGTGAAATAACTGAGAAAAGTTAAACAAAACAAAATCCCGTTGCAGTTGGAAAGTTGTTCCTTGTAGTCACGTTTTTGTTTTTTGAGGAGCACTCGAAAACAGAGTGCTAAATAAATTCTGCTACAGTCTGTGAAGATATCGCAATTTTTTAGTGTTAGTAATTTGAGAATTCGTATTAGATTAAGTGTTGGTACATAAGTTTGCTATCCCATATGTACCAACATATAAAATGCTATCCCATTTAATTTCTTAGTTTTTCTTTATTTTTGAGGTAATGTTACTATTTGCAAAATTTTCAGAATGGACAGGGCACTGACTTTATCACAATTGTGGTAGATCTTCCACATTTGATTTTATACTTTAATATCTACCACTTTTACCACCGAAGTCTTAAAATCTACCACCATCATAAAATTTTTTGATGAATTTGTTATCTATGAAAAACTTTTAATAAACACATAACTAGAAAACTTAATTGTGAAATGGACAAACTTGTAATGAAGTAAGTTGAGCTCTAAAGTTGGGAGCCAATTATTAGTTTTATCCCGAAAACCATAAGTAAACGACATTTTTAATGAACTCTTCTAAAAATTTTTAAAGCCTTAGCGGATAAAAACTTATACTTAAAATAAAATAAGGCTCTTGCCCTAAAACCAGATTTGTTTTTTTGTTTTATTGACTGAAAATATGACTTGTTCGTTTATAACATATTTTTGTTTTTTTTTTTTTTAATGAATATATACTATTTTTGTTATTGTAAACTGTGCTATGTATTTGTTTTTTTTTTTAATAAAATAAATATGTATTTAGTTCTTATATGAAATAATACTGCTTTAATTTATTTCAATCTACCACACTTTTTGAGACCAATCTATGACTAAAAATTGTGGTGACCGTGGCATGCAGGTGAATTGTGCTCGGAGCCCGAGTTCGATCCCCAGTCGCGGCGAAAAGTATTTTCAATAAAAAAAAAAAAATTTTCTGATCACTCACCACCTCTCTGGTGACAATGGCAAACCTCAGAGAGTAAACAATGCCTTGTAAAGCTTCTTGAGAACATGAACTTTAGCCCTTCGGAGTCGGCTTAAATTATGTATGTCCAGTTCTCGGTCAATTGTGTGCAAACATTTATAACACACACAACACAATTCATCATTGGAAGCTCGGTCAAAGTCCTTTCAAGGGCTGGAATGGCCAATTTGTTTTTTTTTTTTATCACTAAACATTTTTTTTAAGTCCGTGCACTGAGTATGGATCAGAAGATCATAGAAATGTTTGAGAAGATACCCAAGAAGACTTGTAAGCTAAGATCTAAATACATTATACTAGTCTGTTATCGCAAGATAAGATATCGCAACTACTTAAAATATTCGAATTATATATAAAAATTTTATTATATGTGTATTATTACATTTATTAGACTTTATTTCAGCCATTACAGTTTTAATTATCGTATTGAAATTTTTAGTACATACCTTCACGATATGAACACGATATCACGATATCGTAAAATTCTAAACAGGGAAATGTGTGAGAAGGTAATATATATCTATGTTGTATATTACAAAATAATATATCTATGTTGTATATTTCTGATTGACCCTGTATGTAGCTGGACGGTCGGCATTGCATCATATTTGCATTGTCGAAATAAAATTAATATTTATCGCAGCTGAACTCTTTATGCGAAATACTGTACTTGACGTATAAGTTCTCCACATATCGCACACTAAATACAAAACAACACAAGTCAAAATTTTTCAATAACGACTATTTGTTATAAATTAATTCACAAAACACATATCTCACTATGTTTTTCATTATTTTCTTCATTAACTGGAAGAATGAAGTTTGTGTCTTCAAATAAAAATTTCTTTTCTTCAGCAGTTTCAACCAAAGAGTTTTATTTTTCGCTTCTCCTGAAAAGTTATGATTTTTGAGTTCTGACTGTTTTGTATTTAGTGTGCGATATGTGTGTCGAGGAGTTTGATAGACTATGACAACAACTACTGTAGATGCTGCTTTGTGAGACCGCATTCCTTGCTCGAAGCTGTAGCTAAAAACTCGGAAAACTGTACCATATGTAACGATGAACTTTTTGACTTTTTGGCCAATTATTAGATAATATATGCAAAGAGAATGAAGAGTGGCATGAATACATAATGACCATGGTGACGAAATTGTCTTAAGCTTTAATTTAAAAGATTCTCATATAGAAAACTGCACAGTTAAAATTGTTGTTGTTACTTCTTTTTTAGAATATCGCTTTCAGCTATAATCTTAGTATATGAGACAAGCGTCCTGCCATTTTCCTCAACTACTATACATCAAACATCATGTCTTGCTATTACAGTGCTTCTTAATTAACAGAACCAGAACCTATTCGGTCTGCATAAACTGAACAGCAATTATTACTTTCAGTGACGTTGGTGTCAATTGGAATTGCTAGAATTAAATCACAATGTTCGGTCTTCTGATCCAAGTTTTAGCGATTGGCTACTCAAGTTAGAAAATGGAGATGAAGATATCATAGAAATTCCCGATCATTTTGTTTGTAAAGGTTCGCTTATTAACCCTTTCAATGGCTTGCCTAGAATAATCGTGGATAAGTTTTTGAGCTTATATTCCCATCATTTAAGCAATAAAAAGATTAAAAACATCCCTCTGATAGTACCAACCCATTTGATTTTAGAAAAGACGTTGGAAAATAAAAAGAAAAATTTTGCCGAAGTGTCCAAAATAATGGACAAATCCATTGAAAGGGTTAAATAGATTTTTGGCGATACTTTGAGTCCGAATAACATCAACCGTTATTCCAAAATTGCTATCCTGTGCCCAAAAAATTCCGATGTGAACGAAGTCAACGAGCAAGTTCTAAATATTTTAGTTGGTGACACAGTGAGAGATCTGAGCACGGATTAAATTGAAGGCAGTGATGATAACGATTAACAAAATTACCCTGCCGAGTTTTTGAATGAATTTAATAATTCAGGAATGCCACTGCATAAGTTAAACCTCAAAATTGGAAGTATTATAATACTTCTTCGAAATTTCCATACCAAAAGAGATATCTGTAATGGAAGGTGGTTAGTTTTGAAAAACCTAAAAACTTAATTGATCATCGCACAGATATTGACAGGTGCACTGGCGAACATGAAATAGTTTTCATACCTACAACTGATTTGGCCCCGACAAGCACAGATTTGCCTTTCACTCTCCGGAGGCGACAATTTCCAGTTAAACTGACCTTTTCAATGACCATAAATAAATTGCAAGGTTAAATATTGCAAAGAGTAGGAGTTTTTCTAAAAGAACTGGTATTTAGTCATGGGCAGTTTTAGCGGGCTGATGATGTAAAACTAAGCATTATAGATGGCAAAGAACAAGGTTAATTGGTTAAAAATTCTAAGAATTCTTTTACTGGAAATGTTGTATATAAAGAAGTTTTATCAAAATAATTTAATAAACATGTTTTCAAATAAAAACCTTTGTATATAAATCCAATAAATTTTTTGTCGCATTTTTTACTCTTAATGGTTACTTCCCGTCGTAGGACGGGCTTTTACACTAGTATATAAAATAAATGTCTTGGTTTATTAGAAGATGACCTTAGGAAATCAATGAGCCCCCTACTACTAAATTACTACATATCACTTTCTAAGACCAATTCTTGAATATGCAAACAGGAATATGCAATCGGTTCCAAAACAGTTTTTACTTGTTGCTTCACGTCATAATTTTTGGAAAATGGTTTGTCCTTCATTTGAAAACTGCCTTATAATCCAATTAGTCTCGCATGGCACAGCAGCGCATGATTGAAAAAGTGTCACTTGGGAAACCTGTTTAATGACATTTGCATGTCTCTGGTTAAACAAAACATAGCAATATATTACAATGCTCAGCTATAAACAGAAATTCATCTCTGGTACATACATTAGGGCTATTCCCAGTTTCGGGCACATAGCTTTGCAAATTTATGCCTTGCTAAATATTTGCCATCAATTGTGAGCAAACTTTTTAGTCATTGGCTTTTATGCAATTGACCACTTGCAGCGTACTAAACTCTTGACGCTTCACGTAAAAAAACATTCAGTGAAAACAACGCTCACCTACACGCAAAGACATTTTTCGTTTATCGTAACTGAAAAATTCACCAATTATACTTCGTTTGCGAACTGTATTTGCTGCAAACGAGTATTCAGTTGTCATCAACTTAAAAATATTCTTGCTTGAAACGAAAAAACATCGAACTTAATGAAATTTTATCATTGTTTTGGAAGTTCAAGTTTAGCCGAGCGGGCTGGCGTTCGAGTCAGAAATACAATTTCAATAATTAAATTAAAATTTTTGATACTTACACAGCCAAGAATCGAACCCACGTCTCCCGCGTGCCAGTCTAGCATGCATCCATTGAGCTATTGTGAGATATTGTCTAGAATGAAGTTTTTTAGATTACAAATGTGCATGTCATGAGAAATGGATCTTTTTTCTACAAATTAAGTTTTTAGTTGAACAAAACAAATTTGTCGGTTGCCGAAATTTAAAAACAACTTACGTTAATGGCAATCGAAATTAATTTCTTGCAATTAAATAACGCGTTTCCCGCAACTGACTATTATTATATAAACAACAACTAAAATTTTTGTTAAGACAAAGTGCAAAGGTACAAGCGAGACGCCATTTGTGTGGCTGCGCTTACTTAAACTGAAACACATATTTGTTTCTTCGTTTATGGCAAATATTTAACATTTGTCATCAACGAAAGCGAGCTGTGTAGCAGTTGTGTGACTGCGCTTGTGATTCACAGTTGTGTGTCTGTTTGTTCACACTCTTAAAATACTTTTTTTTCGTTGATGGCAAATATTAAACGCTTTTCATCACCGAAATCAAGCAACTTTTTTTGTGAGTTGAGAACTACTCGCTCATAACAAATTAATTTCTTTTCCTGCAAACGAAGTTTTCAGTTGGAAAAAATAAATTTTTCGGTTGCTGCAATTTAAAAATCACTGCCGTTTATGACAAACAAAATTAATTTCTTGCAACTAAATAACGTGTTTCCCGCAACTAGCCATTATTATGCCAACTGTTCAAACGTTTACAAACTATGATTTGAAGCATGACAAACGAAGTTCGTTTGCAGCAAACTGGCGATAAACGTTTTTTTTCTCTGCGTGTAGGTATCGCTACCAAGGTAGCTAGGTAACGCTAGGTATCGCTGAAAGGTAAGTGTATATTAACTTTGTGCAAACGTTTGTAACGCATAGAACGAAGCGAGTCCGGTATAGAATAGTATATATATTCTTGATCAGGGTAACCTCGTGAGTCGAGCTATCCATGTCCGTCCGTCCGTCTGTCCGTACGTCTGTGTGTTGTCCGTAAACACAAGATAAGAAGAAGCAGTTGAGATAATTTAATGAAACTCGGTACACATAGTCACATGGACCCAAGGATCTTCACTATTAAACTTTTTTGAAATCCGCCTACGGGCACGCCTACCTCCCATACAAAGCAAATTGAAAACTGTATAACTTAGCTCATAATTAACTTACAACAATAAAATAAGGTATGTACAGTTGCGATCAAAATAATAGCAGTGCTCTAAATTCAGACATGCTTGAATAAATAATACTAGTCTAAAAATGTAGGATCCGGAAAACCCATTATAATTTCTATATGAGCTTTTAACGCTGATTCCAAATCTGTACTCAAGTTTTACTGTTGTGGTATGATTTTCAAGATACAGGGTGTTTTACACTTGTCTAGTTTTATTAATCCTGAATCTAAACAACACACCATAAGATAAAAAATTAAATTTTGTATTTTAGAGAAAATATGAAATGCTCCAACGGTATATCAACTACTATCGTGTTATGTGTTGTAGCGGAGCTATAATTAAGAGATCATCAAACGAAAAATCACCAAATTTTGTATATTTTGTTTTAGCGGAGATATAATCTATATAAAGACTATATATATAATCTATATATATAGATAGATCTATATGTCGTAATACGAATTTATAAATTTAACGACAAGTAAAAACACTTGAGTGAAATCGTAGTTGATATGTGTTTTGAAAAAATAGTTGATTCTGAATAATGAGTTGATGTAGAAAAATAATTTTTGTACCAGATATGAAAAATGCCTGGAAGGAGAAACACGCTACGGGACTACTGCGCTAAACAAAAAATAATTAGTAACCCGATATCAGAAGTGGGACTACCTCTCTTTCCAGTTGACGAAGGAATTATGGCGACAAATGAAAGTGATGGAGGTGATATTGGAGTGGTTGCTACACCATCCGAAAATTCTGGTGGCGTCGAAGAAAGACGATGACGGAGTCTGTTTGAGCAGCAAAATCAGAATTTTATGGTTTTATTAAACGCACTGGATAAATCAAGAGGGAATCAAAATGTAAAGTTGCCTGAATTTAATCCGGGTGTGATAACGATAGATGCCTCAGCTTGGATTTCAACAGTAGACATATGTATGGCAGATCAACCGTTTGAAGGTGATAATCTTATGATGGCACTTAGTTCTTCACTGAAAGGAACAGCATCTGGTTGGTTATCACAGGTATGTTTTCCGGGTATGACCTGGCCTGCATTCAAATTCAGTGTCGTAATACGAATTTATTAATTTAACGCCAAGTAGAAGCACTTGAGTAAAATCGTAGCTGATATGTGTTTTAAAAAACTAGTTGACTCTGAATAATGAGTTGATGTAGAAAAATAATTTTTTTAATAAAAATAAACTCACTTTTCAAAAACAAAAAAATTTTTATTGTAAATGGGCGTCTCCGTGGGCGGATGAAGCCTATAATTTATATGCATTTAAATGATGATCAAAAATGTACACATACCAATTTTTATTCCTGTAGCTCACAGCTAATGCCTTTATTGTGCTTTCGCTATGGGAGGTGGGCGTGTTCATGGACGGATTACTCCCAATTTTTGAACACACCTTAGTTTTGGTATAAAATACATACATAGCAAATTTAATTTCTCTATGACAAACATAACCTTATTTATTGAGTTTTAAACTTTTTGGGTTGTATGGGAAGTAGGCGTGTCCGTAGGCGGATGACGTCCATTTTTCAAAACCATCTTTTTCTTGTCATAAAAAACATACGTGCCAAATTTAAGCTCTGTAGATTAAACAGAGGCTTATTTATTGCATTTTCAATTTTTGGGTTGTATGGGAGGTGGGCGTGTTCGTTGGCAGATCATGTCCAAGATATCTTTGTGTTTGTATAAAACACATACACACCAAATTTTATTGGTGTAGGCTAACTATGAGCTGAGTAATGCAGGTTTCAATTTTCGCGATGTATAAGACTGATACCTCAGTAGTTGGCGCAGATTGTTCTTTCTAAAATTCTTAATTATAGGACAAAGCACACTGAGATTCCAACCGTCGGGCATGCTTTCTGCTAGCCATGTTTTGCTGATGAGTTGATGCATGCACCTTATCAATTCACTGCAGCGGGTTTAAGCAATTCAGCAGCGAGGCCGACAGTTCGTGCGGCTTTGTTGTTTTTGAGTCGCTGGATAGCAACTTTAACCTCGTCATGGCTAGGTGGTTTCACTCCATCATCGTCGATTGGTGGTGTCGGACTACATTCTCCAAGGGCGGAATTGTTGGTATCATCGCCTGCAAGCAGATTGCAAGAATGCTGTCTCCATAATCTCAATGCGCACTGCGTATCTGTAACCAGATCACCATATCATCATATCTAAAAGTGGATGCTCCAGGCTTGAAACCTTGGGTTAGACGCTTAACCTGCTGGTATACCTCAATTTTTTCTCGCTCACGCTTTTCTTGCTCTTTTTTTACGTCTGAAAAGGCATCTCTCTTCCTTCCTCTTATCGCGATAGTTTTCGTGCATGGCTCGCGTTGCAGCTGACTGCAGCGTCTTTTTATATGCAGCGTATTTTGCTGCTGTCGCGTCGCGACACTCCTGATCATAACATTGGTTGTGAGGTTGCGGGCGCCGAAAAACAATGACGTCTTCAGCAGCAGTGCGCATGTAGTGGGATATACACACAGGGAAGAATTATAACTTAAAATTAAATAATATCGTATCAATTCTACGTTGTTCTATTTTAAAAAAAACGTCTTTAAATTCACCATGAAAACCTTCAAATCAAATATGAAAACATTTTGATATCGAAAAAGAAGTAAAAAACTTCAAAATAATGATGAATGCACTTATTCTTATTTTCAATGAAGTATATCCAAAAAAACGAAGTAAAAAATATTTGTCTTAAAGTGAAAGCCACTTCAATTTGAAGCTGCATACTTTCATGTGTCAAAATAATATATAAAAATAGTTTTAATTTTCTGAAATAAAGTGCGGAAGCTGAAATAAAATAATCCTGCTTAAGTTCACGTGTAAAAATAAAAACAGTAAGTGACAATAAAGACGACATTTAAGAAGCATTCTGAACATTGGACTCTGGACTCAATTCGGGGAGAAGATGTTTTTATGGAGGAAACAAGGCGGCATTTTATGAATATTTAAGGTACAAAGTTATCGCTTGGAACTCGACATAATACAATCTATTAATACAAAACTGATTTTGATTAATATGTTTTAGTATTACCAAATAACTAATTAGTCTAAGAAATTTACCAAATGTTTTCTTATATATATATAAAAGGAAATTTCTAAAAAAAAATAATATTGTTTAACTTATTTGTATGTATCCATTTGATATCAAAAATGTTGAGGATTTGATTCAAAGTGATTTTCACTTTGATTCATTAAGATAACGATTTGGCATCAAAGCTACAGAGCATTTAAAATAGAGATGTAAGTATTTCAATTGAATATGATTCCTCTTTGAATTGTTCCAATTGGTGCCAAATTGTTCCGAAAAATATTTGACTCGAAGTGGTTTTCTTTGATTGTACGTTGTTTTTTAGCTCAGTGTATGCGCCCAAAGTCCGCCAGCGTCGTCGAGGCAAGAGTAAGGTTGGTGGAGCTTAACCGAGAATTGAGCGGAGTAGGCCTTGGCGATCCGTTGTGATAGCAGCTTCAAGCTTTCGATCGACATCAAGCTTTCATTGCACACCTGTGCGTACATTCTTCGCATTGCAACAAGATAATGATCGGAGTCAATATTGACCCCCTGAAATGTGCGCACATACAGTACACTTGAAGCGTACCTTCCATCGATCACAACATGATCAATTTGGTTTCGGGTTTTTTGATCCGGGGACAGCCAGGTTGCCTTTTGGATATCGAGGTGTTCGAATCTGGTGCTACTAACTACCATGTTTCGCACCGCGGCGAAGTCGATCAGTCTTAGACCGTTGTTCGAAATGATCTCGTGGACACTGAACTGACCGACAGTGGAGCCAAAGATGCCTTCTTCGCGTTAAAATCGCCGAGAACTATTTTTATGTCATGGGCCGGACAGCGATCATACACGTCCTCTAGGCTCGCGTAGAAGGTGTCCTTGACAGCATCGTGCTTATCCTGCGTCGGGGCTTATGTAGAAGAATTTCTCCTTGATGCGGATTGTCGATGCATCGAATTTCCGCCATAGTTTCCGACTTACGACGCATCCGCATCCACTTCTCCGCATGGCAGCTGTAGTAGATATTGCAGTCTGCTCTCTTAGATCAGCCTTGTCCTTTTCATCGCATCTCCTGGATGGCGGTGATGTCAGCCTTTATTTTTTCGAAGGCTTCCGCCAGTTGGACAGTGGCACCTTCCCTCTTAAGGGTCCGGACATTCCAGGTGCGTATCCGTAAATCATTGTCCGTTTTTCGTTTGCCGTGGTCTTCAACGTAGAAGGGATTCATATCTGAGGCTGTTTTGGTTTTCATTGGGAAATTAGTAATGTAGTTGGACCCAAACCCTACGCACATTTCATTTTTAAGGTCTTTTAAGAGACCCCTCAAGTTTATAGTCTAGAAGAGATATCGCCGCTAATATAAGCCAACAAACATAAAGTGGTCAGGTATAGCAGTTAATTTGAAAATATCTTCAATTTGGCTAATAACATATTTTGTTGCTTAATAAAAACTTGAAAATCGTCTGCAAATCGATGCCTCGATGTATGCCCTCCAGTGCATCGAAAGATATCGATGTACATTTCGATGCATCGAATCACAGAAACACATTGATGTATTTTTCTCACTGGCATCCCTAATACATGCATAGCAAAATGTATCTCTGTACGACAAACATAAACTTACTTATGGAGTTCTCAATTTTTGGGTTGTATGGGAGTTAGGCGTGGCCGTGAGTAGATGACAACCATTTTGACGTAGAATTACGTCTTACAGCGCGGTTTGTATGGGGTCGTTTTAACAGATTTTTTGAAGGTCATGCAACGTTTTTGGCGAATACTTTAGTGTATACATACAGCCTTTAATACTAATCGTTCAAAGATAATATATATACTTAAATATCAGATATATCCTACGCTGAATGAATATCTAATTTTGGATTTTGTCACTATAATATGAAAGTCAGAAAATAGTAAAATATAAGAAGAAAAATGCATGTTTTTATATAAGAAAATCAATCATCAGCTGCTTATGTGCCTGCTGCTTTCTTTGTTTTTGTTTCGTTGTTTATGGTTGTATTGTTTTAATTTTGCACGAACTGATTGGTTCGTATTCAGCTTCAGAATGATTCTATGGCCAATCGGATGCAGTGGGATTATCTGAGGTCACAGGTGGGTCATTGGTACATTTATGGGTTCCATGGAACATTTGGACCAAAATGGATGATTCTATGGCCAATCGGATGCAGTGGGATTATCTGAGGTCACAGGTGGGTCTTTGGCACATTTATGGGTTCCATGGAACATTTGGACCAAAATGGATGATTCTATGGCCAATCGGATGCAGTGGGATTATCTGAGGTCACAGGTGGGTCATTGGTACTTTGATGGTTTCCATGGAACATTTGGACCAAAATGGATGATTCTATGGCCAATCGGATGCAGTGGGATTATCTGAGGTCACAGGTGGGTCATTGGTACATTTATGGGTTCCATGGAACATTTGGACCAAAATGGATGATTCTATGGCCAATCGGATGCAGTGGGATTATCTGAGGTCACAGGCGGGTCATTGGTACTTTGATGGGTTCCATGGAACATTTGGACCAAAATGGATGATTCTATGGCCAATCGGATGCAGTGGGATTATCTGAGGTCACAGGCGGGTCATTGGTACTTTGATGGGTTCCATGGAACATTTGGACCAAAATGGATGATTCTATGGCCAATCGGATGCAGTGGGATTATCTGAGGTCACAGGCGGGTCATTGGTACTTTGATGGGTTCCATGGAACATTTGGACCAAAATGGATGATTCTATGGCCAATCGGATGCAGTGGGATTATCTGAGGTCACAGGCGGGTCATTGGTACTTTGATGGGTTCCATGGAACATTTGGACCAAAATGGATGATTCTATGGCCAATCGGATGCAGTGGGATTATCTGAGGTCACAGGCGGGTCATTGGCACATTTATGGGTTCCATGGAACATTTGGACCAAAATGGATGATTCTATGGCCAATCGGATGCAGTGGGATTATCTGAGGTCACAGGCGGGTCATTGGTACCCTGATGGTTTCCATGGAACATTTGGACCAAAATGGATGATTCTATGGCCAATCGGATGCAGTGGGATTATCTGAGGTCACAGGCGGGTCATTGGTACTTTGATGGTTTCCATGGAACATTTGGACCAAAATGGATGAGTCTATGGCCAATCGGATGCAGTGGGATTATCTGAGGTCACAGGTGGGTCATTGGTACATTTATGGGTTCCATGGAACATTTGGACCAAAATGGATGATTCTATGGCCAATCGGATGCAGTGGGA
This sequence comes from Tetanocera ferruginea, assembly GCA_958299015.1. NCBI lineage: Eukaryota > Metazoa > Arthropoda > Insecta > Diptera > Sciomyzidae > Tetanocera > Tetanocera ferruginea. Next base: position 59,486,329 of record OY282642.1, read on the forward strand.
TTATCTGAGGTCACAGGTGGGTCATTGGCACATTTATGGGTTCCATGGAACATTTGGACCAAAATGGATGATTCTATGGCCAATCGGATGCAGTGGGATTATCTGAGGTCACAGGCGGGTCATTGGCACATTTATGGGTTCCATGGAACATTTGGACCAAAATGGATGATTCTATGGCCAATCGGATGCAGTGGGATTATCTGAGGTCACAGGTGGGTCTTTGGCACATTTATGGGTTCCATGGAACATTTGGACCAAAATGGATGATTCTATGGCCAATCGGATGCAGTGGGATTATCGGAGGTCACAGGCGGGTCATTGGTACTTTGATGGTTTCCATGGAACATTTGGACCAAAATGGATGATTCTATGGCCAATCGGATGCAGTGGGATTATCTGAGGTCACAGGTGGGTCATTGGTACATTTATGGGTTCCATGGAACATTTGGACCAAAATGGATGATTCTATGGCCAATCGGATGCAGTGGGATTATCTGAGGTCACAGGTGGGTCATTGGCACATTTATGGGTTCCATGGAACATTTGGACCAAAATGGATGATTCTATGGCCAATCGGATGCAGTGGGATTATCTGAGGTCACAGGTGGGTCATTGGTACATTTATGGGTTCCATGGAACATTTGGACCAAAATGGATGATTCTATGGCCAATCGGATGCAGTGGGATTATCTGAGGTCACAGGCGGGTCATTGGTACTTTGATGGTTTCCATGGAACATTTGGACCAAAATGGATGATTCTATGGCCAATCGGATGCAGTGGGATTATCTGAGGTCACAGGCGGGTCATTGGTACTTTGATGGTTTCCATGGAACATTTGGACCAAAATGGATGATTCTATGGCCAATCGGATGCAGTGGGATTATCTGAGGTCACAGGTGGGTCATTGGTACATTTATGGGTTCCATGGAACATTTGGACCAAAATGGATGATTCTATGGCCAATCGGATGCAGTGGGATTATCTGAGGTCACAGGTGGGTCATTGGCACATTTATGGGTTCCTTGGAACATTTGGACCAAAATGGATGATTCTATGGCCAATCGGATGCAGTGGGATTATCTGAGGTCACAGGCGGGTCATTGGTACTTTGATGGTTTCCATGGAACATTTGGACCAAAATGGATGATTCTATGGCCAATCGGATGCAGTGGGATTATCTGAGGTCACAGGCGGGTCATTGGCACATTTATGGGTTCCATGGAACATTTGGACCAAAATGGATGATTCTATGGCCAATCGGATGCAGTGGGATTATCTGAGGTCACAGGTGGGTCTTTGGTACATTTATGGGTTCCATGGAACATTTGGACCAAAATGGATGATTCTATGGCCAATCGGATGCAGTGGGATTATCTGAGGTCACAGGTGGGTCATTGGCACATTTATGGGTTCCATGGAACATTTGGACCAAAATGGATGATTCTATGGCCAATCGGATGCAGTGGGATTATCTGAGGTCACAGGCGGGTCATTGGTACATTTATGGGTTCCATGGAACATTTGGACCAAAATGGATGATTCTATGGCCAATCGGATGCAGTGGGATTATCTGAGGTCACAGGTGGGTCTTTGGTACATTTATGGGTTCCATGGAACATTTGGACCAAAATGGATGATTCTATGGCCAATCGGATGCAGTGGGATTATCTGAGGTCACAGGTGGGTCATTGGCACATTTATGGGTTCCATGGAACATTTGGACCAAAATGGATGATTCTATGGCCAATCGGATGCAGTGGGTTTATCTGAGGTTACAGGCGGGTCATTGGTACTTTGATGGTTTCCATGGAACATTTGGACCAAAATGGATGATTCTATGGCCAATCGGATGCAGTGGGATTATCTGAGGTCACAGGCGGGTCATTGGTACTTTGATGGTTTCCATGGAACATTTGGACCAAAATGGATGATTCTATGGCCAATCGGATGCAGTGGGATTATCTGAGGTCACAGGTGGGTCATTGGTACATTTATGGGTTCCATGGAACATTTGGACCAAAATGGATGATTCTATGGCCAATCGGATGCAGTGGGATTATCTGAGGTCACAGGTGGGTCATTGGCACATTTATGGGTTCCATGGAACATTTGGACCAAAATGGATGATTCTATGGCCAATCGGATGCAGTGGGATTATCTGAGGTCACAGGCGTGTCATTGGCACATTTATGGGTTCCATGGAACATTTGGACCAAAATGGATGATTCTATGGCCAATCGGATGCAGTGGGATTATCTGAGGTCACAGGTGGGTCTTTGGTACATTTATGGGTTACATGGAACATTTGGACCAAAATGGATGATTCTATGGCCAATCGGATGCAGTGGGATTATCTGAGGTCACAGGTGGGTCATTGGCACATTTATGGGTTCCATGGAACATTTGGACCAAAATGGATGATTCTATGGCCAATCGGATGCAGTGGGATTATCTGAGGTCACAGGCGGGTCATTGGTACTTTGATGGGTTCCATGGAACATTTGGACCAAAATGGATGATTCTATGGCCAATCGGATGCAGTGGGATTATCTGAGGTCACAGGCGGGTCATTGGTACTTTGATGGGTTCCATGGAACATTTGGACCAAAATGGATGATTCTATGGCCAATCGGATGCAGTGGGATTATCTGAGGTCACAGGCGGGTCATTGGTACTTTGATGGGTTGCATGGAACATTTGGACCAAAATGGATGATTCTATGGCCAATCGGATGCAGTGGGATTATCTGAGGTCACAGGCGGGTCATTGGTACTTTGATGGTTTCCATGGAACATTTGGACCAAAATGGATGATTCTATGGCCAATCGGATGCAGTGGGATTATCTGAGATCACAGGCGGGTCATTGGTACTTTGATGGGTTCCATGGAACATTTGGACCAAAATGGATGATTCTATGGCCAATCGGATGCAGTGGGATTATCTGAGGTCACAGGCGGGTCATTGGTACTTTGATGGGTTCCATGGAACATTTGGACCAAAATGGATGATTCTATGGCCAATCGGATGCAGTGTGATTATCTGAGGTCACAGGCGGGTCATTGGTACTTTGATGGGTTCCATGGAACATTTGGACCAAAATGGATGATTCTATGGCCAATCGGATGCAGTGGGATTATCTGAGGTCACAGGCGGGTCATTGGTACTTTGATGGGTTCCATGGAACATTTGGACCAAAATGGATGATTCTATGGCCAATCGGATGCAGTGGGATTATCTGAGGTCACAGGCGGGTCATTGGTACTTTGATGGTTTCCATGGAACATTTGGACCAAAATGGATGATTCTATAGGGATTATCTGAGGTCACAGGTGGGTCATTGGCACATTTATGGGTTCCATGGAACATTTGCACCAAAATGGATGATTCTATGGCCAATCGGATGCAGTGGGATTATCTGAGGTCACAGGTGGGTCATTGGCACATTTATGGGTTCCATGGAACATTTGGACCAAAATGGATGATTCTATGGCCAATCGGATGCAGTGGGATTATCTGAGGTCACAGGCGGGTCATTGGTACTTTGATGGGTTCCATGGAACATTTGGACCAAAATGGATGATTCTATGGACAATCGGATGCAGTGGGATTACCTGAGGTCACAGGTGGGTCATTGGCACATTTATGGGTTCCATGGAACGTTTGGATCAAAATGGATGATTCTATGACCAATCGGATGCAGTGGGATTATCTGAGGTCACAGGCGGGTCATTGGTACTTTGATGGGTTCCATGGAACATTTGGACCAAAATGGATGATTCTATGGCCAATCGGATGCAGTGGGATTATCTGAGGTCACAGGTGGGTCATTGGCACATTTATGGGTTCCATGGAACGTTTGGACCAAAATGGATGATTCTATGACCAATCGGATGCAGTGGGATTATCTGAGGTCACAGGCGGGTCATTGGTAGGTACTATAATGGGTTCCATGAAACATTTGGACCAAACTGGATGATTCTTTGGCCAATCGGATGCAGTGGGATTATCTGAGGTCACAGGTGAGTCATTGGCACGTTTATAGTTTCCATGGAACTTTTGGACCAAAATGGATGGTCACAAGTGGGTCATTGGCATTTTCACGTGAATACGAACTTCACGTGTTGTTCGTGAATAAAAGACACGTGTAGTTGAGTTTTGTGTTTTTACTTGATATTTTTAAAAACACGTGAACACGTGCTTACGTGAAACTGGAAGTTCTAGTTCGTATTGGTAGCATTGTAAGCATTGGTTCGCATTGGGTGTATTTATGCACTTCTGTTCTAGTTTACTAAGTGCTCTATTTTGAAACCAGAGGTCATGAATCTCTTTTCAACTCAATCAATGAACTCGAACTTTTAAATTTAACGAAATGGGTCTGTGATCCGGTTAGAATTAACTCTTATGAAAAAAAACGAGTTGGATCATATTTCGGTTTATGCTTTGATCCAATAGATGGCGTAAAATTTTAATTTTTGTTTTTATGTGTTTAATTTTTATACAGTGTAGTTCGCAAACTATACATCGAACGGAGAGGAAAGGGTAGCTCGCAAACTAAATATCGGACGAGAGTGGCACTAATTGAAAAGGCATGTGCTCAGCGTGAAATATAGTTACCATACAATTTTTAAAAATCGGGATTTTAATTTTAATTTGAAATTAGTAGTTAAACTGACTGTAGCTCGCAAACTAAATATATATCGGGCAGAGACGAAAGTGGCACCAATGGAAGGTGCATTTGCTTCGCCTTCTTTTCAACTAAGTCAATGAACTCAACCTATCAAACTTAACGAAATGATCGAAAAAATTTGAAATTTTGCTTGTTTCTGTTTGCTTGCTCATTTAATCATACTTACTTTTTAACTTTTCTTTCTTTTGGCCTCGATAAGTAGTCCATAATTGAGTGTTATTAATTAATTTGTTAATTTTTGTAAGATCAATAAAAATACGTACAAAATGAACAAAACAATCGGACCAAAGAGACAAAGTAGAAGAGGTTACAACTTAAACGGAATTCTACGTCTACACTTACGATACTATCGAAACTGTTTCTTTTTTTTTTTAACACATCTTTGTTTTGATATAAAATATATACTTATTAAATTTTATCTCTGTTGATCAAACATAAGGTCATTTATGGATTTTGAAATTTTCGAGTTGTATCGGAAGTGGGCGTGTAAGCGTAGCGGATCATGCCCATTTTAAGGAGACATCTAAGTTTTGTTATAAAATACATACGTTACAAATTTTATCTCTGTAGGTTAAACAAACGCTTATTTATGGAGTTATAAATTGTTGGGCTGTATGGGAGGTAGGCGTGGCCATGGCTGGATTCCAAAAATATTTAATAGTGCACATAGTGAACATGTGTACCAAGTTTCAAGCAATTATCTGAACTTCTTCTTATCCTTTGTTTAAGGACAACACACAGACAGACGGGTGGACGGACATGGATAGCTCGGCTCACGAGGTGAAGCTGATCAAGCATATATGTACATTTCTATACCGGACTCACTATTTCTATGCGTTACAAACGTTTGCACAACGTTAGTATACCCTGATCTTACAGGTTTAGGGTATAAAAACCATTAGGCTTAATGGTCTTAATTCGGGTTCTACGAAAAATTTTAAAGAATTTTATAGAAAATGTTATTCTTTCCTTGCGTTGAACTTTTTTAAATTTGTTGATTAGTCTAATAACTACTCACGTCAACTCTGCCATTTGACGTCAGTTACGTGACGTGATTTGCATGTGACAATATAATAAATATTGCTTAACAAAATATGGATGGGTTTTGTTTTTTTTTCATCCTAATATCGACTATGATTCGTACTTTTAATTTGCTTACTGCACATCACTTATGCATGCTTAATTATTCCTCAGAAATGTGAGTTTTAGAATTACAATTAAGAACATTGGTTTATTCGACCCGTCCTTTACGTGACAGCATTTCTTAATGCTGCAAAATTTTTAATGCGTAATTATCTCAAGCTACACGGTTACAAATTGTTGACGAGTTTTTAATCCAAACTTTGGTTTAAGGGAATTTTTAATCCTAAAAGTACTATTTTTTCTTCCATATTTTAGTTTAATTTTTTTTAATCCGAAAAAGTTTAAGTTTAAGACTATTTTTGGACTACAAATTTGCATTAAGGTAGTATTTTTAGGAAAAAGTATTTATGTTATTTAATAGCTGAATTCAATGCAGCAGTGGCAGTGGCAGCATTTTCGTATTTTACTGCCTGCATATTAGAATCTAGCAGTGGCTTCGTCAGCATCAAAAGAAGTGAATGTGGAATTTTTCTTAGTAGTTTAATTATTTGCATGTTGGCAGTGAATTTAGAAATAGGGCTAACCTTGGCAGTACTGCTTACTAGGGATGTCAGTGGGAAAAATACATCGATGTATTTCTGTGACTCGATGCATCGAAATGTACATCGATATCTTTCGATGCATTGGAGGGCATACATCGATGCATCGATTTGCAGACGATTTTTAATATATTATTAAAGAACAAAATATGTTATTAGCCTAATTGAACATAATTTCAAATTAATTACTACAAATGAGCTATTTATGTTTCTAATGGACTATCGAATCAGGTCAAAAACGTTTTCGTTTTCAAAAATCATAAAAATTTAAATTTGACCTAAAACCCTCTTCCTAAATTTGTAGGGTTTTTATAAATCTATCTATAAATCTTTATTTTAAAAATCCATCCTCAATTTGACTTATAGAGAGAGTTATAATAGGAAAACCTATGAACACTCGTTTTATTTTTTTGCACAATTTAAAAATAGATATGGTGGTTCGCTGTACTAGTGATGTCAGTTTTCGATATTTAAAAAACATCGATGCATCGATGCATCGGCTATTCAAACATCGAGTGAAAATTTTTCGATGTATCGAAGCAAAACATACCCTACTGCTTACTGGCAGTGCTGCTATGTAAGTTTCACCATTGAACAACAGTATTCCTAAAATAACAGCTGATCAATGCCACTGCCACTGATGCTGCAACTGCCGCACTGTAATTTAGGAATAAGATTGAACCAAAATATTATTATATACATTATTACAGTAAACAGTGTTTAAACCTTTGTGGATTAAATTGTAATCCTTTTCGGATAACAATATTTTAAACTTTTTTGGACTAAAATCTAATCTTTTTTGGATTATAATTTTTTAAATTTTCTGCGGATTAACAATTATTCCTTTTTAGACTAAGAAATTTTAAACTTTTTGTGGATTAAAAATAAATCCTTTTTGGATTGAAAAATTTAAAACTTTTCATTGGATTAAAAAATAATCTTTTTTTGGTCGTGTCCTATATGTAATCCAAAAAAGTTTAAAATTTAGTCAAAGATTTTTAACCGTGTATTAAAAAAGTAATACATGACTTGTCTTATAAACTTATCCAATATTCGATATCAATAATACTAGATTTGTTATTTTTTTATTTCAGTTTTTTAAGTATAGCTTATTATTTTTGTACATTAGCACATCCTCAAAAGTTTTCCTTTATGAGCATTAAATGACCGTACAGGTCATGGACATTTATTTCAATGTTCCTTTAAACTTGAGATGATAACGAGTGGTAAAATTTTCCGTAGAAACGAAAGTATTTCGAGGAGTCCTACGATGATTTATTTTGGCCTTGATGAGAAAATAAAACTTTTCTAATTACTTGTCGGAAACCATGAATAAAGTTTTAGCTCATACTTTCATTGGAATTACTTTGGGTAAATGATAAAATGTAAATTGTAAACATTCTAATCAGCTAAAGCAGATGTCACACTACGCCGTAGTGGAGGATGTCAAACCATAATTTATGATTTCAGGTAGTATCCCGCAAAGCACAGGAACAAACGCTGAACTTGAAAGTCCAATTCGAGAAAGTTCAAAATTAAAGCGATTATTTCCATCATTTATTGCAGAGCAGAGTGAAACAAAGTTGAATAAATTGCTACAATATTGAACAAGGAAAACGTCCGAATGCTTATTGTTCGTCCTTTCTGCTGTTTCTGCTGTTTTTTTGTTTATTGTTTTTTTTTGTAACCTTTCAGTACTCGACCCTTTCGGCATCATTTCATTCTTTTAGTTCTTATTGCAGAAAAGTTCAAGTTTCAACTTAAAGGAAAACTTTCAATATGAATTGCGGCTCTTAAGAATTTTTCCGTCCTGAAGCGCTTCGTATTTCGTGGGAAGTTTTCTTCAATTGCCCAAAAAGTTTAAGCTCAAATTACTTTTGTTTTTACAGTTAAACGAAGTTCCAACACTTTTGCCAGTTCTTCCTCCTTGAAGCAGCACTGTTACCATGCAAGTAAGTTTCATTCAGCGTAAGCAATTTAATGTTTCGAGGAAGGTACGATAATAACCCTTTTATGGCTTGGGACAATTTCTCAGTAGTTGAGTCGCGACGGCACAGTGCAGCAGTGATAACATTTTATTTTTTCTTTATTTTTAACAGACGTAAGCCGGTTTCTTATCTAATTAATTACTCTTGAGTTGTTCAGAAACTCTTTTCAAAGTTCTGCACTAAGATTAAGAGCAACTCAACTTTAGAGCAAAAATGAATCAAGCTATGAACATTACATTCTTATGATTTACAAATTTGTATTTCCGAAGTGAACTTCATGTAACATATTTAATATATTATTTTACTTGAAATTTTAGGCTATTATTTATTTTCAATACATATAAAAAGGATCCAATTTATATTTGATCTTTAAAAATTATGTTTTAAAATTAAGCTAGAACACTACGTACTAAAACACACACCCAGTTGGCGCAGTATAAATTTCCACTAAGCACATTAATTGGCTTTTCAGCGGAACTTAAAAATTTTATACAAAAACACGAATTTATTAAGAATATTTGAATTTAAAAAAGTAAACAACATCAAATAATTAGTAAACTATACATAAAACTCTAAAACAAAGAGACCAAAGTAACTATAAATAATATGAATATTAGTTAGTTTGCGGCCACTTTCCAACCCAAGATCCTACGTGGAAAAGAGATTAAACTCTTAAACACCAAACCAATTCCAAATATAACGCAGATATATACGTGTAAATATGTACAAACATATATCTGTACATATATACGGGTCACTATGTAATTTTGGAACATCGTGCTAATGTTATAAATTGGATATGTATTTGGGCCAACGCAGGCATAAACTTGCATGGAAAAGAGATAAACTCTTGCGCAACAAACTTAGTAACTAATAAGTCAAATGAATAAGAAAAATGTAAAATTTTTTTGACTAAAAACAAACAAGTTTAAGCATACATATCATATTCGATGGTGTTTACTTCATCAAACGCAATATTTTAAAAGAAAAACAACTGAAACGGTCTCGAATATATGGAATTACTTCAGCCAACATTTAAACAGAATATAACAATATTATTAACCGCGTTAATGTTTGAAACGAAATTCTAAAATGTAAAAATTATTTAAATGTAAAATCATTTTCCATTTCAAGGCATCCACCGAATCACAAAAACTAATTAAGCTGTAGCTATTGTTGAAATCACTACACATACATCGTATGGGGTCATGAAGGGCAAAATTTGAAGTGCACTGGCTCAACTTAAAAAGCACAAAATGTCTAGATCCTCTTCTTGGGATGTTAAAGTTAAGCGATGAGAGAATATATTGGGAGTCAATTTCACCACAAAGTAATTTATATAGGAAGGTGACATTAAGAACCATCCTTCTGCTTCTCAGGGAAGGCAGTAAAATTTGCTTAAGGCGGGTTTCATACGAAGGAAGAATAATATCTGGGTTCCAACGATGATGACGTAAAGCAAAAAGTAAAAACTGTTTTTGAACCGATTCTATTGCATCAATGTGGACGTTATATTGAGGGTCCATACTACGGAAGCATATTCAAGAATAGGTCTTACGAGAGATATATACAGTAATTTAGTAGTGAAAGCATCATTGAATTCTTTCGCCCATCTTTTTCATGAAACCAAGAACACCTCTAGCCTTATTTATTTTAATTACACCAAGATCAACAAAACTATGAACAATTTCTAAGTGGATGTTATTTATAGTTTAATTTGTACTATGAGCAGTTCTACGTGAGAAGGTCATTGATTTGCATTTTTTTAAGTTAAGGTTTAATAGGTTGAAGTTACACCAATCCACTAGTCTGTTTAAATCAGATTGTAAAAGGTGTTGTTCGTCGAGTGACTTGTAGGTAAGAAAAAGTTTCACATCGTCAGCATACATTAAGACGTCACAATGTTTAATTGCCGAGGGAAGGTAATTAATAATTAGTAAGAATAAAACCGGTCCAAGATGGCTTCCTTGCGGAACACCAGATGTAACCATAATATTTTGTGATAGAGAATTTTTATATAAAACTTTTTGAAAACGTCGCGATAAATAAGATTCTATCCATTTTAACAATTTTACAGGAAACCCAATTAGCTTAAGTTTATTCAATAGAAGATTATGATTGACGCTGTCAAAAGCTTTGCTAAAGTCCGTATAAATAACGTCAGTGTGTTTTCCCAAAGTAAAATCTTTTATTACACGAGATGTAAACTCCAAAAGGTTTGTTGAAGTTGATTTACCCTTTAAAAAACCATGCTGAGTGACAGAAATGGAAGATGATACGAAGTGGGTTAGTTGCTCAGTTATGATTTTCTCAAATAATTTAGGGATTGCGCTTAATTTGGCGATGCCTCGGTAGTTAGTGACATCAATTTTGGAGCCAGATTTATGAAGGGGTATAATATATGAATCTTTCCATATAATGGGAAAATGTCCACTTTGCAGTATAGAAGAGTTCCGGATTATCATTAAATTGAGATTTGATGTTGGCTATATAAGCAGAATAATACTTTTTATTTAATAGCTGCTATCTGCAACGACAAGATGAATTACAAGCAAACTCTATATTAGAACCAGATTTTTTAATATTTTTTAAATAAGCTATTTTTTGAATTTTTTAGTGTCTTAGAAGGGGTTTTAGAATTATTTTGCTTTGTTGGGACGCACAACAAGAAGAACCTTTGCAAAGTATGATTAAAAAACTGTACCGAAGTTTCGACGTCATAATATGAATACGGTGGTTTAATAGATAGAATTGGTGACCAATCAGTCTGCGAGAGTAAGGCATTGAGTTTGACATAGTCTGTTCTTTTGAAATTATATATTTTTGTATTTTGCTTATCAGCAGTAAGTTTATTTTCAATTTCGCGATCAAATAATACTGTTATTTCAAGAGTCGGATGATGTTCATCTTCCGGAAAGGATACAGGGTTTGAACGATTGAGATATACAGTAGTGCATCTATCTACAAACACAAGGTCCAGCGTTCTATGGTTTTCATTAAGAGTATTATTGACTTGTTGAAGACACAGGTCAGATAACTTATCTAAAAAATCATTTATCCAATTACTAGTGGAAACAGGTGTAAGAAATGAAGAATCGTCTGTCGAGTTCCTGGACACAAAGGGTAGATTAAAATCGCCCAACACAATAAGAACATCAATTTTTTTTAACATATTATGAACCTGCTTGATGTCGTTAATATGCTTTAAGTTAATTGATATGTCACAATTAGGAGGAATGTAAGAACAGGTAAGATAAGCAATGCAATTATTTAATTTAACTGTAACACAAATAAACTCCAGATCACTGGTGTCGAGAATTGTTAATTCATCAGATGCAAACGAGATATCAACAGCTATAAGAACACCACCACCGATCTTATTATAACGGTCTTTACGGAAAATTTGATAATTTTTACACATTATTTCAGAATTTAGAATATTAGAGTGAAGCCAAGTGTCCATGAAAATTATAATGTTATATTCAAAATCAGAACTGTTAATGAACACTTCAGAAAGTTTAGAATTAAGACCCCTTACGTTTTGGTACACAAGTTCTAAAATAGACTTACGATTTGTTAATCGTTTTTTGAATGAGATTCCGGGCTATTTCGCGGGCGAGGCAAGTGTACTACATTTACTAATAGCGGATTATTTTGAATTCGAATTTGCGTACAATTGTATATCACAGCCAGAAACTTAGTCCCCTTTTACACTAGTCAAGAAATGGAAGCAATTTTTCGAGTTCGAAAAACTTGCCAGTACACTTGACTGTGTACCGTCAACTTTTTCCTCTTTCGTCGCTTCCTATTTGCGGCGAATTGGCCTACAAGCTCAGAAAATTGACTTCAATTCTTGACTAATGTAAAAGGGGTATTACATCAACAATAGTATTAAATAAATTTTCTGGAACTGTCAATCTAAAGGAAGTAGTCGGACGTGCGTTAACGTATTTGAATTTATGAATAGAAATAGAAAGAGTCGATGAACATTTCAACTTTGATTTAATGAAAAAATCCATATCATTATCTGTTGTATCAGATGCTAAGCGCGAAACAAAAATTGATTTAGTTGGAGGAATAGCAATCAAAGGTTTAGGAACAGAAATGTCAGAAGTCATTGCAATTTGTTGGACATCAGCAACAGTAGGAGCAAGAGAAGCAGCTTGTGCATACGATATTTCAGGCAAAGCGAGAGGTGGAGCTGATAATGGATACTTAAATGTATGTATTTTTGTGCTAAGCATTAAAAAAATCGGTTAAACTGTCATAAAATTTTGCTATATGTATTAGGCCTGTTCATAGTTCTACGTAATTTGCTAAAGTATCTCCGATTTTCGCTCCCCTCAAAAAATTTGAATAATTGGACTATAAAAATAAGATTTAAAAAAAAAATTAATAAAAAGTTGAAAACTGGGACGTCTCTCTTCAAAAATTTAAATTTTGAGAAAAATTCTATTTGTAAAAATTATCACTTTTTTTAAATTGCCTGAAAATGAATTTGGTATCAAAATATATTTTGAAGTTTAACATTTTTGAGGTATTTGGGTATGGTCAATCGAATGGAGAAATAAAAATAGAGGGTTTTAAACAAAAAAGTTGACTTTTTCAATTATTTTTATCATAAAACATAAAAGAAATATAAAAATACCATCCATGTTGTAATAACATATTTACGCGTATATCTTTAAAACGGTAACTCTTTCGGTAAAAACGTTAAGGACAGTTTTGAAGGAAATTGTTGGATCTATAATTTTCACCTGAATGATTTTACTCTAGGGATTACATTAACGAAGTTACAATCTTTGGTAATCTTTGAATCTGAATATCTTTGGATGCGCACATGTAAGGCCATTTCCTCACGGAGCAATTCAAAAGTAATGCAATTGCAACAAATGTTGCTAACCCATGTTACTATACCGAAACCTTCACATGGAGCAACTTTTTCAAAACTAGTTGGCAATATGTTTGCGATAAGTTTTATGCAACGCAGCATGCTGCAATTTATATCACAAACTTGTTATGTTTTTTCTTTGGTCATTCTGTACAATGCTTAAAATTTAGCATCACTTTGTTGCAGCTCTTTTATTGCCCCGAAAAATCTGCTGTTTATGTTATTTTTTAATGTACGGATGGACCCAAATCTTTTTTGCCGTTTGTTTTTTCGCGTAAAGTAAAAGAAAAGGAAAAATTGTACTTTGGGGCCCACGCCGCTTGATTTTTTTGGGCCCTTAGGTAAAATTATGCCTATTTCAATAAAAATAATCAATGTTGCGTTGCAACATGGGCTGCTCTCCTGAAAGCATAGGTTGAAATTATGTTTTGAATTGCAGTGGTTTGAAACTTTATAAACAATTGTGTTGCAATTGCATTACTTTTCCATTGCTCCGTGAGGAATAGGCCTAACTGTTGTGATCTTTTCAGAGGTGGGTTACTTTATTTTACTTAAGGTGTATGCAAAAATTCAACAAAATCTGATTGTTTTTGAAGACAAATACAAAGTAACTGAACTATTGAAAATTTTTTTTATTTTAAAAAAGCCCTGTTTTCGAAGAAAAAATTAACCCCCTTACGTAACCTTTTGAGCAAAAATAGTCTCAAAATGTTAAGAACCATCCATTGCAAATATTTAGATACAGTTACTACAAAGGATTTGAATTTAGTTTAAGAGTTATAAGAAAAAATTTGTGACGTAAAGGTGAAATTTGACCTTGAATTTCTCTCTCTTTTTTGACCTAATCCGATAAAACTGAGTATGAGGGCATAATATATAGACAATGCACCACTAGAAACCATTGAGATATTTGAAGTTATTTTTTCGTGTCGCACTGTGTTATTAATAAAACATAAAATATTTTTTGGAATTTTTTTGCTAGAGTTGCCTACTTTTTCAAAAAAAAAGTAAACTGTTCATATCTCAAAAAATGCATTTTCGGTTTTTTTTACGTAGAATTACGTCTTACAGCGCGGTTTGTATGCAGTCGTTTTAACAAATTTTTTTAAGGTCATACCTACAGCCTATAATATTCATCGTTCAAACATAATATTTATACTAAAGTATCAGATATATCCTGCGCTAAACGAATATCTAATTTTGGATTTTGTTACTTTTATATTAAAGTCACAAAATAGCAAAAGCTTAGAAGAATAATCTAGATTTTTATATAAGAAAATCAATCATTAGCTGCTTGCATGTTGTGTCTGCTGCTTTCTTTGTTTTTGTTTTGTTGTTTTTGCTTGTGTTGGTTTTGTTTTGAACGAACTGATTCGCAGCATTGGTGCTCTGCTCCACGTTAAGAGGGTGTTCTAAGTTAAGAGGGTGTTCCGATTAGATTTAACACTTATGAAAAAAACTATTGGCATTATTTTTCGTTGTATGCTATTACCCAATAGATGTCGTTTTCTATTCACTTAATATGATCTTTGCATCTAAAACAGGCATGCGCAAAAGGCCGCCCATGGGCGGATAGCTTTCACATGCATACGACAGCTTTCAGTCAAAAAAGCTTTGCAGTCGAGACTCGCACTGTTACACTGAATATTTATTCACATTCGTGCTATCCCGTGTTGCCAGTCTAGCCTTTTTGAGGCTAGATCTAGCCTTTTTTTCTGTCGTCTAGCCTCGAAAATTATCATCTAGCCTCTAGCTTTTTTTTAGCCTTTATTTTGTTTTGTTCTAGCCTTTTCTAGCCTTTTTTAATATATTGCTTAAAAACGCGTTACCTCATCCAAATTTTCTGACTTTTGCATGCAATTTTGTGTTAGCCTTGTATTGCTCCTATTATACTTTTAAAGTGGTTAAAACCAAAATATTTTCTGTTATAGAGCAAAAAAAATCCAGTTACTCTACATGAGAAATAATGATACTTGAAAAACAATGGCAAAAAATTGTAAATCACAAGTGGAATAACTGAAGTTCCACAACTGAATTCTAGTCAGAAGTTGGAGAGTATAAAAATTCTCTGAATTCGTTCCAAGAATTTTCAGTTCGGATTTAAGTTTTCTTATTTTGCCACAACGCTGAGGAAGAAAGAATATTAAGTACAATGAAATTTGTCAGCTTCGGCTTCGAAAATATATTCAATTTTTTCTACTTTATCCTAACGTCAATAATTCGATTACAGAAAAATCCGAATCTTGCAGAAAAACTCTTCCGTTTAACTCGAATTTAATGATTTCAGTAAGTTTTGACGTAGAATTACGTCTTACAGCGCGGTTTGTATGGGGTCGTTTTAACAGATTTTTTGAAGGTCATGCAACGTTTTTGGCGAATACTTTAGTGTATACATACAGCCTTTAATACTAATCGTTCAAAGATAATATATATACTTAAATATCAGATATATCCTACGCTGAATGAATATCTAATTTTGGATTTTGTCACTATAATATGAAAGTCAGAAAATAGTAAAATATAAGAAGAAAAATGCATGTTTTTATATAAGAAAATCAATCATCAGCTGCTTATGTGCCTGCTGCTTTCTTTGTTTTTGTTTCGTTGTTTATGGTTGTATTGTTTTAATTTTGCACGAACTGATTGGTTCGTATTCAGCTTCAGAATGATTCTATGGCCAATCGGATGCAGTGGGATTATCTGAGGTCACAGGTGGGTCATTGGTACATTTATGGGTTCCATGGAACATTTGGACCAAAATGGATGATTCTATGGCCAATCGGATGCAGTGGGATTATCTGAGGTCACAGGTGGGTCTTTGGCACATTTATGGGTTCCATGGAACATTTGGACCAAAATGGATGATTCTATGGCCAATCGGATGCAGTGGGATTATCTGAGGTCACAGGTGGGTCATTGGTACTTTGATGGTTTCCATGGAACATTTGGACCAAAATGGATGATTCTATGGCCAATCGGATGCAGTGGGATTATCTGAGGTCACAGGTGGGTCATTGGTACATTTATGGGTTCCATGGAACATTTGGACCAAAATGGATGATTCTATGGCCAATCGGATGCAGTGGGATTATCTGAGGTCACAGGCGGGTCATTGGTACTTTGATGGGTTCCATGGAACATTTGGACCAAAATGGATGATTCTATGGCCAATCGGATGCAGTGGGATTATCTGAGGTCACAGGCGGGTCATTGGTACTTTGATGGGTTCCATGGAACATTTGGACCAAAATGGATGATTCTATGGCCAATCGGATGCAGTGGGATTATCTGAGGTCACAGGCGGGTCATTGGTACTTTGATGGGTTCCATGGAACATTTGGACCAAAATGGATGATTCTATGGCCAATCGGATGCAGTGGGATTATCTGAGGTCACAGGCGGGTCATTGGTACTTTGATGGGTTCCATGGAACATTTGGACCAAAATGGATGATTCTATGGCCAATCGGATGCAGTGGGATTATCTGAGGTCACAGGCGGGTCATTGGCACATTTATGGGTTCCATGGAACATTTGGACCAAAATGGATGATTCTATGGCCAATCGGATGCAGTGGGATTATCTGAGGTCACAGGCGGGTCATTGGTACTTTGATGGTTTCCATGGAACATTTGGACCAAAATGGATGATTCTATGGCCAATCGGATGCAGTGGGATTATCTGAGGTCACAGGCGGGTCATTGGTACTTTGATGGTTTCCATGGAACATTTGGACCAAAATGGATGAGTCTATGGCCAATCGGATGCAGTGGGATTATCTGAGGTCACAGGTGGGTCATTGGTACATTTATGGGTTCCATGGAACATTTGGACCAAAATGGATGATTCTATGGCCAATCGGATGCAGTGGGATTATCTGAGGTCACAGGTGGGTCATTGGCACATTTATGGGTTCCATGGAACATTTGGACCAAAATGGATGATTCTATGGCCAATCGGATGCAGTGGGATTATCTGAGGTCACAGGTGGGTCATTGGTACATTTATGGGTTCCATGGAACATTTGGACCAAAATGGATGATTCTATGGCCAATCGGATGCAGTGGGATTATCTGAGGTCACAGGTGGGTCATTGGCACATTTATGGGTTCCATGGAACATTTGGACCAAAATGGATGATTCTATGGCCAATCGGATGCAGTGGGATTATCTGAGGTCACAGGTGGGTCTTTGGCACATTTATGGGTTCCATGGAACATTTGGACCAAAATGGATGATTCTATGGCCAATCGGATGCAGTGGGATTATCGGAGGTCACAGGCGGGTCATTGGTACTTTGATGGTTTCCATGGAACATTTGGACCAAAATGGATGATTCTATGGCCAATCGGATGCAGTGGGATTATCTGAGGTCACAGGTGGGTCATTGGTACATTTATGGGTTCCATGGAACATTTGGACCAAAATGGATGATTCTATGGCCAATCGGATGCAGTGGGATTATCTGAGGTCACAGGTGGGTCATTGGCACATTTATGGGTTCCATGGAACATTTGGACCAAAATGGATGATTCTATGGCCAATCGGATGCAGTGGGATTATCTGAGGTCACAGGTGGGTCATTGGTACATTTATGGGTTCCATGGAACATTTGGACCAAAATGGATGATTCTATGGCCAATCGGATGCAGTGGGATTATCTGAGGTCACTGGTGGGTCATTCGCACATTTATGGGTTCCATGGAACATTTGGACCAAAATGGATGATTCTATGGCCAATCGGGTGCAGTGGGATTATCTGAGGTCACAGGTGGGTCATTGGCACATTTATGGGTTCCATGGAACATTTGGACCAAAATGGATGATTCTATGGCCAATCGGATGCAGTGGGTTTATCTGAGGTCACAGGCGGGTCATTGGTACTTTGATGGTTTCCATGGAACATTTGGACCAAAATGGATGATTCTATGGCCAATCGGATGCAGTGGGATTATCTGAGGTCACAGGCGGGTCATTGGTACTTTGATGGTTTCCATGGAACATTTGGACCAAAATGGATGATTCTATGGCCAATCGGATGCAGTGGGATTATCTGAGGTCACAGGTGGGTCATTGGTACATTTATGGGTTCCATGGAACATTTGGACCAAAATGGATGATTCTATGGCCAATCGGATGCAGTGGGATTATCTGAGGTCACAGGTGGGTCATTGGCACATTTATGGGTTCCTTGGAACATTTGGACCAAAATGGATGATTCTATGGCCAATCGGATGCAGTGGGATTATCTGAGGTCACAGGCGGGTCATTGGTACTTTGATGGTTTCCATGGAACATTTGGACCAAAATGGATGATTCTATGGCCAATCGGATGCAGTGGGATTATCTGAGGTCACAGGCGGGTCATTGGCACATTTATGGGTTCCATGGAACATTTGGACCAAAATGGATGATTCTATGGCCAATCGGATGCAGTGGGATTATCTGAGGTCACAGGTGGGTCTTTGGTACATTTATGGGTTCCATGGAACATTTGGACCAAAATGGATGATTCTATGGCCAATCGGATGCAGTGGGATTATCTGAGGTCACAGGTGGGTCATTGGCACATTTATGGGTTCCATGGAACATTTGGACCAAAATGGATGATTCTATGGCCAATCGGATGCAGTGGGATTATCTGAGGTCACAGGCGGGTCATTGGTACATTTATGGGTTCCATGGAACATTTGGACCAAAATGGATGATTCTATGGCCAATCGGATGCAGTGGGATTATCTGAGGTCACAGGTGGGTCTTTGGTACATTTATGGGTTCCATGGAACATTTGGACCAAAATGGATGATTCTATGGCCAATCGGATGCAGTGGGATTATCTGAGGTCACAGGTGGGTCATTGGCACATTTATGGGTTCCATGGAACATTTGGACCAAAATGGATGATTCTATGGCCAATCGGATGCAGTGGGTTTATCTGAGGTTACAGGCGGGTCATTGGTACTTTGATGGTTTCCATGGAACATTTGGACCAAAATGGATGATTCTATGGCCAATCGGATGCAGTGGGATTATCTGAGGTCACAGGCGGGTCATTGGTACTTTGATGGTTTCCATGGAACATTTGGACCAAAATGGATGATTCTATGGCCAATCGGATGCAGTGGGATTATCTGAGGTCACAGGTGGGTCATTGGTACATTTATGGGTTCCATGGAACATTTGGACCAAAATGGATGATTCTATGGCCAATCGGATGCAGTGGGATTATCTGAGGTCACAGGTGGGTCATTGGCACATTTATGGGTTCCATGGAACATTTGGACCAAAATGGATGATTCTATGGCCAATCGGATGCAGTGGGATTATCTGAGGTCACAGGCGTGTCATTGGCACATTTATGGGTTCCATGGAACATTTGGACCAAAATGGATGATTCTATGGCCAATCGGATGCAGTGGGATTATCTGAGGTCACAGGTGGGTCTTTGGTACATTTATGGGTTACATGGAACATTTGGACCAAAATGGATGATTCTATGGCCAATCGGATGCAGTGGGATTATCTGAGGTCACAGGTGGGTCATTGGCACATTTATGGGTTCCATGGAACATTTGGACCAAAATGGATGATTCTATGGCCAATCGGATGCAGTGGGATTATCTGAGGTCACAGGCGGGTCATTGGTACTTTGATGGGTTCCATGGAACATTTGGACCAAAATGGATGATTCTATGGCCAATCGGATGCAGTGGGATTATCTGAGGTCACAGGCGGGTCATTGGTACTTTGATGGGTTCCATGGAACATTTGGACCAAAATGGATGATTCTATGGCCAATCGGATGCAGTGGGATTATCTGAGGTCACAGGCGGGTCATTGGTACTTTGATGGGTTGCATGGAACATTTGGACCAAAATGGATGATTCTATGGCCAATCGGATGCAGTGGGATTATCTGAGGTCACAGGCGGGTCATTGGTACTTTGATGGTTTCCATGGAACATTTGGACCAAAATGGATGATTCTATGGCCAATCGGATGCAGTGGGATTATCTGAGATCACAGGCGGGTCATTGGTACTTTGATGGGTTCCATGGAACATTTGGACCAAAATGGATGATTCTATGGCCAATCGGATGCAGTGGGATTATCTGAGGTCACAGGCGGGTCATTGGTACTTTGATGGGTTCCATGGAACATTTGGACCAAAATGGATGATTCTATGGCCAATCGGATGCAGTGTGATTATCTGAGGTCACAGGCGGGTCATTGGTACTTTGATGGGTTCCATGGAACATTTGGACCAAAATGGATGATTCTATGGCCAATCGGATGCAGTGGGATTATCTGAGGTCACAGGCGGGTCATTGGTACTTTGATGGGTTCCATGGAACATTTGGACCAAAATGGATGATTCTATGGCCAATCGGATGCAGTGGGATTATCTGAGGTCACAGGCGGGTCATTGGTACTTTGATGGTTTCCATGGAACATTTGGACCAAAATGGATGATTCTATAGGGATTATCTGAGGTCACAGGTGGGTCATTGGCACATTTATGGGTTCCATGGAACATTTGCACCAAAATGGATGATTCTATGGCCAATCGGATGCAGTGGGATTATCTGAGGTCACAGGTGGGTCATTGGCACATTTATGGGTTCCATGGAACATTTGGACCAAAATGGATGATTCTATGGCCAATCGGATGCAGTGGGATTATCTGAGGTCACAGGCGGGTCATTGGTACTTTGATGGGTTCCATGGAACATTTGGACCAAAATGGATGATTCTATGGACAATCGGATGCAGTGGGATTACCTGAGGTCACAGGTGGGTCATTGGCACATTTATGGGTTCCATGGAACGTTTGGATCAAAATGGATGATTCTATGACCAATCGGATGCAGTGGGATTATCTGAGGTCACAGGCGGGTCATTGGTACTTTGATGGGTTCCATGGAACATTTGGACCAAAATGGATGATTCTATGGCCAATCGGATGCAGTGGGATTATCTGAGGTCACAGGTGGGTCATTGGCACATTTATGGGTTCCATGGAACGTTTGGACCAAAATGGATGATTCTATGACCAATCGGATGCAGTGGGATTATCTGAGGTCACAGGCGGGTCATTGGTAGGTACTATAATGGGTTCCATGAAACATTTGGACCAAACTGGATGATTCTTTGGCCAATCGGATGCAGTGGGATTATCTGAGGTCACAGGTGAGTCATTGGCACGTTTATAGTTTCCATGGAACTTTTGGACCAAAATGGATGGTCACAAGTGGGTCATTGGCATTTTCACGTGAATACGAACTTCACGTGTTGTTCGTGAATAAAAGACACGTGTAGTTGAGTTTTGTGTTTTTACTTGATATTTTTAAAAACACGTGAACACGTGCTTACGTGAAACTGGAAGTTCTAGTTCGTATTGGTAGCATTGTAAGCATTGGTTCGCATTGGGTGTATTTATGCACTTCTGTTCTAGTTTACTAAGTGCTCTATTTTGAAACCAGAGGTCATGAATCTCTTTTCAACTCAATCAATGAACTCGAACTTTTAAATTTAACGAAATGGGTCTGTGATCCGGTTAGAATTAACTCTTATGAAAAAAAACGAGTTGGATCATATTTCGGTTTATGCTTTGATCCAATAGATGGCGTAAAATTTTAATTTTTGTTTTTATGTGTTTAATTTTTATACAGTGTAGTTCGCAAACTATACATCGAACGGAGAGGAAAGGGTAGCTCGCAAACTAAATATCGGACGAGAGTGGCACTAATTGAAAAGGCATGTGCTCAGCGTGAAATATAGTTACCATACAATTTTTAAAAATCGGGATTTTAATTTTAATTTGAAATTAGTAGTTAAACTGACTGTAGCTCGCAAACTAAATATATATCGGGCAGAGACGAAAGTGGCACCAATGGAAGGTGCATTTGCTTCGCCTTCTTTTCAACTAAGTCAATGAACTCAACCTATCAAACTTAACGAAATGATCGAAAAAATTTGAAATTTTGCTTGTTTCTGTTTGCTTGCTCATTTAATCATACTTACTTTTTAACTTTTCTTTCTTTTGGCCTCGATAAGTAGTCCATAATTGAGTGTTATTAATTAATTTGTTAATTTTTGTAAGATCAATAAAAATACGTACAAAATGAACAAAACAATCGGACCAAAGAGACAAAGTAGAAGAGGTTACAACTTAAACGGAATTCTACGTCTACACTTACGATACTATCGAAACTGTTTCTTTTTTTTTGTACTGAAATGAATATAAAGGATGGTTAAATTTTAAGGGCTGATGTTGATTTTGAATAAAACACAAATAATTCAGAAAATTACTGTCAATTGTTTTTGTTATGATAATATTGGTATGGTTCAATTATGTATGAAACACAATATCGGCCGAATGGCTTCCGCGACCTCGGCGGCTGGAGGTGTCCGATGGTCCAAATTTTCTATGACGTTGAGGCATAATTGAGGTTCTATGCCGTTAATCTGCCGAATTATCTCATCCTTTTGCTCTTGAATTGTTGCTGGCTTATCAACGCACACCGTTTCTTTCAAATAACCCCAAAGAAAGTAGTCCAACGGTGTCAAATCACATGATCTTGGCAGCCAATTGACATCGCCACCACGTGAGATAATACGGCCATTGAATTTGTCGCGCAAAAGAGTCATTGTTTCATTAGCTGTGTGGCAAGGTGAACCGTCCTGTTGAAACCACATAATGTCCACATTTATATCTACTAATTCGGGCCTTAAAAAGTTCGTTATCATCTCACGATAGCGAACAACATTCACAGTACCTTCCTGACCGGCCTCATTTTGGAATAAATATGGCCCGATAATGCCGCCAGCCCATAAACCGCACCAAACAGTCACTCATTGTGGGTGCACTGGTTTTTCGACAATCACTCTTGGATTATCATTCGCCCAAATGCGGCAGTTCTGCTTATTGACGAATCCACTGAGGTGAAAATATGCCTAATCACTGAAGATGATTTTCTTCGAAAATTGATCATCCACTGTTGCCATTTCTTGAATAACTTTAACACGTGGCTCGATTATGTATCTTTCCATGGTTCAAATTGAGTTAGTCTGGAATTGAGAAATGCCAAATGAAATGCAGAAAAAACTTGACGTTTGGTGTGGTTCACATACAACATCGGCCCTTAACAAAAGCAAAGAATAAATTTTGTAATTTTTTTACTTGAAAACATTTGTATTTTATTCGGCTTCGGCTTCGGCTTCGGCCTTCGGCCGATTATTTACATTTTTCCGAAGAATCGGCTTCGGCTTCGGCAAAAATTCACGTTCGGTCGGACACTAAAAGAAACCGTATTCAAACTGGCATTCTAAATTCTCTTCTAACGATACAATATGCTCTAAAAAGAAATAACACATGCTGCCATAATTTTGAAATCACATATGATATTATAAGTTTTAAAAATAGTCGCAATTTAAATGTAAATTCTGATTTTTCAGAAGAGGAGGAAATATTTTTTGAGATGTAGATTTAAAAAATGATAGAGGTTCACTGTTTTTTTAATAACCGAGTCAAGCACTTGAATGAATAAAACATATTTTTAAAATTGAAATAATGAATTTGTTGTTATTAATAGTTTTTATTTTAAAAGCTTTTTGGTACAATTTTTCAACGGTAAGAATTTTGTGCTTTTATATATTTAAACGTGAAATATAATTTTAGACCCCATTAAAGTTCTTTAACGAAAAAAAAAGTAAAATTTAAAGTTTTATTGTAACATGATTGTTTATTTTATGTAATTTTTGTTTTTGCATAATAATTATATAATGTTTTAGGAACATTTTTAATGTTTTTTAATAAAAAATATTAATTAACATACCCGGAATAATTCATTTAGTAAAGCACTTTTCGCAGATTGTTCATTCAAAAAACAAAAATAATAATATTTTTTTACGATAATGGTACTTGAAAACCCGATTTTTTGATCTTAAAACTTCATTGATTTTAGGTTATGAAATTAAAACTATTTCTCTAAAATAAAAATCGAAGATTAAAAGTAGTATGGTATTTACTTTACAAGTGAAAAAAAAATTTGGTAGCAATCCTTGATTTAAGTACAAGATCCATTTGATTTAAGTCTTCCTGAGCCCTCCTGAATTATGCATTCGAAAAATATATAAAAAATAAAATTTTCTTTTGGTCGCTACAAAACTTAAATGGGTCCTTAAATCAATTTCAATATATTCAGTTTTCAATATATATTATACAAATATATACAAACGTTTGTATATTCACAGAATCATGTTTAATAAAAAAAAACAAATCTAGCCTTTTTTTAGCTTTTTTTTTTAAGCCGTCTAGCCTTTTCTAGCTTTTTTTTAAAGACCATCTAGCTTCTTTCCTCAAAAATTTCTGGCAACACTGGTGCTATCACAGCACACGATCAGTCGCTGTGCGAACTTCATGCTGTGAGGTTGCGGTCGCTTGCTCCTGCGTTGCCTTATTAAAATCGACAAACTACCATTCATACGCATGAATATGCGTTTGTTTATTGTATTTGTTTGTCTGTAATAGTTTTTTGTTTTTAAATAATAGGGATTTAATTAATTCGTAGAATTTTACTTAATTTTTAAACGAAGCTTGTAGTATTGAATATGTCAACGCAGTAGCAAGCGACCTCAACCAGTGCTGCCGTTTTACAATTTTGAATAGTAGTAAATTTCCAGTTTTTGGGGAGTATTTTGTTAGTTTTAGGAGTACTTTAGTTCTTGGAAATAATGACAAAAAATAACTTTAGCAAAACAAACTTATAATTATATATAAAATGTTATTATTTTCTCCTTTTTATTAATTTACCTTGTTTTTTCATTTCATAACAAAGTTTTTTCATTAAAATGGCTATAAATTTTGACATGATGGCAATATCACATAGCTTCATTCGTAATAGTTGAAGCCTATTAAGCATACATTTTTATCGGCTATGGACAGTAAGACTACTGTGCGTCAACGTACTGGTTGGTCTTTTGAAAAAATTGCTTCTGTAAGCGAGAGTGTCGCCGAAATTCCGACAACATCAATTCGGCATCGTTTTCAACAACTTCAAATTTCATTCGTTACAGAAACATGATAACAGAGTTCTTGTGGTCTCAACTGGAAGGGATGGATTTTTACGACATGTTGTTTCAGCAAGATGCCGCCACCTGCCACACCACGGATTAATTGCATTTATATCAAACAATGGATTTATTGCAGGAACGATTTCCATAACAAATTAAATCAATAAATGCTGATGTCAACTGGCCACCACGATCATGCGATTTAACGCCGTGCGATTTTTCTTTGGGTTTTCTGAAATCACAGGATTATGTGAATAAACCAGAAACAATTCTTGAGCTCAAATCCGAGATCCGACACGTCATCGGTGAGATACAGCCACATCTCTGTGAAAATGTCATCGAAAATTTCATGAAAAGTGTAATGGTTTGTCATCAGGGCCATTTGTCGGATATTTTATTCCATACATAATCGGAACATGTCTTTTTTACAATTCAATAAAAAAATCACGACTCTCTCAAAAAATACGCATCTTTAATTTGAAATAAGAAAGTGCACTCTTACTGAAACACCCTTTACACGTTGATTATCTAACATGTGAAAAAGTTAATGAATAAAAGTGGAAAGCACAAATTTTTTTAAAGTATATACAACTTTTGCTGTTTTACGATTTCTTGGACTTTGTTTTGGTATAACAAAATGTTAGTAATTAATCGTTTACTATCTTTTGTTGTTGCTTAATCTAACGATATATAATCTTCAATACTAAACTGCAGAAACTGAAATTTCGTTAAATTTAAAACAATGAGCATAACTTCCACAAATGGAAAGATATCGCCGAATGGAGTTAGATTCACATAACGTATGTTATTAACTAGAAGTTTGCTTACTTATTTTCCAAATTCGCGAATTTTTTCCATTTGACCGCCTCGTTACACTGTGCGGCATAATGAAAGACAAGGTCAACAAGAAAATTAACGAATAAAATGAACGAAAAAAGGAAGCTTTCAGAAAAAATTATTTTTACATTAATGGCGAGAACAAATTAGGCCGTTTTGAGCTATTAATAAATAGTAGTACTTTTTGTGTTTGGGGAGTATAGTAGTACTCAAGAGTCAATAGGAGTAAAATACTCCGATAGTAGTACTTTCGGCAGCGCTGACCTCAACCTTTAAGCATGAAGTTCAAACAACGACTGAACATACAGTGGCTCACAGCTTATTTCGTGCAGACGATGTGTTAAACTTTGAAATGCTATAACTTGGTAACTAGTACTGGTAATGAAAAAATTTAAACGACATTTGTTTGCTAGTAATTATTCATTTAAATATAAACTTTCATTTCTTTATATAAAAGTCTACTAAAAAGATAATAAACAAAAAACTGAAAAAGCAGCAGAATTCAACGCCACAGCTTATTTCGTGCACACTGTTTTTACATGTAAGCTTTTGAACGTGATGCCATTATCTTCTTTTTCTCGTTCGCTGTTTTTATCTTGACTGATGTCGTGATTCTTCTGATCGGAGTTAACAGTTATTTTTAGTCTGGACTTAAAACCTTAAGTGCACAAATTGATTTGTTTTAAAAATGGGCCGTCGCACAACAATATAACAGCACGAATTAGTTTTATTTCACTTTAAACAAGAAAAAATCCAACCGCAAATAGCTGAAATAGTAAAATTGAGACCCTCTACAGTGCAGTACATCATCCAGCGCTTTTTGCAAGAAAATCGTGTGGCTGATAAGGCCAGAAATGCTCCTAATAAAATATGTACATAAGCGGACGAGCGACTTATTCTGCGAAAAATCGAAGAATATCTGAGGCTTTAGGGTCCCAAATTGGCCACAGAGGTTGATAAGGAGTTGGGCAAGAAATGCTGTGCCGAAACAATTCGTCATCTGCTGCGGGCCAACGAGTTTAATGGTCGAGTAACACGCAACAAATCTTATATTAATAAAAAAAATCAGTTATGTCGACTGAACTTCGTCAAATAAAACGTTTTATATTCTAGGACACTCTGGAATGACGTCATTTTCTCGGACGAGTTTAAGTTCAATATTTTTGGCTCCGAAGGAATGCAATATATATGGCGTAAGGCTTATACCGAGCTGAACAATAACCATCTCAAGCCTACAGTAAAACATGGTGGCGGCAGCGTAATTGTTTTGGCCTGTATGGCTGCATCGGGCGTTGGAAAATTAGTTTTTATTGGAGGCATTATGGACAAGACAATGTACCTAGATATTATAAAAGAAAATTTGCTTCAAAGTATCGACACCTTGGGCGTACGAGAGACATTTCGGTTCTACCAGGACAACGACCCAAAACAAAAATCGAGAATCGTCCAGTCATGGTTGATTTGGAATTGCCCGCATCTTATGAATCCGCCTGCACAGTCACCCGACTTAAATGTAATAGAAATTTTGTGGGCAATTTTGGAGAGTGGCGTTCGCAAGCGGAATATTTCCAATAAAAAGTAATTAAATAATGCATTCATGGAGGAATGGCAACAAATACCCCCAGATATTACAAAAAGTAAGTAGAGTAAATGGATAGCCAGTAAATGGATTAAAGATGTAATTTAACAAAATGGCGGCCACACAAAATATTAAAAAAAGACTAACATATTACATTTTCTTAAGATTCAGTGGAGTGCACGAAATAAGCTGTGGCGTTGAATTTTGCTGCTTTTTCAGTTTTTTGTTTATTATTTTTTTAGTAGACCATTATATAAAGAAATGCAAGTTTATATATAAATATATAATTACTAGCAAACAAATGTCGTTTTAATTTTTTCATTACCAGTACTAGTTACCAAGTTATAGCATTTCAAAGTTTAACACATCGTCTGCACGAAATAAGCTGTGAGCCACTGTATGTTGTGATTGTAACAATGAACTAACTCGTGCTTTTCGTTCAGTGTTAACTTGAAAAACAAAAGCTTTGCAATACAAACACAAAACTTTGAATGTATTAGTTTGCGCACCCCTGTTTTAGATGCAAACCCAATCAGCCAAACAAGCTTGGAATAAGCTTTAAACAAGCTTACAAACGTAAGCCTCATGCTTGGATAACGCTTTCATTTACTATTGTAGAACGCTTACATGTAATTGTAGGATAAACGAAAGTGAACCCTTGGAATAAAATTCCTTACTTCAAGCTTAATCCAAGTGTTGTTTTTACAATTGGATATAAGTGTTTTAATAAGCTTTTTCCAAGTGTGCTACATTCAACAAATAAATTAGCACTCGCGAAAAATTTTTATTCCGTGGCTCAGTTGGTAAGCCACTTGTTTATTTGAATTATTGTGATTTGGACATCCAAGGTTCAATTCCCAACCGGAACATTTATATTCAAAAATTCTTGTGTTTGCTACACCAGGGATCGAACGCGCGACCCACCGCATATGATTCGGACACTCTAACAGCTTGCCGTAAGCCTTATGGCTGGTGAGCGAACAAAATGAAAATAAAATACATTTATGTATGTATATATGAGAGCATCACAACTTTGAACAGTTGTACAACTATTACTGTTGTCAGCGTTTTCTAAGTATGATTGCAACAAACTTACTTAATGCAAGCCTTTCCAAGTATTATTGTGCATCACTTGCTTTTTGTGTTTTACACAATAGTTATATAAAGGAACTTGGAAATTTATTACCTGGGCAAGTGTTTTTCAAGCGTGCTTGGATAAGGCTTGCTTTTTGTATTGCATGTAAGCTTTATCCAAGCACTATTTCTAAATGGCTGATTGGGAAGATCATATTAAGTGAATAGAAAGCGACATCTATTGGGTATAAGCATACAACGATATATAATGCCAATAGTATTTTTCATAAGCGTTAAATCTAATCGGAACACCCTCTTAACGTGGAGTAGAGCACCAATGCTGCGAATTCCTTTAAAACAAAACCAACACAAGCAAAAATAACAAAACAAAAACAAAGAAAGCAGCAGACACAACATGCAAGCAGCTAATGATTGATTTTCTTATATAAAAATCTAGATTATTCTTCTAAGCTTTTGCTATTTTGTGACTTTGATATAATAGTAACAAAATCCAAAATTAGATATCCGTTTAGCGCAGGATATATCTGATACTTTAGTATATATATATATGATGTTTGAACGATGAGTATTAATGGATGTAGGTATGACCTTAAACATTTTTTTTAAAACGACTCCATACAAACCGCGCTGTAAAAAACCGAAAATGCATTTTTTGAGATATGAACAGCTTACTTTTTTTTGAAAAAGTAGGCAACACTAGCAAAAAATTCCAAAAGTATATTATTTTTTATTAATAATCGCTTTTCAATTGCTTTCTAACGATACTTCATTTACAAAAGTTGGGGTAACACATGACAGAGATATGATTTATTGAAAATGACTCCATTTTCAAGATTTTTACTTTGATCAAAAATGGCTACTCCATAACTTTAGAAAAAATTGCGACATAAAAAAAAATTACTTCTATTCTTGAAAGTGGAAAAGGAGCATGAGGTAAATTTTGGAAAAAAATATTTGCTTAGGCTTGGAATGGCCGGCATAAGTTTAGCATAAGTAAATTATCGAAATAATTTAGTATTTGTGAACTGATTAAAAAAACCAAAACAAATTTCTTTTAGTTGAAAATCGAAGTTATCATAAAATAAAAATGAATTTCAAGTTTATTGAAAAATATGATCTTATATGTTGTTTCTGAGATAAAGTTGGCATTTCCAATACATTTAAAACCGTAAAACATTTGAATATACGGTAGGAATCTGAGCGGAGCTCGGTCGCCCAGGTACTTATGATAATATTGGTATGGTTCAATTATGTATGAAACAAAATATCGGCCAAATGGCCGCCGATTCGGCAAACCTCTATCCGATGGTCCAATTTTTCGATGACGCTGAGGCATAATTGAGGTTCTATGCCGTTAATGTGCCGAATTATCTCATGCTTAAGCTCTTGAATTGTTGCTGGCTTATCGACGTACACCTTTTCTTTCAAATAACCTAAAAGAAAGAAGTCCAACTGTGTCAAATCACATGATCTTGGCGGCCAATTTGTCGCGCAAAAGAGTCATTGTTTCGTTAGCTGTGTGGCAAGTGGTACCGTCCTGTTGAAACCACATATTGTCCACATTTATATCTACTAATTCGGGCCTTAAAAAACTCGTTATCATCTCACGATAGCGAACAGTAACTGCCTGACCGGCCTCATTTTGGAATAAATACGGCCCGATGATGCCGCCAGCCCATAAACCGACATAAACAGTCACTCTTTGTGGGTGCATTGGTTTTTCGACAATCACTCTCCGATTATCATTCGCCAAAATATAGAACTTGATGGTGATGGTAAGGCTGTGGATGCAGTACTTGATATAGCGAAGAAAATTGGAGCAGATGTATATGTGAAGCTGTAATCGATGATGCTTACATACTCAAACGCAATGTTAATGCTAATAAGAAGTCCATTATTGTTAAATTTAGCAATAAGAAAGCAAAAAGCGCATTTATGAGACGAAAAGCTAAATTAAAGTCAATTGATGATCTCAAGAATGTGTACGTCAACGATTATCTCTCCAAAAAGTCCTCAGATATTTTTAAGCATGCCAAGCTCTTTGATAGGAAGTAGAGGTGCTGTTGTTGGCGTTGAAGCTGTATCTATTGATGAAGGTTTTAAGCTGAATAATCAACTTCAACTTCAAATATCATACAATTAACTAATTTTTGTTTTTTTTTATATATTGATTTCTAATTATTTTTTTTTTTAACTTTATTGATGAATTACTTTTCAAATATTGATTCTTATAATTCTATTGTAGATGAAAACACTTCGAATCTTTTCAATATACTCTCTGTTAATGTAAGAAGCATCTCATCGCTTAATAAATTCAACAAGTTCAAGAATGAATTGTATAAATTGTCTGTTCTTCCCACTATAATTGCGGTACAAGAAACATGGTTTGATGAAAACTGTACAAGCATATATTCAGAGCTGTAAAATTTGCATTCATATTCAGAATTCTAAGTACAAGTGAATAAGGACAAAAGAATGCTATTCATTGAAAACAAAATTGATCCATGAATAAAATTTTCAATTCACATTCAATTTCAGAAAATTGATTTATTATTCATTTCGATTATTCATTTTTCTTTATTCAGAATAATGCATTCATTTTTTTATTCAAATGAATGCTATTCATAAAGAATGCAATTCACAAAGAATCGTTATTCATTTTGCATTCATGCATTCATTTTTTATTCATTATTCATTTTTTATTCATTATTCATTATTCATTTTTTATTCATTATTCATTTTTTATTCATTATTCATTTTTCATTCATTTATTCATTTTTTATTCATGAGATAACACTATTTTCACTCAATTCACGCGAAGCTACCCAGTTGCAAATTTAAAACTGAAAATTTACTTCAATTAAAAATATAAAACAATTAGCCCAAGGCCCCGGTTATTGCGCTGTTGCACCAAACTAAAAATATACTACTTTGGTTGCAAAATGAACACCGCAGGCATGAATAAAAAATGATTAATGAATAAAAAATTAATAACGAATAAAAAATTAATAATGAATAAAAAATTAATAATGAATAAAAAATGAATGCATGAATGCAAAATTAATAACTATTCTTTGTGAATTGCATTCTTTGTGAATACCATTCTTTATGAATAGCATTCATTTGAATAACAAAATGAATGCATTATTCAGAATAACGATAAATGAATAATAGAAATGAATTATTATTGAATAATTATTGAATTATTAATTTTTAAAAATTGATTGTGAATTAAAAATTTTATTCATGAATCAATTTTGCATTCATTGAATGTATTCTTATTTCGTTATTCACTGATTCAAAATTTTGTAGAAGCAATCAAATTGAATGCATTCTTTTACAGCTCTGCATATATTCAATCCCAGGTTTCAGCGTGGTTCACTGTTGTAGAAAAGATGCGTTTGGTGGAACCTCCATATATATAAATAAAGATATAAAATACACAGTTTTGTTAAATAAAAGTGAAAATTTTTTGGATATCATTATGATTTCCCTACTAAATTTTAAAATTCGCGGCAAGTCCTTAATACTATCTTCACTGTATAGATCACAGAAGTGCTCTTTACAATGTTTCTATACAAGCCTTGAGAATATACTGCCAGGAGTTAATAGCTTGCCTTCTATATTTCTTGGAGATTTTAACATTGATTTACTGTGTCTGAATAATCTCAATCAGAACTTGATTAACACGTTCTCAGAGTTTAATTTAGTATCTCGTCATAGCCTAGTTACGAGACCTCAGAGTGGGTCCTGTATTGACTGCATCTTCAGTAACTTAACATGTGATATTCAAATTAGTTCAATTGAAACGTTTTTAACGGATCACAACATTTTAATCTGTACTCCAAATCTTACATTTTCCTTTAATGAAACTGTAATTGAAAAAAAGGTTTGTTTTAATTACAATAAGTTTGCAAGTTTTTTGGACCAAAGTTTACCTACACGGTTAAAAATCTTGGAGTAAATTTTAAACTTTTTTGGATTACATATAGGACACGTCCAAAAAAAGATTACTTTTTAATCCAATGAAAAGTTTTAAATTTTCCAATCCAAAAAGGATTTA
This sequence comes from Tetanocera ferruginea, assembly GCA_958299015.1. Taxonomy (NCBI): domain Eukaryota; kingdom Metazoa; phylum Arthropoda; class Insecta; order Diptera; family Sciomyzidae; genus Tetanocera; species Tetanocera ferruginea. Next base: position 59,519,227 of record OY282642.1, read on the forward strand.
TTTTTAATCCGCAAAAAGTTTAAAATTTTTTAATCCAAAAAGGAATAATTTTTAATCCACAGAAAGTTTAAAATATTATAATCCAAAAAGGATTAGGTTTTAGCCCAAAGAAACTTTAAATTATTGTAATCCGAAAAGGATTATTTTTTAATCCACAAAGGTTTAACATTTTCTAAACTGTATTAGGCGGTATGTGACAGGGCAACGTCTGCGCTGGAATACTAATGCTCCTATAATTTTGGAGAAAAACATTGCTGGTCATAACAGATTTTAGATTCAACGTCAGCATTAAATTATTCGTACATTGCATATATATAATGCTTACACATTTTTAAGTTGAAATTCATTCAATTCATTCAATTCATTCAATTCATTCATTAAATTAATTTGACGTAAATAGGGTTTTTCACTCTCAACATGTACTGATTATCAATGGTTTTCCGTTTTGACTCAGCTAAATGTAAATAAATAATCCAAGCATTGAGCAATAATGCAACTCTTAAGGAACGAGTATGTTATACAAAACCTTATAGAAGTATATAATAAAGTTCTTATATTGCCATGAACTTCACTATTTATACGTTAAGGGTATTCATGCAAATAGGCAATGCCTTATAAGTGGTATAAGCCGTATAAGTTTATCAGCCTTATAAATGAACTGCATGGAGAACCGTTTGCACAAACGAGACATATTTGCTCTACGATTTAAGGTTGGAAAAAATATTACAACACTGGTTTTCATGTAAGCATGCTCATTGACGTAACATTTTTTCCGTTTCGTTCCTTTTCGTTTTGTGTCGTAAGTGAGCATCAGCCTTTAGGGGAGCAATCGATCTGACAAACTTATACCAGCAATCAGCAGTTTATAGGCATGCTGAAAGTTGACTTTTAAAAGTTAACAGCTGACATATCTCTGCAAATGCACAATCGATTTTAGGGGACTTTCACACAATCTGCCTGATTAAAATAACTAATTGCCCAAGATATTAGATTGCTGCTTTGCATGAATACCCTTATTATGTATTATAAAACACTGTTTAATGTTATAACATGTTATATTGTTAATGTTATTTGGTTTAGATTTTATTAAAAATTTTGTTTTATTTATTTTATAAATTTTAATAAACTTAATTTAATAAACTTCGGATGCTTTAACAACTATATTAAGCGTAAATTTCGTAGTTGTAGAAGTTTTCAATCTTAGGTAACATAAACACTTAGGGAATTCACAGTTTGCTTCTAAAGTTAACACCTGGCAACTTTAGAAAGATATTTCAATCGAACTGTGAGCACCTTTTTTTTGTGTTTTGGAGCTAAATTGCAAAAATAGTTTTCAAAAATTTGAAATTTGTTCAATAACATGCCTCGAATGAACGGAAACGAAGAATTATGGAAAAATGTATTTACTTCTTCGACGATGCATTCTTCTTCCATTTTTTGCAACAAAATTAAATCAGCTGATTAGTGATACCACATTAACACAAAAGAAAGACATGAGCAGAAGTGAGATAACTTTAACAACAAGTGGTATCTCAAGTTTGTACGTAAAACAAAAACAATCAAAGTTAACACGTGCTAAAATGTTCTAAAGTTAATAGACGGCAAAGTTAACAGAGCAGATAATACAGAACTGTGAGCACCCTAACTATTTCCTGAAAATATTCCTTTAATGTAAATTTGTAGTCCAAAAATAGTCTTAAACTTAAACTTTTTCGGATTAAAAACAATTAAACTAATGTATGGAATAGAAAATAGTACTTTTTGGATTAAAAATTCCTTTAAACCAAAGTTTGGATTAAAAACAAGTCCAAAATTTTTAACCATGTAGTTATGATTTTTCTAACGGCGCATCTATTAATTGATAAAACTTCATTGACACATTTTCTTCAGCAGCAAATAAATCTTTTCATAACGAATTTAAAAATGTTGATATTAGGCAGAAAATCAGTCCCTGGATGTCTGATTCCTTATTGCGTTTAATTGAATACAAAAAAAAGTTATTACATGCTAGGAGAAAAAACAGAGGTAATAATTCCATTTCTCAAAGTTTAAGAAGAATAAGCAAAGTTATTCACTTTTGCAGCAAACAATTAATGAATAATTACTAGTGTCCGACCGAATGTGAATTTTTGCCGAAGCCGAAGCCGAAGCCGATTCTTCGGCAAAATAGAAATAATCGGCCGAAGGCCTAAGCCGAAGCCGAATAACAAACATATGTTTTCAAGCAAAAAAAATTATAAAATTTATTCTTTGCTTTTGTTATATATTCATTTCAGTACAAAAAGACTTACTGAAATCATTAAATTCGAGTAAAACGCAAGAGTTTTTCTGCACAATTCGGATGTTTCTGTAATTGATTTATTGACGTCAGGATAACGTAGAAAAAAATGTACTCTATTTTCGATCCAGTCGAAAAAAGCTTCAAAAATGTACTACTACTTAGAGAATAAAAGTGCCACATAATATTTATAAGATTTCTTTTTAAAGCTTATTTATAACAGGGGGTATAAAAAAGGAAGGAGGAGAGATATTTTCTAAGAAGAAATCTCCTTGTTTTTCAGTAAAAATCTTCTTATAGATAAGATATCTTTTTAATTTCTTCTAAAATCCATATTTTCAAGAAATTTTTCATATAAGACTTCGTGTATGGTTTATTCGTTATTTCTCATTTATTTATTCCATGTTGAGAAGAAAAGTAAATCATTAAATTAATTTAAGATGACACAAATTTTAAGAAGAACATCTTCTTGGTTAAAAACCATAGAGAAATCTTCAATTCATAGAGAAACAAATCAATTCGCAAGAAAAACAAAAAAATGATAACAATTCATTTTATACATATGTATGTAACCAATGATTACTTGAATCAATAAGATTTAAAAATCATAAAAATAATCAATAGTTAAAATTAAAAAGCTTTATGTTGTAAGCTAAAAAAAGCAAGTTATCAGCAGTTTCCCCAAGAAGGTTGGTACGTCTATCCATATACAGCTGCCCAGCATCGCTAAAAAGTTGTGCACAACTCATCAAAGAACAGAAAAGAAGAGAAAAACAAAACGAACAATGGAAAATGTTTCAAATGTAGAGTTTTGAACGGAGCTCACTGAATAATTCAAAAAATTCTAAAAACTTTTAAAAAAATTGTTTGACAACGCAAAAACATTCGGCAAAAATAATCGGGTATTTCGTCCGAAGCCGAAGCCGAAGCGGAAGGTCAAAATATAGGTCGATTATACCGATTACCGAAGCCGAAGCCGAATAATCGGTCGGACACTAATAATTACTATTCACGTAACATTGAACAATGCAATGGTGATGTGAGAAGAACTTGGGCTTTTCTTAACAAAGAAATGGGCAAAAAAAAAAATATTTCTTCTGACTTAGTAGATGAACATGGTGATCGCATATTGACTGATGATCGTAAAGCTGAAACATTTAACAATTTTTTTTTCAATACTATTCACAATATGCGTTTACATTTTGAAGAGAGAAGAGATAATTTCAATCTTTTTCGTACTTTAATTCCCATTTCTGACAACTTTAATCTTGCTACTGTGACCGGAGCGAATATAGATAGCATTCTAAATCAGCTGAGACCTAATAAGAGTCCTGGTCTTGATAAAATAACTTTGAAGATGTTACTTGTCAGAAAATCTCTAGTCTGCAACATTATTGCTAACATTTTCAATAGCATGATTAATGAATCCGTTTATCCTGATGTACTTAAAATTCATAAAGTTATTCCGATTCCAAAAGGAGTTGGGTCCAACAGCATTGGAAACTTTCGCCCAATTTCCATCCTCTCAATTATTGATATTATATTTGAGAAAATAATATTTGAGCAATTGACAGAATATCTGGAGAGAAACAATTTTTTCTTTAATAGGCAATAAGGCTTTAGAAAGGGTGCAGGTACGGAGGATGCTGTGCTTAATGTAATTGAGTTTATTTGCAGTGGTTTGGATGAAGGGTGTAAGGGAGTTGCAGGTGTCTTCTTCGACTATTCGAAAGCTTTCGATCTCGTTGATCATGACATTTTGTTTTCTAAACTAGGTACACTTGGATTTTCCTCTTTAACTTTGAATCTATTTCGAGATTATTTGTGTAATAGGAAACAATTAGTTCAAATTGATGAAGCAACAAGTAGCTGCCAATCCGTAGAATGTGGAGTTCCCCAAGGAAGTGTTCTTGGACCCTAAATATTTGAAATATATATAAATGACTTAAAAAACATTGATTTCAATGGGAAATTATTTATGTTTGCTGACGATATTTGCCTTTTTTATAAATATAGTCATATTGAAGTTCTAAAAGCACAAATCGAGCGTGATACTTCATTTGTTTCAAAATTTACTCAAATAAACAAATTGATTTTAAATAAAAAAAAAAACGAAACTGGTACGGTTCAAGCCTTCTAATTATAGGGGTCTGATTCAATTAGATTTCAATTCGAGGGTAACACAATTGTAGAATCAGAGAGTGTGAGGTATTTGGGAGTGCACATTAACAGTAATTTGCTATGGGACTGCCATATCAACAGATTAAAAAGCATAATTTCCTCGGGTATCGGTATATTGTACAAATTTAGACACAAAATTAACACTGCAACAAAAATGTTGATCTATCAATCCTTGATTCACTCACATTTAACTTACTTACCCATAGTGTATGGTAGTAATATACAAATAGTAAGATGTCGCTTGGAGTTGACAAAACAACGTGTTTCTTTTGCTGGACCAAACGAATTCAATCAATTACCAGATTATCTAAAAAATATTCAAACTTTGTCTATTTTTAAAATTAATTTAAAAAAGTATTTGCTTGATAATGTTGAGATGCTATTTACATTTTGATCTTGACTCGTTCATTTCTTTTTTTTTAACTTATCCTGAAATTTGTTATTAATACTCATTTTTTTTTTTTTTTGTATATTTTATATAAATTGTAAATTATATTGTAAAATAAGTATTTGCTTCATAATGTTGAGATGCTATTTACATTCTGATCTTGATTCGTACATTTTTTTTTTTTCTTTTTAACTTATCCTGAAATTTTGAAATTTTGTTATTAATACTCATTTTTTTTTTCTGTATATTTTATATAAACTGTAAATTATATTGTTGCCATTCAGCCCCTACAATGTCTTCGTGGCGTTGAGGCACTACTTGTTATATAAAACTTATAATTATGTATAATAAATAATTCTCTAACAAAAAAAAAAAAAAAAATGCGGCAATTCTGCTTATTGAAATCCAATAAGGTGAAAATGTGCCTCGTCACAGAAGATGATTTTCTTCGAATATTGATCATCCACTGTTGCCATTTCTTGAATAACTTCAACGCGTTGCTCGATTATGTCTCTTTCCATGGTTCAAATTGAGTTAGTCTGAAATTGAGAAATGCCAAATTAAATGCAGAAAAACTTGACGTTTAGGTGTGGTTCACATTCAACATCGGCCCTTAACAAAAGCAAAGAACAAATTTTATAATTTTTTTTTACTTGAAAATATTTGTTTCTTATTCGGCTTCGGCTTCGGCCGATTATTTCCATTTTGACGAATAATCGGCTTCGGCAAAAATTCACGTTCGGTCGGACACTAGTTGTTTCTAAGACAAAGTTAGCATTTTCGATACATTAAAAACCGTAAAACATTTGAATATACGGTAAGAATCTGAGCGAAGCTCAGTCGCCCAGGTACTTTTTTACTAATGTGAAACTATTTTGGGACTTTTGGTAAAGAAAATTTAAGGTTGTTGCAATCCTCGATCGTATACAGACAGACGACTGCTGTTTTATCAGAAAGAAAAAAGAATTAGTTTATTTTTAAAACCACGTTCTTTCTCCTTTTACTTAATATTTCTGCAAAAATACGTGATTGATTTTTATGTTCATGGTCCAGCTTTTTATACCACCATGCACTTTGCGTAAGGGGTATATTCATTTTGGAGTATATTAATTTTGTCACAACGTGCATAACGCCCATAAGGAGGCGTGGTAGATATTGAAAAGTATATATTTTTCTGGTCAGCATAACCACCTGAGTTCATTTACCCATGTCGGTCTGTCTGTCGGAAGAGGCTAATATTAAAGCAAAAAACCAAATATTCGGTATGTGTACAGTTCATATCTAAGGCATGTTAGAGCAAAACTAAAATGGGTGTCATCCACCCCAAAATTGAAAACTATAAAGAGGCGTGGAGGTATTTTAACTTAGGTCAAGCCAAAGATATATCGTACCTTACTAGTTTTGTTATGAAAATCTCATGAAATTATTAAAAGTACCGAAAAACTTGTTTTGAACACTTAACGCGTTTTTCTCGAAACAGGTTTTTTAAAATCGGTGTGCAAGATTGAGTGGTGTCCGTGGCATGCAGGTTAAGTGTGTGGCTTAGCATGCTCGAGAGCCCGGGTTCGATCCCCAGCCGCGGCGAAAAAGTTTTTTTCAATAAAAAATTTTTCTGATCGGTCACCACCTCTCTGCAGACAATGGCAAACCTCAGAGAGTAAATAATGCCATGTAAAGCTTCTTGAGAACATGAGCCGTTCGGAGTCGGCATAAAACATGTAGGTCCAGTTCTCGGTCAATTGTGTGCAAACATTTAATAACACACACAACACAATTGATCATAAGAAGCTCGGTCAAAGTCCTTTCAAGGGCTGAAATGGCCAATTTGTTTTTTTTTTTTTTTTTGTGCAAGATTGAGCAATAAGTTTTGAACCAATTAACGTCAAAACTCCTGAGTAATTGAAAAAAATATATTTTTTAAGGGTTTGACTTCGAGTTTTTGTTTTTGTCCTAAGATTCAAGGTTTTTTTAATTTTAGTTCCGCGTAGCCACCATTTTGTTTCTAATTAAATTTTTGGAAAAAAACTCTTAGTCAGCCTTTCACATTAGGTTTAAGCTCTTACCAAATTGTTATACCCTAAACCTGAAAGGTGAGGCTATATTAACTTTGTGGAAACGTTTATAACGCATAGAACGAAGCAAGTGCGATAAAGAAAAGTATATATATTCTTGATCAGCGTCACCTCGTTAGTCGAGCTACTCATGTCCGTCCGTCCGTCTGTGTGTTGTCCGTAAACACAGGATAAGAAGAAGGAATTGAGATAATTGGATGAAACTTGGTACACATGATCACATGGACCCAAGGATCTGCACTATTGAATATTTTTGGAATCCATTAATGGAAAAATGGAGATCATCCGCCCACAGACACGCCCACCTCCCATACAACCCAAAAATTGAAAACACAATTAATAAGCACCTGCTTAACTCACAGAGATAAAATTTGGCAAGTATGTTTTTTATAACAAAACAAAAATGGTGTTGAAAAATGCAGATCATCCGCCCACGAACACGCCTACCTCCCATACATTGAAAACTGGATATACAAGCTTTTAATTAACCTACAACAATAAAATTTCGTGGGTAATGTGTTTTATATCAACACAAAAATGTCTTCGAAAAATGGGTGTCATCCGCTCACAGACACGCCGTCATCTGCCTGCGGACACGCCTACCTCCCATACAACCCAACAAGTTTAAAACTCAATAAATAAGGTTGTGTTCGTCAAAGAGAAATTAAATTTGGTATGTATGTATTTTATACTAAAACTGAGGTGTGTTCAAAAATTGGGGGTCATCCGTCCATGAACACGCCCACCTCTCATAGCGAAAGCACAATAAAAGCAATAACTGTGAGCTACAGGAATACAATTTGGTATGTGTTAATTTTTCATCAACATTTAAATGTATATATATATATACATATATATATATTTTAATGTATATTTTATATAAAAGAAAATTTATTTATTTATTTTAAAGAAAGTCTAAATTCTTTACTTGTTTCTATTTTTGTACTGCTTTATTTACGCACGTGTAACGCGGAAGTGACGTCACGAAAAACAAACCCAATTTTTTTTTATTCAGAATGAATTTTTCGTCTTTCGATTCTGTGCAGCTTCACCTGAAATTTCACTGAAATCTCCATACAAAAGATGACATTTCTAAAAAAAGCGTGAAAATATCACCACTGTTTCGACAAACCAGTACTATGTTTCGCTGCGGAAAATCTAGTACTTTATTCCGCAACATGTATCTAGCAATTTGCCACCCACCCAGTCTTGAGAAGTTGTGCTAGAGATATTTATCAAGATATTAATTCCAAGCACCCGGCTTCGGTTAAGATAAAATTAAGTTCCACCAACAAAATAAAATTTTAATTTTGTAACTTAAGTATTCTCTCTCTATTTACTTATTAACAAGAAATTATATAAAAATATATAAGGTCCCACTTCTAAGGCATTCGCTTACAAAAGTGATATTATGACAAAAAAAATTAAAATGCATTTTTCAACTTCCAAGCATTTATATTTTCCATCGCTTTGCGTTTACTTTGATTTTATATTACTAAGCATCTAATCTTTCTCCTTATATTCAATATGTATCCCAACAGGTGAAAGAAACACCAAAGAGCACTCAAAATATTTGCATAGCTAGCTCATGACGAAACAGAGTCACTGCGATTTCCACTAAAGTGTCACTTAACCACCTTTCATCTTACATCAATTTTTAACTGTATTCCCAAAGAGATTTTTCGTGTCAAAATAAAGTGCACATCAAAGAAAATGATGAACAAAAATGGCAACGAGGTTGACGTTTCGGCAAATTAAGAAGAACTTGAAATTTACATACCAACCTTGAAATATTTGTTCATAGTAAATTTATTCCGATGACTTGAATCAGATAAAAAATGCTCTACCCTTACACAATAATTTATTTATTCATTGGTTGGCTGCATCATTAAGCACTTCAAGATGAAGATGAACCTATCCAGAGTGTCCTAGTGTTTAACAAAAACACATTATACAAATTTTAGCTGTTCTCAATATGAGAAATATTTCCACGATTTTATGTTCAAGATTTATTTGAATTTCATTTTCGTAATGTTCATATAATTTAGTACCATGTAACAGGCATATTTGTAAAGACGTGTCAACGCAATGTAAAGCGCTTTCAAAATTTTTAACAGGTTTTCTTAAAAATTGTTTTCAAAGTCGGTGACCGAGATTTCTCCAAAGCGCCTGAACCGATCAGTAGTAAATTAAAACATAAGCTTGCTGAGTATACATTGAAGTAATTAATATTCGGTTTTTTCTCTTTGAAAAATATTTTTTTAAGGTAATTTAGGACCAATTTTTTGTCAAAATAAGGGGCATACCATGCAAAGCAGTATATTTTAGCAAAAAAAAAGCAACATTTCTGATTTTTAACAACGGGGCAGTGAACCTACATAAGTTAAGTCCCTTATGGCACTTCATCTTTTTTCTGGCTCATCACTGCAATGAGAAAAAATATATATATATTTAGTTAAGATATCGTCAATGAGATCATGCTTAAAAATTAACCAGACTTTTTCTCAATTTTTCCTTTTATATACGTATGTATAATGTTATGTACTTGATTTTATTCAATACCGCATATCAAGTTATTACTACACTTAGAAAAAAAAGTACATTAAACAACCGTAAAATTGACATTTTTAGTTGACAAAAGTCGTCAGACATTAAAAAATGTTAAAATTGATATTATCCTAATGTACTTTTTACATTACGAAACCTACATTTAAAAAGGTATAACTGTAACATAATAATGTTATTTTAACACTTAAAATATCAAAAAGTATCAGTAAATTAATACAGATAAAAAAAATGTATTGAAAAATAATTTGCCACGAGTGGGAATCGAACCTGGGCTCCGGGCACCCAAAGTCACACTCTTAACCTGTGTGCCATGGTCATTTGCATGTCTTAACGGCTCAGCTCTTAAATAAACATTACATCTGCTTGTTGTTGACATCTACATTTATAATGTTAAATGGATATGAAATATGAAATATGAAATATGAAGTACAGTAAAAAATGATGAACTAAAAACATTTTAAATATTATTTTAACATTAATAATTGATATTGCAACGTAAAACATTACATTATCAATTTGATATTTTTCTTATCAATTCAACACAATACATGTTAACTTAACATTTTCTTACGTAAAATCCACATTTTCTGATTTACATTGGAAATAACATTAAAAAACGTTAATTTTACATGGCAGCTTTTTTTTGAGTGTACCACAACCATCTTTTCGCCAAGGAAGAGTTACGTTTGTTTAAAATCGATTACATTTTAATTGGCAAATTGATGTCGTGTACGTCACGCGTAAAATATATATCGCACACCGTCTTCAAGAGTGACACAACTCAAAATTTTTCAATTTCGACTTCTATATCTATATCTATATCTATATCTATATCTATACTATTATATAAAAGGCTTCTCACGTATCTACGTAGACGTGTAACTCAAGAACTACTCAACCGATTTTTGTAATTCTTTCACTAACATAAAGCAACATGTTTAACTTGGTCGTTGGCGTACTCTTTTTCTTTAAAACTGCTCTTAAAAGTTATTAAAACTTGAGTTAAAAAAGTAGCCAAAAAAATCAAATCCAAAAAACATTGCTGCATTGAATCGTTAGATACACAGCCAGCGCGCTGCAGCGTAAAGCTTTCTCGCTCTTTTCCTCTCCGATTGCGTTTGTTGTTATTGTTTCTTTTACTTAAAGTCAGTGTTGCCGGAATAAATTTATTTTTATAACCAAAACACAAAATAAAAATAGCCAAAATGTAAAAATAATAGCCAAAAGATAAAATTGCTTTAGAAAAAATAATCATACCTTTTTTAACTAACTAGTTTTTGTAGAACATAGTATCGTTTTTTACTGGAAACAAATTTACAAACATGTTTGTTTTTAAATATGGTTTAAAAAATTATATGTTATGAATATAAGACCATGTTTTAAACATTTTTAGGGCATATATCCTTTAAATAGACGGACCTTTAATATAGAAGGCCCTTAGCTCATTTATTTTTTACTTGATATGAGAAGAAAAACTTTATAAAAACAAGGTTTGCATTTTCGGAAGTAAAAAAAGTATTATATTTTTTTTAGCTTTGAACCAAGGGTTTCAGGTGTCAAACCTATTCAGTCAAGTCTGCCTTGGTTCAGAAATCGGAGATAGATAAGTAGGTGTGAAATAGAAATCAAGTGAAACAAGGGAAGAATGTTTTATGTGTGGCGGAGTGCTATATCAACTTTCTTTTCCATGCTGACTTGTTTAATTTTATTTTTGAAAAAAAACCACAATTACTTTCAATGATCAAAGTTATATACATTGTTGCATACTCTAATGTGGCACATGATTCGAGATGTGACATGTCAAACTATTGGATATTCTTGCGCTCGGCTGTACGATTAGCGTCACTGACAGGTCGTGTTCAAATGAAGAGAGAATTCACCCTCGCTTACAAATTTTAAATCATTTCCCTGAATCATTTGGAAGAATATTGGCAGAGAAGTGGATTTTGCGATGCACCAGTGGTTCATCCCAAGATGGATTTTACAAAAATGTTCAAAATCTATCATGGTAATATGAAGCAGGCTCTGAAAAATCATTAAATATAATCAAAAAGTTGAACTAGTATAGTTTCAAAGCAACGTTGCAGTAAATCGAAGCGAAATAAAAACAAATTCACAAAATTTCATTGAATTCGGACAGAACAACGATGCTTCGGAACAAATTGCTGAGGACTCTTAAATGGACTTCGTTTGCCACACTTTTCGGCGAATTTCTTATAACTCCTCTCGGCGGTTCATTGGCTAATCGTCCTGGATGATTCTCAGATAAGCTCAAAGGCAAATGCTTGATCTTCCAAGCGATTCGCTGGCGATTATCAAACAATTGAAAATGTTATATGTAAAATAAAAACATAATTTTCTCCGGAATGCAAAAACATAGCCGAGTAAAAATATAGCCAAATGAAAAATAAAATCGCCAAATAGCCAAAACTGATCACGAGTAAAAAAAGTAGCCACTTTTGGCTATAAATAGCCAAAACGGCAACACTGCTTAAAGTGCTTTAAATAAGGGATGTTTTACGTACAAGAGCAGACGCAGGAAGTTGTCTCATTCAGTTGGCGCTGAGACCAGGGCTGCCACTCTCAAACATTTTATTCTACCAAATTTCATCCACAAATTTACCAAAATGAAAAAGAATTTACCAAACACAAAAAAAAATTATTTTTAAGTGTTTACAGTGTTAAAGAATTTGGATTAGTCATGTTTAATAAATTCTAGGGTACTTTTACATGGAACATGAAATCATCTAAGAAGGAAATGTTCCGAGGTGTTACTCTCCGATTTGATTCCTTTTCGAAAGCCTTAACCTTGAACTCAGCAGATATAAAAAAATACGTCAACCTTAGGATTTTGTCCTCTGTCACTTAACCAAAGCACATTCAAATCGGGGAGTGATACCAGGGGATCTTTTCTTGTAAGTTAATCTTTTGAATGCAGTTATTTTACATTGCCTAGAAATTTGCAGTTATCAGAAGACAGAACGTGTTACCTTCCATATAACTCAGAAACTAAAAGAGGACAACTTTTAAATTTTTTGAAGCTATTGATTAGAGAGAAAAAAGGTCGAAATTTTGTTTGCGGGGACTGCCTTAATTAAATTGGGAGTCAAAATTATCTTATCACTTCAAGTTTTTTTGTTTTTTTTCTTAACCTCAGAATCATAATCATAGTCATAGTCTCAGAATCATAAAATGTAATAAAAAGATTAGAAAAAACCTAACGTGATAGAATTATTTGAACTCCGATGCATTTTCGGCATGCTTGATAACATTCAGTGAGGTTTATTTAAAACATTGTTTATATTCTAAAAATATATAAAAAATATTCTAAATGTAAAATGAAAAATTGTTTTAAATTAATTCTGAAGATGACTTCCGATGGAATGTTTCATCGCTTTCCACATCGGTCACCTTTTTTATAATAAAAAATCTAAACATAAATAACATAATCGCTTAGTATCTAAATTTTAAGAAAATCAATTAATTTAAAATAAAAACTTACTTATCCATCAATTTCTTCCCTAAATCGACGATCTAAGCAACTGACAAATTCAAATTTTTAACATTTTGCTTTACGTTCATTCGTGTAATTTTCACTCGATGCGTTCGTCTTTATTTGAAAGATTATTTTCAATCATAAGGGTGGTGCTGCACAATGAGCATAATTGATGTAATTTTTATACAATCATTTTTTGATAAGTAAATTATTTTATATTTCCATTAATTTTAAATTTACCAAACCAAAAAACAATTTACCATTTTACCAAGTTAAAAAATTTTTACCAAATTTGGTAAAATTTTACCAAAACGGCAGCCCTGGCTGAGACTTCAAGTGATTAAGTCTTTGTTGCTTAATTTTTATGTATGATATGTTTATGCTTCGTAAATGTTTATCTATATTGTTTTTTATGCTGCGTAAATGTTTATTTTTGCTGAGACAAACAGCGCTACAAGCGTAAGTATAAAATCGTGTTATAAATGAATTACAGTGCGGAAGTAATTGAACATTGTACTGCTTTTAACATTTTTGGTCATTAATACTTAAAAAGGTCGATCCAAAATGTGAATCAAAACTTTATAAACCAGTAAAATGTCCTATTTTAGAACCTTCATTCATATGCGTTGCCTGACGTTATTTTTGATTATAGCCTTGATTATAAAAATTGGATAAGTAGAATACAAGATAGACTTGAAAAAAGCGAGAAAAAAATTTAAAAATATTGGGGCATAGTGTAATCAATGTGTGAAATGGTGTGTTCGCATTAGTTAACAGGTGTAAGTTTATTGATAAGATACTGAAAGGTGTGGTGAAATTTATTTTCAAAATCCTTAAATTAAGTTGAATGGAATAATTTTCATCAAGATGCTGCTTGCTTTAAAACAAGATGTTAAAAGTTACAGATCTTCATTAAGTTTTAGTTCGTGTTAAAGAATTAAAATGTCGTTTTTGGAAAACGAGAATAGATTTCTGAGCTAAAAAAAGGTTTAAAACTATTTATTTAGACTTTTCAAGCAATTATATACAATTCATACACAGTGAAAATATATAAGAATCGCGACATTGGTCAATAAGTTTTATTGGATCAAATAAAAAATTTTTAAATTGAGTGTACATGAGACCGAACCCTAATTTTAAGACCATTTAATTTTTCCTCAAGCAACGAAATTAGCTTCGGTTACACCTAAGAACATTTCGAACAAAATTTGGTCCTTATTGGATCACGGTCAGTAGACACGGCGTCTCCTTGGATTCTAAGGGACTGTGTATGCAAATGAGCTGTTTATTAAAAAAATATTTTTAAAAAAGTAAAAAAAAAATTTAGATACTCGAAACCATTTTATTGAAAATTAAAAATTATACGTTCTTAGGCCTTACCGAATATTATTTCGTTTTTGGAGCGAAAATTTATTGTACATGAAAACCAAACTAAAACTGCTAAAACATAGAAATCTGCAGTAAGTCAACCAATTTTTAATTTAAAAGTTTAATGCCATGCAGCATCAGACGCTATAATTTTCATTTTTATAATTTTCACGATATAGATGGATTTAGAAGATTGAAAACCGTGAAATATTAATGAATTTTCAATAAAAATTCAACTAGCTGTCATTACATTTCTTACATTAAATTTTCATAAAATATTTTTTCTCAATTGTTTTTGTATTAAAAATTTGTTGAATTTGTATTGAAAATTCAAATACTGCAATATTTCCAAAACTGACTTACTGTTGACTTACTGCAATATTTCCAAAACTTTTATATTTTTCCTTTAAAGTAGACAAAAACTTTTCCAATGATAACGATTTACGAAAATCGTATTTAAATTGACTGAGCTACGTTGTCTCAAAGTAGACCCTATTTTGGCCGCGGAAAATGATTGCAAAAATGTATAACTTCGGATTTGGTTTCTAATCATTAAACCAATTCAAGAAAAAAATTTGAGCCAATTCGGAGATGGTAAGTGCAACTAATAAAACACTTCAATATAAAATGGCCAGTAAATTTTCTATCAACAAAAAAAACCCCCGATTTAACCTGAAAAGGCATTGATGTCATCAGATTTTCTGCATTGTTCTGGCAAAATTATCAGTTACCATATCGGAAATATGGACAAAGGATTAAAAATGTAAGAATTCTAAAAATATGATCCGCAAGCAATGCGTCTAGCTAGATTTGTTTAACATTTCGAAACGTTGCTGAAAATTGTGGTGCCGTTAAAAGTAATACCAGTTTGTACATTCCAATGCATTGGAAACTTATTTATAGGATCAATTTATCTCCAAATTAACAGTGGTGTTTTCTTGAACGTTGACATCACTGCTTAACTGAACGATAAAAGATTTTTTGAGCAGACGAAACGGGGATTTATTTTGGTCAATAACGTCCTTTGTTTGGGCTGCACACAAAAAATCACTTCACTTTGTGATCCTATCTGAAAGCATATATAATAAACACGCTGTCAACAAAAATTACAAATACTATTATAACAACCAAAATAAAAGACTCAAATGTTAATGCCCTTTTAGTGCTTTCACTATTGTGGTTTGTATGGGAGGTAGGCGTGTCCGTGGGCGGATGACGTCCATTTTTCAAAAACATCTTTGGTTTGTTAAACAAAACATACGTACCAAATTTTATCTCTGTAGGTTGAACAGAAACTTACATATTGAGTTTTCAATTTTTTGGTTGAATGGGAGATGGGCGTGTTTTGATATAAAGTGAGTTTTCAATTTTTGGTTGAATGGGAGATGGGCGTGTTTTGATATAAAGTATATACATACCAAATTTTATTGTTGGAAGTTTATTATGAGCTTAGTTTTGCAGTTTTCGATTTTTGCGTTGTATGGGAGGTAGGGTATAACAAACTTGCAAACAGGTAAAAAAATCAAGTGTTGTATTCGCTTTTAAACCTAAATCACCCCAATTGGCTATGGGTGCTTTTTGTGGTATTTTAAGTGTAATATGTGGATTTGTTTTATTTAATGATGTCTTGATGTGCCAAGTTCATATGTTTAGTCTGTAAATATCAAAGAATTCACTCTAACAAGGTAAGCAAATATGTAAAAAAAGTGTTGTAGAACAGGGTCCGGAGAACTCTATTTGCAAACGATTACAGTATGCGTCACTGTTTTTGTACATGGCATCCCACTATATATCCCTTATAAATTTGGGCTCTCTTAGCACGAAAATAGCAAACATTTTTTTTTATGGATACGTTTTTTGAAAAAATTGTTGTTACTTTATTTTATCGACCTTTGACTTTGTGTGTGGTTTTTTTTGACCTAAAGCCTGAACAACGTTTTAAAAAATTTAAGTTTTTTGTGTTGCTTTTTTCATTTTTTGCTATATAAAACCTCAGTATATGTGGTACTCCGAGGCCTTAAAATATATTTTTTAACGATATTTTCCAGTTTGATCCTCTTACAACCTCACCCACTGCATCTGTTGCGCAGTGTACCTTTTTATATAACTATATTTTAATATAATAAAAATTAAAAATTTTTTTTTAGCTTAGTGAGGAAATTCTCTTTAACTTTCCTTTTTTAATTTAAATCGGGGCTTTTTATGGTTAGTTATTCATTGCTCAGATACGATACGTTCACCAATGCGAAAGTGCTCTTTCAACCATCAAGACTGTATCCATTTCAACATCATATAACATTTTAACATTTCTTAAATTTATCAAAATTTACAAAATTATGTAAATTATGTAGTTTCTTTGTAGCTACTTAAAGTTTCATCGGACAGTCATAAAACCCGAATTCTACACAGAGAAAATTTTGTTCTTCTAACATTTATTTTCATTTACAAAACGGACATTTTAAAATGAGCGAATGAATATTAAACGTTCGTTAAATATTTTAAAATGAAAATTTCAGAATTGAAGAATAATTAGAAGCTATTTTTAAAAATTTTTATTTTAAACTATCAACCGATCGTTTTAAAATCATACGTACGTTTTAGAAGCTAATTTAAAAATGTCCGTTTTTAGAATGAAAATACACTAAACTTGCTCTTCTACAAAACTATTAACGCTATAATGACACTAATGATGTTATAACACAATATTTGTAAATAAAAAACAAGTAAAGAAACTCTAAAGATGGTCTAGCCCGACTATGCACTACCCGAAAACCACCTTCTCCGAAAACAAACACAATGATATATACATATTAAAGTTTGGACAGGACAACGTCTGTCGGGTCAGCTAGTATATTTATAATTAACAGTTGTTTGTTTGTCGCGTACGTCACAGAGTTAATGGAAGTTTTTGTTTTTTCGTAAGGACAATATGGGAAAACAACAAAAGTTGCAGAATAAACTGTTAACATTTGTAGATGCATTTTTAACGCAGATTTAAAAAATGGTACTTAGGAGTTATAGAAAAAATCTGAATACAGTATGAACTCGGTAAACGCAACTAATAAAAACCGAGGCTGTTTCATTTCTTGAGGTTGTTGCACCCCGCAAGGAAAACATGAAGCGAGAACAATTATATATAGAGCGAGTTTTATGAAGTTTTAAACTTTTTGGTTGTATGGGAGGTAGGCGTGTCCGTGGGCGGATGACATCCATTTTTCAAAACCATATTTGGTTTGTCATAAAAAATATACGTGCCAAATTTTATCTCTGAAGGTTAAACAGAGGCTTATTTATTACGTTTTCAATGTTTGGTTTGTATGGGAGGTGGGCGTGTCCGTGAGCGGATGACACCCATTTTTTGAAAACATCTTTGTGTTGATATAAAATACATATCCACCAATTTTTATTGTTGTAGGTTAATTATTAGATTATATATCCAGTTTTCAATTTTTGCTATGTATGGGAGGTAAGCAGGTCCGTAGGCGGATGATCTACATTTTTCAACACCATTTTCGTATTGTAATAAAAAACATACGTGCTAAATTTTATCTCTGTGAGTTAAGCAGACGCTTATTAATTGTGTTTTTAATTTTTGGGTTGTATGGGAGGTGGGCGTGTCAGTGAGCGGATGATACCTTTTTTTCGTAGACATCTTTGTGTTGATATAAAAAAACATCCATACAAAAGTTATTGTTGTAGGTTAATTATGATATGAGTTATGCAGTTTTCCATTTTTGCGTTGTATGGGAGGTAGGCATGTGCGTGGGCAGATTCCAAAAATATCAAACATATCAAATATTAAATAACAAGTAGATTACCGCTGAAAAAAACTGTTCTATGTCGTCAGAGCATTTGTCAACAGGGATGAACATTTGCAGTTCTGTGTTTTTATATGAAAAGAATTAATTGATAAGCTTGATTTTATTTTTAAATCAACCATTAATGGGTCTCCAGTACAAAAGGTGATAAAAAATGCACAAAAGTGCATATCGGGGGACGCCAAAATTAGTTCAAATAAAAAAAAAGTATACCAATCGACAGGATTTTTCATGTACTATTCAATTTTGGTACCGCAATTGGGGGTCAGATTTTCGATACATTCGTTGAACGCTCTTGTTGTCGTACCAGCGATAGGCAACTAAATTATATGCTACCTCAAATTTAAAATCATACCATCCACGACCTTTTTTGATGAGCTCCTTATCATTCATAAGGCAACAGTTTTTCATTCGATTGCTTCCTGCTGCTTAAATGCCTTTTTCTTTTAGCACAATCCTCAGTCTTATGGATGTGAACCAATTATCGAAACTTAATTTATAATTCTTATTTTGTGGAACATTAGAAGCTAAGTGCACCACCATATCTGATGAGATCTCTAATCCAAAAGATGGGAAAGTTCCTTCTCCTATATAGAGAACAAAATCGTATACAATACCAGAAACTCCAGCTCTCGTGAACATTTTAAATTCCCACTTATTGGGCTTCATTGGCAGGTATTGTTTCAGATTGTGACGTCCTTTATATTTAATCATTTGCTCATCAATGCTATGGTGTTTGCCCTGTTCTATTTTGTTACATTTCTCTTTCATTTTATCAATTAATTAGTTGATCCACGTTCCGTCTGTTGAGTATTATCATTTATGTGAAAAGCTTCATTGATTTTCTCAAAGTGCACTCTTGATAAAGAATCTGCAACAGCTGATAATCGAAAGTTGGCATCCAAGCCATCCGCAAATTTGGAACTTGTTTTACGCCTAAATAAAGAAGTACGCCAAAGAATCGTCTGATTTCGAATGGTAAGCAATTTAGCACTACGCCTTTCGTTTGAATCGAATGTAGATTTGTTTCGTTGCAAATTTTGTTTATAATTTCATCATCGAAGAACTCACTGAAATATTTTATTGGATCTTTGACTTCTCGACAAACTGTTCCTTTCTTTCCAAGCAGTTTCGCAAACGGTAGGCTCGTACTCTTCCATCTCAAACTCTCCAGACTTGTTTTTTCAAAAATTTTCGTGACGAAATGTTCTGTATCCTCTTCATTTTCAACTTCTTCATCAGCATGTACATCTTCTTCAACAATTCTCCTAATCGAATTTATTTCAACGTTTTCACCTTTTTTTTTACCTGTATGGGATTTCAAAAGATACAATAGAACTAAAATTTAATGCCACTTACATGCTCAATTGTGTCTTTAATGACTCTTTTTTCAAATTGACATCACATAACTCTTATTCTTCTTCTTTTTCACCTTCTTCATCGTCAGAATTATTCCAGTCGAAACTAGGTCTGTTCCCGTACTTTTTGGACAAAAAATGGTAAAACTGTCAAAAGCGTGAAAATCAGAAAGAATCTCTCGCAGAAAAAAAAAACACACAAAAAAGTACGGGAACGCTTCTCGGACTTCAATTGTTAAAACTGTCAAATAAGATAGTTTGTCCAGCATTGGTTTGATGTGGAGCATCGGCATTGCAGACGAAATGCCTAAGATTTGTAATAATATTGAAATTAATTCTCAAGTGAAGAATTTATATTAGTTTTTACACATTTTCCCATGTTTCTGGGTTCCACTTTAATAGTTTCAAAAAAGTTTTGATGTATCGCAATTTCTTTGCTAACTTGTAAACAGCTGATTTTAAGCTGTTTGACACTTTTACCATTTTTACCCGAAGAAATTTCTCAGACTAAAACTTGCAACTTTTGACAAGGAGGGGAAATGTTTTACTCTCTCGATTGCACTCTCTTTTACCATTTTTTGAAGTACGGGAACGCTTTTCGGACTAAAACTGGTATAAACTGGTAAATTGGACTTAAACTTTAGAGTAAGGGAACAGACCTACTAATCATTTATTTTATTTCTGACATAAAAATAAAAACTTTTTTTAATTTTTGCAAACTTTATTTCATTTCTTATTTGTAATTAATAATTAAACTCACTTTTTATAAAAAAATTCTTTCGCACTTAGTTTTTATTTAAATTTTTATAAAACAACAAATGAACACTTACAAAGTAAATGTAAATATAACGTTAACGAATGCTCCCATATACATTAATTTCAGTTGAGAAAAACCGTTAGCTAAAATAAAAAAAACTGTAGGAACTATGGCCGATACTATATAATGCTGCCTATAAGCAACATTTGACATTAAAGGGTTAAACGTTATATCTCTCCAAATGTATGCTTGTCATGTTGGTACAACTTCATTTCATAGTACCAACCTATTTGATGTTTAAGAAGACGTTGGAAAATAAAAACAAAAATTATTTTCTGATGCGTCCAATATAATGGACAAATCTATGTTGTGAAGAAAATATATATTTAATAAGGCTGTAAGCATGAAAATAATTTTTGCGGAGATGCACAAAAACCATTACATATCACTGCGGCATTTCAGATCATACTGAGATCCTCGTACTGACATCTGTGACAGATATTTGACAATAAAAGAACACAGTTGGATACATATCATACTTTTTCCTAATACGATATCACTTAACCCTTGAACTTAACCCTTTTTTTACCTATTCCTGTATCGCTGGGTGAAAAAACATTCCAATTTCAAGAGCCCGTATCTCGGGCACAGTGTTACTTTGATGGTTCCATGCGAGCTCATTTTTTTGGTCTTTTGGCCTAGAATCACGTGAACTAAATTGTTTTGGCCGAAAGTTGGGATGGTCCGGGAATATTGATCAGGAAGAGCAAAAAACGTGAAAAACTAGCAAAAATTTTATTTTTCGTTAAAATTACGATATCTCAGTGAGTTTTTGAGTAAATCGAGTAATTTCAACGGAGTTCTATTGAAATTTACTTCAAATTTTGCATTAAAAAATGAGAAGTAAATTAATATTCCACCACAAAAATTTTCTAAATCAATTTATTAAAAAATTTAAATTGTTGCACAGGTCTCTAGCAATAATTTGGCTTTTACAGATTGAAAAATATCAATTAGTCGACGAGTTATAACCAAAAAACCATATAAACAATATGCTGAAAATCGGCATTTGACTGCAAAGTTCCAAGGTCGATTAAAAAAAAATTCAAACTAACATAAATAAACGCCGCGATACTAATCTTCTAATTTAGCCTCTATTTTTCTACTTTGTTCCATTTTAATCTTTTTCTACATATAGCACAATTAACATTGCATACCATCAAAACGCTTTTGTAGCAAAAACTATTTTTTGCTTGTTGCATTACTTGCACATATTTGCTCGAAAAATTCTCCTTGTGTACGGACAAAATAAGAGAGTATCATACGAAACGATTTCGCCATTGGTTCCCAATCAGCCATTTAGAAATAGTGCTTGGATAAAGCTTACATGCAATACAAAAAGCAAGCCTTATCCAAGCTCGCTTGAAAACACTTGCCCAGGTAATAAATTTCCAAGTTCCTTTGTGTAACTATTGCGTAAAACACAAAAAGTAAGTGATGTACAATAATACTTGGAAAGGCTTGCATTAAGCAAGTGTTTTGCAATCATACTTAAAAAACGCTGACAACGGTAATAGTTTTACAACTGTTCAAACTAATGATGCTCTCATGTATACATACATAAATGTATTTTATTTTCATTTTGTCCGCTCAGCAGCCATAAGGCTTACGGCAAGCTGTTAGAGTGTCCGACTCATATGCGGTGGTTCGCGCGTTCGATCCCTGGTGTAGCAAACACAAAAATTTTTGAAGGCATGCAATTTTTCATATAAATATTAAGGCGCCTCAACTTGTATGGAGGAAAAAAAAGTTGTCCGGGTCACCTCCTGAAAACAAACTTTGGATTATTTTATGATGATTCCCAAAATATTGCAACTCTAGCTTTAGCCGTTCGTGAGCTGGAATGGTTTGAAATAACCTCTAAAAATCGCGTTTTTGATTAATACTATTTATACCACACTACCTTCGGTCAAAAAAATTGTCACAAATAGTGTAAATCGATGAATTACATAGTTTTGTTTTTTATTTTGTTTTAAATCTGCCCACACACTTAGTTATTGAGTTATTTGCAGTGATTTTTTCAATTTTTTTAAATGCAGTTTTTATAAAAATATATATAACTTCCCCATTTATAGCCTGATTTACCATTCTGTGGTATCATTGGAAAGGTACTGAATGCTGCTTTTCATTTCTGTCGTTAATTAACCCTTATAAGCACTTTTATAAAAATGCATTTTATTTTATTTTTATTTTTTTGTGATGGCCTTTGCCTCAATTCCTGAAATTGTTCAAATATAAGAGAAATAAAATTAAATCATGTAGATAAAGAATGCATTTTTTAAATGGACTTTGGAATAAAGTATAGGAAAATACTTTATTGTACTTAGACAAAACAGCTAAGAGTAAATTTTACCACAGTTCTTATAAGTAATCACTCATGACTTTTACATGACTTTTAGGTTTGACAATGAGTTATATTATATTATATAAATGTGAGTTTTTGAATTGTGATCGCTTAATTGTTCAAGTTATTCATAAAAAAATGCTTTTCGTTTCTCGCGAGTTAAACAAAAATCAATTGCCAACAAAAAGTGATGTAATAAAACATTTATTATTTTTGCGCGAAAAAAATAATAATCGGTCTTACGGGCTATCTAATTATCATCAAAACATGCTAAATGATTTAAGCAAAATTTGGAAAAGAGCAGAAATTCCGGTTATATCGAAGACTGCGATCCGCAAAAAACTTCAAAATTTAACGCTTTTATATCGGGATATCACAAAAAATCCATCGCATTACAATGCAAGCGAGTGGGCTGAACTATTTTCAATTTCTGTTTGCAAATGTGCTCTAAAAATTAGAGTGTCTTGTAGTTGCCCAGGTGAAAAACAAATGCCATTGCATGTTTGGAATTTTTACCTTGATCAGTCGAGCCGAAGGTTGCTCACGCTAGATGACGTTGAAAACCACATCCCATGTGATTCTATTACGGACTTCGAAAGCGAAAGTGAAAACGAAAGTATTGCAACAGCCACTTTTGTACCACAACTAAGAGAAATGGATGTGGATGATCCATATTCATCATCGTCTGAGGAAAATCTTAAAGATCTTGGACCAAGCGTACAAAGTTTTTCCTTACCAACATTCAGTGCTGCGTTGGACCGTGCCAGTGTATCCAATCGCTTTGGGGCTCTGCTCGCAACAACATTGCTAAAAGACTTGGACATTCCATTGATCAGCATAATTATTGATCAGCACAAAATCCAAAGGGAGCGAACTAAAGCTAGGGCGAAATCACTAAGAGACATAAAAAACAATGATATACTAAAATGCATTTCTTTTGATGGAAAAAGGGAACGCACTTTGAAACAAGTTACTGTGAATGGCAAACCACGCAACGTTAAAATGATGGAGGAGCATATAACTCTGGTAAGCGAACCCAGCTCAAACTACATTGGTTACTTAACTCCCGTACACGGAAGCGGTGCTGGTATCGCAAACGATATTGTCAATTACTTGAAAGCTGAAAAGTTTTCACTAGAGCACGTGGTCGCTGTAAATTGCGACGGAACCAGCACCAACACAGGCAAATTTAATGGAACGATTTGTAACCTAGAACGACAATTGCAGCGCCCTTTGCAGTGGCTAATATGCCTCTTTCATTTTAACGAGTTGCCATTCACTGCGTTACTCAAAGAAATGTTAGGAAAAGCTAATGGGTCGCAAAACTGGCCAGGAATAATTGGGCATTCATTACAGGGCTGCGAAGATGTGCCGGTAAATTGTATTCAATTATTTTGTTGTTTTTTTTTTAACTGTTAATTTCAATAAAATATTAACTTTAGATTGCTCATAACTTTGATCCAATTGCGATGGGCTATATGCCCACAAATATTGATGACTGGGTTTTGCGAGCTGATCAAAAATATCTTTATGATATGGTACGAGCAGTTGATGCTGGGGCGTGCGATGAACATTTGGCCAGCATTAAACCTGGCCCGCTCAATCTTTCACGCTGGTTGACAACAGCGTCAAGAATTTTGCGGCTATATGTTACGAAGCCTGTGGCTTGCGAAAAGTTAAAGCAGCTAGTATTTTTTGTTATGAGGGTCTACGCACCATTTTGGTTTTTAATAAAAAGCCAACCAAAAGCCATTCATGGCAGCCGCCACTTGTTTAAATACATTGAGTGGACGCGCGAATTACCGGCAGATATGCAATTTATTGTACAACGCTCTGTTCAAATTAATGGATTTTTTGCTCACCCAGAAAATATTTTA
This sequence comes from Tetanocera ferruginea, assembly GCA_958299015.1. Taxonomy (NCBI): domain Eukaryota; kingdom Metazoa; phylum Arthropoda; class Insecta; order Diptera; family Sciomyzidae; genus Tetanocera; species Tetanocera ferruginea. The sequence continues at coordinate 59,543,792 of OY282642.1, forward strand.
CTGGTAATGGTTACAGATGAGAGCAAGGCGACACGAAAGGAAGCCTACGATATTATTTTACAATCGCGTGCTCATGACACACAAGGAATTCGCCAATTTAATGTCCCCAAGATACAATTCAATTGTGATTCCTATAAAAATATGATAGATTGGAATGAATTAAGAGCTAATACAGAACTGCCATGCATCCAGTTCTATACTCAACAATACTTATTAGAACTACACGACTCCAATGAAATTGTAAAAATTCCTGGTAATGAAAAGTTTTTAAAATAATTGTTATGCTTTTCTTAACAAACAATTTTCAGAATTTCCATGTCATTCACAAAATACGGAACGTTTTGTACATGTGGTAAGCCAATCCTGCGTTTCGGTAATTGATAAGAACAGGCCTGCACATATTGCAAACAAGATTCAATCGCGCAAGCGTTACTGTAAAATTGAATCACGAAAAGATTTGGAATAAAAAAAAAATTATTTCTTTGATAAAACTCTAAATTGTTTTTTTTTTATCTTTTAATTAGCGACTTAATAAATAACCACAAATTTTTTATCATGTTGATAAAAAATGCATTTTTATAAAAGTGCTTATAAGGGTTAATTAACGACAGAAATGAAAAGCAGCATTCAGTACCTTTCCAATGATAGCACGGAATGGTAAATCAGGCTATAAATGGGGAAGTTATATATATTTTTATAAAAACTGCATTAAAAAAAATTGAAAAAATCACTGCAAATAACTCAATAACTAAGTGTGTGGGCAGATTTAAAACAAAATAAAAAACAAAACTATGTAATTCATCGATTTACACTATTTGTGACAATTTTTTTGACCGAAGGTAGTGTGGTATAAATAGAATTAATCAAAAACGCGATTTTTAGAGGTTATTTCAAACCATTCCAGCTCACGAACGGCTAAAGCTAGAGTTGCAATATTTTGGGAATCATCATAAAATAAACCAAAGTTCGTTTTCAGGAGGTGACCCGGACCACTTTTTTTTTTGAGGCGCCTTAATAAATATATGCTTCAATTTTAACAAACGAAAATAAAAAGTAAATAAAAATATAAATGTTCCGGTTGGGACCTTGGAACCTTGGATGTCCAAATCACAACAAATTGAATAACCAGTGGCTTACCAACTGAGCCACGGAACAAACATTTTTCGATAGTGCTAATTGATTTGTTGAATGTAGCACACTTGGAAAAAGCTTATTAAAACACTTATATCCAATTGTAAAAACAACACTTGGATTAAGCTTGAAGTAGGGAATATTTTTCCAAGGGTTCACTTTCGTTTATCCTACAATTACATGTAAGCGTTCTACAATAGTAAATGAAAGCGTTATCCAAGCTTGAGGCTTACGTTTGAAAGCTTGTTTAAAGCTTATTCCAAGCTTGTTGGGCTGATTGGGTTGTTTGTTTAATGAGCGAAAGAGCATAAGAATACATGTGAGTCTCTCAAAGCATGTTCTTCATGGGCGCCGACCACTGGTATTATTTAACCCATTAGTGTGCAGCGGCCGTTAAAAAGGTCGGTATGAAAAACTTAAATTAAAACTTAAATTAAAATGGCATCTCTGCAACATAGTTTAATTTTTTGAACATCAAATTAATGGTTTTCCCTTAACGATGAAAATTTCCCATTTCGTAAACTCGTAAAATTCCGAGCCTCTGTTAAAGGAACGCACCTTTAGACATCTGATAAATTTGTCATGCATATGTCAAAAACAGCAGATCAATAAAAAAATTTAAAATAATATAACTTCATTATTCATCATGCCGTAACAAATCGACCGAAAATTTGTTCGTAGAATCTGTTTGCTCTTGGTTTCTGAAATGAGAATAATTGAGTTAGCTGCCAAACTTAAGTGCTCAGTATTTATCTACTCCAAACTTTTCCGGGCAATCTTTAGCCTCATCCAATACCAATTGCAGCAGTTCTACTGTCTGACAGAGCACCCAACATGTGTCGAAGTGTTTCTTTTCCTTTTTCAAGCACTGCTACTATCCACTTCTATGCTTGCCAATTGGGATGAATTAAGCGCGAAAATAAATAAAAAAAACACCACACACTTTTTGACAGTTTGACAGCTGAAAGTTTAACCAAACTTTTTTACATTGTTTAAGCACTGAAATTGTAGCTTAAACATCGTAAAAAAATCGCCATACAAAATATTTCCATCATTTCCCATTTTCTTAAAATTAAGCAGTTTACGAGGTTTAAGCTGTTTCCGAGGCATTAAGGGAATACCATTATTGATACAAATGTTTTACATCATTGGTACAAATAATTGTATCTTTCCTCCAAGAGAGGTGCCACTGGCAGGGCTGCCACTCTCAAACATTTTTTTCTACCATACTTCATCCATTTACCAAAATGAAAAAAAATTTACCAAAACAAAAAAATTTTAGTTTTGAGTTAAAGAAACAATTTATACATAGTTTTCAATTAAAATAACATTTATTATACGCTTGAAGATGTTTTATCGCTTTCCACATTGGTCGCCTTCTCTCTAATAACAAATATAAACAGAAATAACATAATCGCTTAGAATATAAATTTTAAGAAAATCAATTTATTAAAAATAAAAACTTAGTTATCCATCTTAGCCATGATACAAAGATACAGGAAGCATTGACAGCTGCTTATTTTCTCTTGAGAAGAGAACTGGCTGATGTCAAAAACGGCAGTCAAAACAAAACAGTTACTGGCCACATTCAGCGTAGTCAACTGTTGCTACAGTGTACCTAGGTGAGTTTTAATTTCTGAACAGTTAAGACAGAAGCGTACAATTTAGCGTCTCCCACCTCATCAGTTTTACTGAGCGCTAACAAAATTAAATTTTACTCAAGTGTTGGCAATGTTGATTATGCTGAATGTACCCTTTGTATTATGTTGTTTGCTTATGAACGCTCTTTTCTTCGATATATTTTTTGACAATTTGAAGTATTCGACGGTAACGTCAATTCTACCTATAATTTGTATCATGATCTTAGCGATCCATCAATTTCATTCCTAAGCCGACGATCTTAGCAACTACGAAATTCAAATTTTTGACATTTTGCTATGCGTTCATTCGTGTAATTTTCACTTGATGCGTTCAATTATATATTTTCAATCATAAGGGTGGTGCTGCACAATGAGCATGATTGATTTCATTTTTATCCACTCAGGGAAAATATGCTGTTATATCAAACAAATCATGGGTTGAAATAACAGATTTCACTGTTAAATACCATCCAACAGATGAAACTTTCAAATCAACAGTCGTTTGACTGTTGGTCTATGGAACACGAAACCCGTATAAAAACTTATTTATTGAAATTTGATCACTCGTTTGAAAGTTCATGTATGGCCGAGTGTGCTGACGTGCGCCTAGTATTCGAGTTTCTTACGTTCAAATACCGGCAAGGCCAACAAAAATTTTTTTTTATTTAAAATATGTTTTTTTAATAAAAAATTAAATTTGCATTTTTTTTTTTTTTTTGCAAGATTGTAACTTATTTTGAAGGTTATTTTTGACCAAACTTTTTATGAAACAGAATTATTATTATGTATATCAAATATTAAATTACAATTTTTGATACTTACACAGCTTGGGTTCGAACCCACGTCCCCCGCATGACAGTCTAGTACACTTCCACTGAGCTATCGGCAACGATAATATAAATATAGCAAAACACATTTAAGAACTATTGCTTAGAAAAAATAGACAATTCAACACAAAAATATTTCAACAGACGATTTTAAAAGCACAAAAATACTTTGAAACGTTCATTCAACAAAGAAAATTGTTTACTTAAACGAAAATCATTCAATCGAACAGTTTTTTGAAATAACAGTGGCCGACTGTTAATATTACAGTTGATATTTTTCTGAGTGTACAAACATTTCTTGAATTGCAACTTATTTTAAATTTTCATCAATTTCAAATTTACCAAACCAAAACAAAATTTACCTTTTTACCAAGTCGAAATCTTTTTACCAAATTTGGTAATATTTTACCAAAACGGCAGCCCTGGCCACTGGCCGAACGTAACGGCCATCAAAAAGATACGGCTGTTTCGTATCTAACTAAAATCGGCAGTTCTACTTAATAATATTTTCTTCTATAAACAATAAATATAAATTTTATAATATTTGGTGGGTGGGTCAGCTATAATGGAATTAATCACATAAATGAAGTTGCTGCCTAATAGAGGCCACAAAATTTATTTTGATCGCTTTTTTATTTCACGCAAACTAATGTCGCACCTGTCCTGGCCAGTTATTCCGCATCTGGAAATGTAATGGAAAAAAGAACAGGAAAATACACCGTCAAAACCAAAAAAGATTTAAAAAATATATTCGTGGCTCTTGCTACTATCGTTATGACGACAATTCCGGAGTTTTGATATGTGCTTGAAAAAAAGATAATAAAACAGCAACAATGTCAAATACTTTCGATACCGTAAATGGAACCACATGCCTTCGTTGGTCAATAGAGAAAAAAGCCAACGAGAAATGTTTTCTAAGTACAATAAGGTCATGGGTGGTAAGAACACGTATGCGACAAGGTAAATGGTATTGGCCAATTTGTTCATACTTGTCATATGCGCAAGGTTTGTCCGTACGATACAAAATGTGAAAATTTGTTAGATTTTCGCAGAGATTTCACCAAAGCACTATTAGAAATGCATTGAGAACAGGGATGATATTTTGAGTGGAATAGTACTTTTTTGAGTACTATTGACTATACAAAAGTACCCGAGTACCTTCTTGCCGAAAAAGGTACCCTGGTACTTTTATATTTTATACTTTTATCCAAAACAAGCATATTATTATGCATACCAAAAATGTTTAACTGGACCATTAACTTATTTTATTTTGACAATGACAATTGATATGTTTACTTAAAGGATATTCTTAGGGTGTACTTAAGGGTATACTATATAACGGAGATGATACCAGCTGATGAAATTGCTGAGTTTAAAACTAATTTTAAAGAATTTTACTTAAAATTTTGTCAAGAGTTGAAAAAAATCAGTTTTGACAATTAATTCATAAACTTCTTACCAAAATTCTCTACCAGTCACGTATTATCTGGTCAAACAACCAGCATTTTGCTGCTGATTTTAAAAACGTTCCCAGAACAAGAACTTTTAAATGCAAAGTCGATCAACACAGAATACAGGTGCTGGTAGATTTTGAGGAATTGAAAAAATGTAAAGATTCGACTATTTCCGAATTCTGGGCTGAAGTGGAGGTAATAAAAAATGAGTTAAATGTAAATATGTTTTTTTAACATTTTCAGAATTGCCTATGGTATCTTATCAATTTCCCACTCATATTTTTTTTTTTTAGCTTTGAACCAAGGATTTCAGGTGTCAAACCTATTCAGTCAAGTTTGCCTTGGTTCGGAAATGGGGAGATAGATAAGTAGGAGAAAAAGGGAAATCAAGAGAAACAAGTGTAGAATGTTCTAGTGTGGCGGAGTGCTATATCAACATTCGAATTTAAATCTGAGGCAAGTGTTATGCCTTTACCTCAGTCAATCCGAGTTATAAAGCAATCTCATTCCACAAACATCTCTACCACCAATTACAACTTCCCAAGTCGAATATATTGATGAAGTTTTAATTTGAGTTGATTAGAAATGAGGAAAGAATTAAAGAAAGGTAAAAGCGTAGGACCATGGCTAGAACGGGATTCGAACCCGGAACCTCTGGGTTGGTAGTCAAGCACGCTAGCCACTCGACTACCGAGGCCAACATTGAGAGAATTTTTTCGATTCAAAATTTAGAAAGACCAAGTGTAGTACTCGTTTGGCAATATCTACGTGTTCCACACTCATCCAAACAAGGGGTTTAATTAAATCCAAAAGTTGCTATTTACATAATAACGACACTAAAACTACTAAAAAGAAAACGTTACTAAATACTTTTTCTCTGGCAGAAGAATTATAAGACTAATAATTTTAATCAGATACCAAATTATCTTATTGAAGTGATATTTTATTTTCTTAAATATACGTAAGTGTTTGTGTATTTAACGGGTTCTGAAAGAAAGCCCGATTTTATTTATTCTTTTATGTGATCAATATAATAAAATGAAAAAACCAAACAAATTTTAATATATGTATTTATATTAAAGAGCTACACAAAGCATTCTATTTATCACACCACACTATTGCACACTGCTCTAGTGCAGTGTATTTCAGTGTAAGATTGATTCGAAATAAAATTTTTCTGAATGCAGCAAAGCAAACAAGCGCTGCCCTGGATAACTTGAACGCTATTCGCTATAGTTGCTGCAGTAGCGCAACAATTTGCTGTGGAACAAAATTTCTAACATAGACTGACAATGTAATAAACCAACGGTAAATAATTGCAAGTACATAATATATAGGATATATTAAATAGTTTTTGACAATACGGAAAGAGGATCGTTAACATAGTTTATTTGTATGTAAGCCAAATATAAATAAATTGTTTCAGTGAAATTTACTAAGAAAATAAGAAGTCAACATGGATGTGTAATTGGAAATGTACATATAATTTAGAAAATATAAATCAAAATTTGCTGTTTATAGGAATTGAAAAGAATTCGATATTTTACAAATTCTGTTCTAAGTAATTTTAAGACTGGAGTTAAAAAGATGCAATACTAAAAATTTAAATTGCATAAGATATTATTTAATCAAGTATGTTAAAGTTAATGTTAATGTTATGTTAATGTTAATGTTAATGTTAATGTTAATGTTAATGTTAATGTTAATGTTAATGTTAATGTTAATGTTAATGTTAATGTTAATGTTAATGTTAATGTTAATGTTAATGTTAATGTTAATGTTAATGTTAATGTTAATGTTAATGTTAATGTTAATGTTAATGTTAATGTTAATGTTAATGTTAATGTTAATGTTAATGTAAATGTTAATGTTAATGTTAATGTTAATGTTAATGTTAATGTAAATGTTAATGTTAATGTTAATGTTAATGTTAATGTTAATGTTAATGTTAATGTTAATGTTAATGTTAATGTTAATGTTAATGTAAATGTTAATGTTAATGTTAATGTTAATGTTAATGTTAATGTTAATGTTAATGTTAATGTTAATGTTAATGTTAATGTTAATGTTAATGTTAATGTTAATGTTAATGTTAATGTTAATGTAAATGTTAATGTTAATGTTAATGTTAATGTTAATGTTAATGTAAATGTTAATGTTAATGTTAATGTTAATGTTAATGTTAATGTTAATGTTAATGTTAATGTTAATGTTAATGTTAATGTTAATGTTAATGTTAATGTTAATGTTAATGTTAATGTTAATGTTAATGTTAATGTTAATGTTAATGTTAATGTTAATGTTAATGTTAATGTTAATGTTAATGTTAATGTTAATGTTAATGTTAATGTTAATGTTAATGTTAATGTTAATGTTAATGTTGATGTTTATGTTTATGTTTATGTTTATGTTAATGTTAATGTTTATGTTTATGTTCATGTTTATGTTCATGTTTATGTTTATGTTTATGTTTATGTTTATGTTTATGTTAATGTTAATGTTTATGTTTATGTTCATGTTTATGTTCATGTTTATGTTTATGTTTATGTTTATGTTTATGTTTATGTTTATGTTGATGTTGATGTTAATGTTGATGTTGATGTTGATGTTGATGTTGATGTTGATGTTGATGTTGATGTTGATGTTGATGTTGATGTTCATGTTTATGTTTATGTTTATGTTTATGTTAATGTTAATGTTTATGTTCATGTTTATGTTCATGTTTATGTTTATGTTTATGTTTATGTTTATGTTTATGTTTATGTTGATGTTGATGTTGATGTTAATGTTGATGTTGATGTTGATGTTGATGTTGATGTTGATGTTGATGTTGATGTTGATGTTGATGTTGATGTTGATGTTGATGTTGATGTTGATGTTGATGTTGATGTTGATGTTGATGTTGATGTTGATGTTGATGTTGATGTTGATGTTGATGTTGATGTTGATGTTGATGTTGATGTTGATGTTGATGTTGATGTTGATGTTGATGTTGATGTTGATGTTGATGTTGATGTTGATGTTGATGTTGATGTTGATGTTGATGTTGATGTTGATGTTGATGTTGATGTTGATGTTGATGTTGATGTTGATGTTAATGGTAATTTTAATATTATTAATCTAGTTTAACACAGTGTGAGCCAGTGATTGACCATTTCTACACTAGTCTCTACAGTTTGTCGACAATTGATTCGTGTGTCGTCTCTCTTTAAAAATATTACGACTTACTTCTGTTTTCTTTGCAGTTATTTATGCCATTATTGGGTCTTTTTATTGACTTTCATTATTTTAGCGCAATTTTTTAATTTTAAATCTATTTCAATAAGAAATTCAAATTTTTAATACCAATGTCTTCCCAATTTATAATTTGAGATTTAATCAAAAATATGAAAACCTGAAAATATTTACTTTTAATGGTGTCTGTCTTAAGAGTTTTATATTAGAGCGAATTCAGTTCTGTTTTGAATTTGAAAGAAATTTTTAAATAATGTGTTTATTCGTTATTTACAATTTTATTTTAATACTACATATTTAATATATGTATATATCCAGGCTAGTACCGGGCAGGCATTATGAAAAGTACTTATGCGTCGTGCAGTTGCATCAAAGCGTTCGAGTATACTAAAGAATTAATTAGCTCTGCTCAATTTTTTTCCTTAAATTTTCCGAGTCGTTAGGCACGATCCAATTTTTAGTTCAGGTCCTAATGACTTTTCTCAGCATAGCTTCCTTTCGAGTATAATTATATCAACAGCAACAGCAACAGTAAAGATGCAGTAGAGATGAATTTACTTATTCCGCTTTCAGTTTGCCATTTGCCTATCCTTTTGCCGTTTGTCTTCAGCTGGTTTGGGCGTTATACCCAGGTTTATACAATATCGTGCCAGTGCGACAGCATCTTCATAATGAAACCTTAAGGAATGTATACTTCACGTTGCTAGAGTACTGCCTGCGGGATAACGAGACGCTTCATATTTACAACAAGCTCCGTATGACTTATTTTTCTTTCAGCACTTTTTAGTCTGCTTTGTGTGCGAGATTTTTTTATTTATTTGCTGTTTTGTTTTTATATTGTCGTTGGCGCAGATTTTTTTTCTTTAATTTCAATTTTTATAAGAGAACATATAAATGTAGATAGCTATGTATTTATTTTTAAATTTTGTTCTCTATGCTCCCTTTGTCATTCTATGTGTACAATTTGCTTTAATCCTGCCCAGTTCAAATTAACTTAAGAACAAATATTTAAACTTAACTTGCCCATTTGCTCGAATAACGGCATAACTCAAAAAAAGTAATTTTGCAGAAAACGCTTTTAAAGTTTTCAATTTAATCACACATTGCATAGAAAATAGAAGATATAATCTCTTCTCACGCAGAGAGAATTTAAGATAAAAACTTGAAAATTTTACACAATATGAAGAATGATATAATAAATAATTTTGCGTCATTAACTCAAAAATTGCGTTTTTTGAGTTATGCCGTTTTCGAGCAAATGAGCGAACTGTTCTTTGTCCTAAGGGTCGCCCAAAAGTCATATAGTATTTTTTTTCTTTGTGAGTATTTTGTTCCTTATTTTTATGAAATTATCAAAGGTAGTGGGGATTCTTTATAAATGATAATGTTCATTAAACCGTCAGACAGCTTAACAACATAACAAATGTCGCGTGAAGATTTCCATCTGGGTATAGTCGCAAAACTTTTATCACCTTCTGCATTGTGAATTTTTTTTCCTCCTTTTTAACTCTCCGCCAATATTTCCAATTTCTCCATGTCGCTATTTACGTAATTCATCAAAAATAAGCAAGCGAAGCGTTATCCTAACTGCTTAATCCTTACTAGTCGACTTACTGCAAAAAAATAATATAAAACTACTTTCAGAGATAATCGAAATTAAAGTTTTAAACGTCAATGTTGTATCGGCAGTTGAACGTTTTAATAATTTTTGATGTATTCGTCCATATAATCTTCAAACTGTAAATCCCTTGAAGCTTGAGAACTGTTCGTGAAACTATCGTAGCAATTGTAGAAAAATCAAAACGAAATAATATTGCTCAGGCAAGACTGTTAATCATTTTTTCTTGCAATTGTAAATAAGCTTAAAAATATTTATAATATTAAACATGTTAAGAAATATGAGGTCAAACCCGAGAAACCTCTGTGAATGTCCGACATCTGCGCCGAAAAAGTGCTAGTTTTGGAACACCTTGGACAAGCACAGAGTACGAACGAAGACCGAATCGGGCACTCGTCGTATTATTTTGTCCGAATATAGTCAATCGTTATTTAACACTTTATTAATATAATACAGACTTATTACGATACTATTTCAGGTGACTTTCCAGGTACTTGTTGGATATGCTTCGGGTATATTATAGTTAAAACTTTTTCAGAAATTTTGAGTTAAAATATCGAGCAAATTTCAGTTGAAAAATCAAGTACTTTTCGCAAACCAATCAGTTAAATAATTGTGTCCTGTGTGCTGGAGCTCGTTTTAATTCGGCTTTATATTAGAGCTTCCAGTTTCACGTGAGCACACGTGTTTTTAAAAAAATCAAGTAAAAACACGAACCTCAACTAAACGTGTATTTTATTCACGAACTACACGTGAAATTCGTATTCACGTGATTCACGTGAAAAGCATTCGCGTGAATATTATTCACGTACTTTAAGCCTGAACCGATAATAAAGACACAATGAGATTATCTGAGGTCACAGGTGGGTCATTGGCACTTTAATGGTTTCCATGGAGCATTTGGACCAAAATGGATGATTCTGTGCTCTTTGTTCCGAAACATCGTTGTTCTGTCCGAATTTAATGACTTTTTTTGCGAATATCTTTTTATTTCGCTTCGATCTAACGCGTCGTTGCTTCTTAACTATACTAGTTTAACTTTTTGATTAATTTTAACGATTTAAAGAGCATACTACATATTCTCATGATGGATTTTGAACATTTTTCAAAAATTCATCTTCCAACAATCGCCGAAATGAGCCAAGCAAGATTTTAAAATTTTCGTGACTCGCGCATTCATTGCTTGAGCATTTAAAAAGCGATGCAATTTCCCAAAAACACTTGAGTGATTCACTAGTGTATCGCAAAATCCACTTCTTTGCCAATCGTCTTCCAAATGTTTGCAGGGAAATGATTTAAAATTTGTTCGGGAGTTGAATTCTCTTTTAATTTGAACAAGACCTGCCAGTGATGCGAATCGTCAAGAATTCGCAAATTCAAGAATATCCAATAACCAAATTCAAGAATATCCAATAATTCGACATGTGACATCTCGAATCATGTGTCACATAAGAGTATGCAACAATGTATATAACTTTGATAATTGCAAGTAATTGTGGTTTGTTTTCAAAAGTAAACTGAAGGAAGTAAGCATCTGTAAAAACAACAAGTAAAGAAAGTCTAAAGTCGGTCTAGGCCGACTATGAAATACCCTAAACCCACTTTTCAAAAATAAAAAATTTTTATTGTAAATGGGCGTTTTATTGTATTGTAGTGGGCGGATGAAGCCTATATTTTAATTGCATTTAAATGGTGATGAAAAATTTACACATACCAAGCTTTATTCCTGTAGCTCACAGTTAATGCCTTTATTGTGCTTTCGCTATGGGAGGTGGGCGTGTTCATGGACGGATTACTCGCAATTTTTGAACGCACCTTAGTTTTGGTATAAAATACACACATACCAAATTTAATTTCTCTATGACAAACATAACCTTATTTATTGAGTTTTAAACTTTTTGGGTTGTATGGGAGGTAGGCGTGTCCGTATGCGGATGACGTCCATTTTTCAAAACCATCTTTGTCTTGTCATAAAAAACATATGTGTCAAATTTTAGCTCTGTAGGTTAAACAGAGGCTTATTTATTGCGTTTTCAATTTTTGGGTTGTATGGGAGGTGGGCGTGTCCGTGAACGGATGACGTCCATTTTTCGAAGACATCTTTGTGTTTGTATAAAACAGATACATATCAAATTTTATTGTTGTAGGCTAAATATGAGCTGAGTTATGCAGTTTTCAATTTTCGCGTTGTATGGGAGATAGGCGTGTGCGTGGGCGGATGATGTCCATTTTTCAAAACCATCTTTGTCTTATCATAAAAAACATATGTGTCAAATTTTAGCTCTGTAGGTTAAACAGAGGCTTATTTATTGCGTTTTCAATTTTTGGGTTGTATGGGAGGTGGGCGTGTCCGTGAACGGATGACGTCCATTTTTCGAAGACATCTTTGTGTTTGTATAAAACAGATACATATCAAATTTTATTGTTGTAGGCTAAATATGAGCTGAGTTATGCAGTTTTCAATTTTCGCGTTGTATGGGAGATAGGCGTGTGCGTGGGCGGATGATGTCCATTTTTCAAAACCATCTTTGTCTTATCATAAAAAACATATGTGTCAAATTTTAGCTCTGTAGGTTAAACAGAGGCTTATTTATTGCGTTTTCAATTTTCGGGTTGTATGGGAGGTAGGCGTGTCCGTGGGCGGATGATGTCCATTTTTCAAAAACATCTTTGTGTTGATACAAAACACATACATACCAAATTTTATTGTTGTAGGTTAATTATGAGCTGAGTTATGCAGTTTTCAATTTTTGCGTTGTATGGGAGGTAGGCGTGTCTGTGGGCGGATTCCAAAAATATTCAATAGTGCAGATCCTTGGGTCCATGTGACTATGTGTACCAAGTTTCATCCAATTATCTCAACTCCTTCTTCTTATCCTGTGTATACGGACAATACACAGACGGACAGACGGACGGACGGACGGACGGACGGACGGACGGACGGACGGACGGACGGACGGACGGACATGGATAGCTCGACTTACGTGGTGACGCTGATCAAGAATATATATACTTTTCTATACCGGACTCGCTTCGTTCTATGCGTTACAAACGTTTGCACAAAGTTAATATACCCTGACCTTTCAGGTTTAGGGTATAAAAATGTACTTAAAATGGAGAATTTATTAAGGATAATAAAGCTACTACGAAAAGATCCTACCATTATGATTAGTTAAGACTAGTTATATAACAATGTAATACATTTTTTAATTCAGGAAATGCAAACCTTATTTTTATGAAGTTTTTCTACTCTTATTATGTAAAAAATAAATGAGCTAAGGTCTTTCTATATTAAGGGTCCTTCTATTTAAATGATATATTCCTTAAAGACGTTTATAATATGCTCTTATATTCTAAAAATATAATTTTTTATGGCATATTTAAAATAAACAAGTAAAGAAAGTTAAAGTCGGTCTAGACCGACCATGAAATACCCTAAACACACTTTTCAAAAACAACAAAATTTTTATTGTAAATGGGCGTCTCCGTGGGCGGATGAAGCCTATATTTTATATGCATTTAAATGTTGATGAAAAATTTACACATACCAAGTTTTATTAATGTAGCTCACAGTTAATGCCTTTATTGTGCTTTCGCTATGGGAGGTGGGCGTGTTCATGGACGGAATACTCCCAATTTTCGAACAGACCTTAGTTTTGTTATAAAATACATACTTACCAAATTTAATTTCTCTATGACAAACATAACCTTATATATTGAGTTTTTAAATTTTTGGGTTGCATGGGAGGTAGGCGTGTCCGTATGCGGATGACGTCCATTTTTCAAAACCATCTTTGTCTTGTCATAAAAACCATACGTGCCAAATTTTAGCTCTGTGGGTTAAACAGAGGCTTATTTATTGCCTTTTCAATTTCTGGGTTGTATGGGGGTGGGCGTGTCCGTGAGCGGATGACGTCCATTTTTCGAAGACATCTTGGTGTGAATATAAAACACATACCCACCAAAATTTATTGTTGTAGGTTAATTATTGGCTTATACACTCATCGAAAAAAAAAACCCACGCACTGAAAAATTTTCTAATATTCCGCTTATGAACAGAAATCATTTCTTCCAAAATTGTGTTATGGCAACTCTGTTTTCGGTTTTTATTTCACACACTATTCTACCGTTATTCGTCAAAATTTTTAACGCGATACGTGTTGTTATCGGAAGTTTCAATCACATTATTTCAGTGAGGAGAAAAACCGAAAACAGAGTTGCCATAACACAATTTTGGAAGAAATGATTTCAGTTCATAAGCGGAATATTAGAAAATTTTTCAGTGCGTGTGTTTTTTTTTCGATGAGTGTATACCCAGTTTTCAATTTTTGCGTTGTATGGGAGGTAGGCGTGTTCGTGGGCGGATTCCAAAAATATTCCATAACGCAGATCCTTGGGTCGATGTGATCATGTGTATCAAGTTTCATTCAATTATCTCAACTCCTTCTTCTTATCCTGTGTTTACGGACAACACACAGACGGACGGACGGACATGAATAGCTCGACTCACGAGGTGACGCTGATCAAGAATATATATACTTTTTTAAACAGCACTCGCTTCGCAGAAAAATAATCCTTACAGGTTTATGGTATACAAATGGTTTTAACTTAGTACAAAGCAGTATAAATGTTCTTGGAAATATTAATAAAGTTATATTAAAGTTAATCTCAAAGATTCGTATTTTTTAGTTTGTTTAATAACTCACGAACTATAGCATTGATCTAACTGAAACTTTCACAAATCGAGCAATAATTTATTCTAGACGGTCATGTCGTAATTAGAATTTTAAATTACTAAAAAGTGAAAATATCTTCTAGCTACGCTTGGAAACAATTCGCCCATTCCACGCATAACGCAACACTTTTTTTCAGAAATTGACCTCATGGCTTTCGATTTGTTTTACTTTTGGGCTTAAGAATAAATGGTCAAAAATTACAAATGTTTTTTCTTCGTGGGTCTAAAATTTTGATTTTCATAATTCTCGAAAACAAGAGCTAACCTAAAAAACGCTTAGCACCATTAGAATCAGCATACTCGAATTAGGTTATACCCCCGGGTGCCCCGTTTGATGGGAAAAAAATTGTCCGATTCGAGCACAGTATAATTATTATTGAAAGACCACTGAAAACCACTGTAACTAGTGTTATTTCAAAGGCGGAGGCATAAAATAAAAATTAAATAAAAGATTAAACTTTTTCAAAATTGCCCTTTTTGTGTCCTTTTTTAAAAATTATTCTTGAAATGAGAAATGATGAAAATTATTGTTTTGGCGTAAAGTGCAATTTGTACAATCGTGCACGAATATTCGAGTGCAACTTGGCGGTGACATGAAAGCTGGTACCTTTGCTTCAACAGTTCTGACAATAAGTTTACTTCATACTTGAGCATTGCACTGAAAATAATAGTTGGCTTATTTTCTAATTTTTATGCAATGTAACTCGGTACCGTGTTAGTAAACTTATTCAAAATTTATTTTAGGGTATTATATTGATTTAAGGCGGTCTTCTGATTCAAAACCCGTTTTTTGGACCCTTTTTAAAAAAATTCTTATTTGAAAACGCAAAGAATAATTGAAAACTTTTTTTATTTATTGTATTACAAAAGTTTCAAAGTAAATAAAAAAATATTTTTTGCCTCGATACGTGGGCTGTTCAAAAAGTAATGAGACTTCAAAGTTGGTGGTGAAAAAAAAAAGGTGTCGTCACGGCGGCCACGATTCCGGGTCTCCGGAGCGTCAGAAATGAAAAAAAAACGGGGTTATAATCAGTATAGATGTAATTCTCGGGTGAACCTCAAGCTTAATTTTGTGATTTTTTTTGACAAAATGGCGGCTATTCAAAAAAAAAATTCAATTTCGGGCTTTTTTTTTGTACTTTAGTGTAAAAAAAAAATAGTAAAAAATTTTTTAAAATTATGGTCGAGGTTCACCCGAGAATGGTGAGTATTCTGCGTCGATTTCACTTTGTTTCATGAAAATCGGTTCAGTTGAACTGGAGATATCATGGCCGCCAGTTCGAAAAACGTGGTTTCGAGATAAACGCGTTTAAAGTTTGAAGTAATTTAAAATAGCTCATTTTGACGAAGACCTTGCTTCACAAAAAAGGCTGTATCTTCTAAAGTATTTCGAATTTCTAAAAATCCTTTTAGGGGCATATTCACAGCTATAAATAAATGCAAAAAAAGTCGAAAAAAAGTTGCTCAATGAGAAGACCCCCCTTAACGTTTTGCTATGACAATAAACCAAGCACAAGGTCAATCCTTTTTAATCGGCGGTGATTAACTAAGGCAGAATTGTTTTTCCGTAATATTTTGGTGTTGTTAGGATAGGAAATATATAGGGGAGAGTGGGGTGTTGTGAGACAGGTTTAGTTTTTGGACGATAATTTCTTTAAGTTAAAATTTTTTTTTCTGGAAACATTTTTTGGATAGCTTATTCAATTACCTAACAACCTGCTATACATTTTTTTGAAATTCAAAACATTTAAGAATTTTCTTGAAGCCTGAGAAAAGATTGGAATTTTTGATTTTAAAAAATTATGGGGTGTTGTGAGACACTACTATAAATATAACAAAATGGAATTTTTTGCTTAAAGTCCTTATTGAAATAGGAAAAAAATTAGGAAAAAATTAAAATACAGATAAGAAAAATTGTTCGCGTTTATCTGATTCGGCTAACAGTTAAAATATCCGGTTTTCATTTTGGCACACTGCAGATGAAAAGTTCGATCACATTTATTGCAACTAATGAAATTGTTTTCGTCCGGACAGGTTTTAGAATGTAAGTCGTGCATGCGTATAGTACGGGCTATACGTATTCATGAGATTTCACACTCCCTTGGCGAATCCAAAAAAAAAAAAAAAAGACTTTGGCACGTTTGCCCTACAAAAGATGCAAAAGTATAAATCTTCATCATCTAATGACAATACTCTTTCCGGTACTTATTTCGTATGATGACTACGCTTTGCTGGATCCTTCAGCGATTTTTTTTGTTTAAGTTGTTTTTTCATTCTTTTGGTCGGATTTTTTTCCTCAATAATGCCACATTCTTCGAAGTTGTAAATACGGTTGCAAAAATAGGCTTCTGGCCGCGTTTTGATTTTTGGAATAGGGGATCAAACTTCAAAGGACTAACCTTCTCTAGTGCACTGCTCAGCTCAGACGCCTTGAAAAACCAATTTAATTTGTAAAATATTGGAAAAACTGGTTTCCTGCCAGTTTTGACACTTTGCTATGCAACAAAATCGACTAATTTATCATTTGAAGCCGATGCGGAAAAAATTGTGTCTTCAACTTTTCCATAAAACGTGTTCCATACACTCTAGATTTATCAAAATTATATGATTTGCAGACAACTCGAAAACAATTATTTTTTATGGCAATTTCTTTAATGGCTGCCACTAGGTGGATGGATGCGACATTTCCTTTTGGCTTTGGCGATACTTTATATGCATTTAATGGCATGATGGCTATAAAAATAATGAAATAAAAACAAAAATGAACTGTCTCACAACACCCTATATTTACTGTCTCACGCCACCCCATATTCGACATTTTCAAATGCCCATTGCGCCATCATCACCCGCAATTTTTTTTGCAAAATCACTTTGGGCTTGAAAGCAATGGAAGAGATATCATTTTAACAAATATTTACCTTCACGTTTAGTTGGCAATGTTTCTAGAAATTCCACAAAGGCAAACTGTACAAAAAACTTTTAAGAGCGAGATCAAAACTCAAAATTGTTACAGACACTAGGAACACGTGTCAATGCGATGAGTGCACATAATAAGTGAGATCCCATTAAGAAAATATCTTACAGTTGTTGTGAGCATTCATAACATTACCACTATGTCAGATATTGACGTGTCTCACAACACCCCATGTCTCACAACATCCCACTCTCGCCTAAGTTTTAAAATAATTTTAATTTTGAATACATTAGAAAAATAAGTCTCTTCGAACAATAATATAACAAATCAGATAAAACATTGTTTCTTATATTAAAACAGAGGATTGCTAGTAAATAATAATATATGTATTGGAAAAATATGTTTCGTTATTTTAATTTAAGTTTTTTAACTTTAAAATTTCTAGTGCCTATAAAAACTAAGAGAAAGTAAAAAAATGTTTACATAGCCTGACGCCCAATTCAATAGTCATTCATTAAAATTTAATATGTATATCATTTACATTGTACAAACTAGGGATGTTACGGAGGTGAGCTTATCGGAACCGGAGTTTTTAAATTTGATTTATCGGAGCCGGAGGCGGAACCGAAGTCGGAATCAAAAACGAAGTCGGAAACGGAGTCCAAAAAAAAATAATCAACCAAATGAAGTGACTCTAAAAGAACTTTGTATTTAATGAACAAAAGCTTTTCAGCTTTCTCCCCGTCCAACCGGTTTCTTAGAGGACCATATATGAGACCGACACTACTAAAAACTCGCTCACTTGCAACTGATCCTGGAGGATACGATCAGCGTTGCCATATGGTCCGATATTTCGTATTTGTTACGATTTTCGGTCTTGAATCCGATGATCCGATACATAGTCGACATTCATCAAAATGTTACGATTTCAGAAAAAATAGATCCGACGTCCGATTTTGCATATTTTTATTTAAGTATAAGTAATAAAAAAAAAATTACGATATAAAAATTGGTGACAACTGTCAATTTTGTTTTAAAATCCTGTGTCAAGACTCCTTTAACTAATGACAATGTGTAGTTAAAGGAATGACGATTATTTAATTTAATTTTTAATCTTTTTTCTGTGCTGAAAAGTATTTTAAAAAATATTTTATCATAATATTTTTTATATGTACCCAATAAATCAAACGAATTTGCCTAGAATTTGAGGTGAATCCGAAATCTCAGATATTTATTTCGAAAATAAAGTTCGAAAACGTTTTGCTAATGAACCCGAGGGCGGAAAAAATGCACACTTCATTCTCGAAACGAGATTTTTTCATAATCAAATCACTACCGAGAATTTCAGCATTAGCGAGTAATTTCAGGAAATTGTTTTCGACATGAAATTTTTTTAATGTTTTCACATCTTACGCAAATTATTATGATAAAAGATTATGAGATTATTTTTTGTTAAAAATAAGAAAAAAAAAAATATTTTCAGGAACCGTACCCATGTCTCTTGGGTGCAAGTTTTCCACGTTATCCGCAAGCATATCTCAGTTGTAACTTTACAGCTGCGTAATTTGCTTGGATAGAAAACAAGCACCTGTGAACGTGGGTTCGACTTCCAGCTGAGGCAAAAAAATGTATTGTTGTTTTTTTTTTATTTGGTGTTTTATCACTATTTTTGAAAAAATCTGAAGGGATCACGGATTTAAAAAAAAGGTGTTGCGTTGATTCATTGTATATAAAAATAAATAACGAGATTGTGGAATGGAGTGTTAAAAAGTTCAGTTTTAAAATTAAGCTAGAAAATGATTGTTCCTTATTCCGTTGACGTATTAAAGCCAAATAAATAAAAAAACTATTTGTTTCTCAGATATCTTGGATCCTTAGATAAGCTAGATATGAGATAAATATCTCTTCTTAGAAATATGTAATTTTAAAATTTATTCGCTATTTTTTATAATCCCGGATTCATCATAATCGAATGCGAGATTTCTGATCCGAGTTTTCGGTTTCGTTACTAATTCGACGAAAAACCGGGAACGCTATGTGGTTTATAGCAGGGATGCCCAGCGCCTAACTCTTTCCACTCTTTCCACTCTTTACAACAACTTTTATGTTTTCATGATTGTTGTAATTCGACGAATTCAGTTTGAAGTAAAATCATTACATCTTATTGCTTTGTTGTTTTTTTAAGAGCCATCAAATGACGATATCTTGCATTTGTATGTTGTTGTTTTTGTGTGTTCAACAATTTAACTTGTGCGCTTGGGTCAGCATAAGTGTTGTTGTTTGTATGTCCTTTTGTTTGTTTTGCTTGGGCGCTGCGAGCATTCGTGTTGTTGTTTTTAACATGCTCCACTCTTTCCACTCTACAACAACTTCAATATTGCAATGATTGTTGTAATTCGCCGAATTAAGTGTTCACCTTCACCCTTACTTCTTATTACTTTATTGTTGTAATTGCGCACATTGAAGGATTTGTGTTGTTGTTTTGTGTGTTCAATATTTATGAACTTTTGCGCTGGCGCATATGTAAGTTTTATGCGCGTTTTTGTTTTTATGTGTTTTTGTTGTTAGAAAAATTATTGTGCCATGAATCCAAAGATTTGATTTGTTGTTGGCTTTTTGTTGTAATTGTTGTAGCACTCTTCAAATAATTTGTCTGGGCATCACTGGTTTATAGGGTAGTTATGTTTCTAATGAACTGACTTTTGAAACAAAATTTTGATATTTTATTAAAAAATACACCTTAAAACATTAACAATGTTTTTTATATCTCTTTTTAATGGTTAATGGCCTCCGAAAATGTCTACGTTGTTGTTTTTTTTTTTTAAAATTTCACAGATACGATGAGAATCCGATGAGCTGAGTGCAAAAGTTACGATATGAACATTTTTTTGTTGCCAGTGGCAACACTGGATACGATATATATTGACAAGCAATTGAGTGAAAATTTCGGAATTTCCAATTTACTCTCCGCAATAGAGTTTATAAGCAATTAAAATTATTTGACGAAAGTCTTCGCTCGTGTCTGAGATAGGTAAAATCTTATACGCCGGTACACTTCGGTCTTCGTTGTAACTCCTATTCAAAATTGTCGGAGCCGAAGTCGGAGTAGGAAGTGTAAAATCAATCGGAAGTTCCGACCTTTCGGAACCGAAGTCGAAGCTCCGTAACATCCCTAGTACAAACCATAAATGGGAGCAAACCTAAGTTGTCTGAATTTTTTTCGAAATATTTTAGTTTGACCTTTCAAAACACAATAACCTGATGCGTAAAAAGGAAAAATAATAACAAAAAGATGTTTTTGATAAAATGTAGGCACATGAAAAGTTGTTAATTTGTTTTCACCTCATACTGATATTTTAAAAGTTACCAGGCAGTTGTTATTATGTTTTTCGAGAACATTTTTAAGTAATCTTTGAGATAAAACTCCAAAGCAACTGCCACTAGATATGCGTGTTTTTTTTGCAGATCTTATTTTTAACACCCATTCTCTCGGAAAATGCACGGGAGCGAAAAAAATTTAGCACTAATACAACTTTCATACATTTCATGAGTTCTCTAATATTGGCTTGGTATTTCACATATTAGTCTTGCTTATTTCCAAAATATTTCGATATTAAAATGGACTAATTTAAACAAAATATCAAGATAGTTTCGAGTTGACGAGTAGGTGTGGTAACAGTTCCTGTAATAAACTTCAACGTTTTGACAAGTGATCTTGAATCTGGCAGTAATTTTTAAATAATAACAACGTCCAAAAATCATTATCTAAAAAGTAAAAGGATGAGAGGGGGAAAACTTTAATTCGGAAAGATTTGAAAGTTTCTAATAAAAAACAGTCTGGCTTGAAAATGTTTTATAAATTTTAAGAAAATTAAAGTTTTCAATAATTGGTATTAAGCCTTTAATAGCTTTTAGCCAAGACTTATCACTGTCATCTTCTTACATATTTGTTTGAATGTATGTAAGTTATGGAAGATGTGGGGAATACTTCTTTGCGTTGTTTTTCTCTTTCAACTATGCATTGGTTCTTTTCCTTTCAGTCGACTTCTCATGTGCAAAATTCGAGTTTGTATGCATTTGAAAGCTTGTCCGCAGCGGGATTCACTTGTACAAAATATATCCAAATCAAAAATAAATCATGAACTTTTTTCCGCCTTACTTACTCATACAATCGCTGTGGTTTAAACTGTAAGCATTTTTCTTTTTGGATTTTTCTGTTTTTTGGTCAATTTGTTTCAGCTTGACCGCAATCAAGGGTATATTTTTGTCTATCTGTGCTTGTTCGTTACAGTGCTGTTGTGTGTATGTGTGTGCGAGTGTGAGTTGGGTGGGTTTATTGTGAGCTATGAGCTGCAGTATAAACATGAAGTAGGGAAGCTGGAATTTGTGGTTGAAGCGGTCGTGTTAAAAATGTTCACAGTACGCTATTATTTGCTTTGTTGTGTTTTGTGGTCTAAAGACAAATATTTGTGTTCTGTGTATTATAAAAACATTCAAACAAATGTGCAAGTGGATATTAATATTGAGTACGATTGAATGTTTGAATATCTTATATAATTTAACGAGTTGGATTTGTGTCAATTTTTTTTAAATGCGAGCCTATTTCGAAAATACTTTTAAACTCGGAACATATAAAACATATTTCAATAAGTATACTAAACATAGTAAGCCACAATAACTCCTTTTTTTTTAAAGAAAAGTTAGATAGCTTCGTGTTTTTGTAATTCTGAATTCTTTTCGCACACATTTAGCCTAATGAATACAACAGAAGCAATTGCTTTTCCATGGAATTACAAAGGAATTACTCAAGTGTGGTATCAATAAAATCTTAAGCAATTACTTGTTCCTTAAGCATTCCTTATAAGCTTTAGGTATTGCTTTTTAAGGAATTGCTTTTCCTTGAAATTTTTAAGTAATTTCTAAGAGGACGTGACGCTTTCAAAAATTTTTTTGACGTAGAATTACGTCTTACAGCGCGGTTTGGGGTCGTTTTAACAGATTTTTTGAAGGTCATGCAACGTTTTTGGCTAATACTTTGGGGTATACCTACAGCAACTTTTGCAATTAATCAATTGTATGTCCCTCAATAAAATCAAATCAAATGTTTGTCCCTCTGTCATCGGGTGGACAAATTAATTGCAGGTGGGTCATTGGCACTTTTATGGGTTCCATGGAACATTTGGACCAAAATGGATGATTCTATGGCTAATCGGATGCAGTGAGATTATCTGAGGTCATAGGTGGGTCATTGGTAATTTTATGGGTTCCATGTAGAGTTTGGACCAAAATGGATGATTCTATGGCCAATCGGATGCAGTGGGATTATCTGAGGTAACAGGTGGGTCATTGGCAATTTTATGGGTTCCATGGAGAGTTTCGACCAAAATGGATAATTCTATGGCCAATCGGATGCAGTGGGATTATCTGAGGTCACAGATGGGTCACATCACAGTGTTTAAAATGAAAATTTAAATTATTTAAACAGGTTGCAACCCTGTTTTGCTTATACGGTGTCGGACGCTCACTCTCAAGTTTTTAAAAGTAAACGAAAATTGAGAAACTGAGCGAAAAATTGCTTACGCAGAACTTGGGCAACTCAATATATTGCAGAGCAAGTACGTTATTTTGCTCTCTAGCTTCTGTATGCTTACGCATAACTTGGTTGAGCCTTCAAACGGAATTCTACGTCTACACTTACGGTACTATCGAAACTGTTTCTTTTGTTTATTTTGACATTTAAATCAAAACTTTTTACGAAATAAGCATCAAATTTGGTTCGTATAGTTTACATTCGTATCCCAATATGTATTGAAATAATGTTTACGTTTCGTAAGTTCTTACGAGCCCCTTACGTAGAGACATGCAGCACCTTATTGTTTTTGTTTTCTATTTGAAAAAAACAAACGTTTTTTGAGCTCCTACGTTTGTTTTAAATAGAAAACAAAAACGATGTGAATACGATGCAAAAATTGAAAACGCAATAAATAAGCCTCTGTTTAAGCTACAGAGCTAAAATTTAGCACATACGTTTTTTATAACAAACCAAAGATGGTTTTGAAAAATGGACGTCATCCGCCTACGGACACGCCTTCCTCCCATACAACCCAAAAAGTTTAAAACTTAATAAATAAGGTTATGTTTGTGATAGAGAAATTAAATTTGGTATGTATGTATTTTATACCAAAACTAAGGTCTGTTCAAAAATTGGGAGTAATCCGTCTATGAACACGCCTACCTCCCATAGCTAAAGCACAATAAGGGCATTTACTGTGAGCTACAGGAATAAAACTTGGTATGTGTAAATTTTTCATCAACATTTAAATGCATATAAAATATAGGCTTTATCCGCCCACGGACACGCCCATTTTCAATAATATTTTTTTTAAGTAGGTTTAGGGTATTTCATAGTCGGCCTAGACCGACTTTAGACTTTCTTTACTTGTTTTGTTAATATTTTGTTTTTTTTAATTTTATAAACAGGTTTTTTAGGCAGGAAATATGCAGGTATTGCCAGATTTTTTTCAAAAAACTGTAAATTTAAATTACGCTTATGTCTAAAAAAAATTTAATTTACAATAATATGGCAAAACTGGAAATATAGCAAAGCATTTTTTTATTGTTTTGTTTTTTTTTTTTTGTTGTTTTGATCATCAGTTTTTGGGAATTCACCGTTTTTGATTGGCTTTTGAGTTCGAAGTGTTAAAAAATTATTTGATTTGGAGAAAAACGCAATTTCAATTGAAAAGTGAAAAAGTTTATTTCTAAGTGATTATAATAAAACAATAAATAATGGCAGACGGTGAATGGTTAACTCCCCGGCAATTGAATGCACTTAGCGTTGAAGAGCGTGAAGACTATATAAGTCGAATAATCGAAGAAATTTCGGAAAATAATAGTGAGTATGAACAGGAAATTAATTCACGGGCTGATTAAATGGAAGATTACAAAGATGTTAACATAAATGTAGAGGAATCAAATGCAGAGGAATTGCAATTACCAGAACTTAATACTGCGGATGAAACTGATTCCGAACAAGAATTAGAAGTTCCAACTGAAACTAACGAAACTAATTTTATAGCTAGAGATGGTACAACTTGGTCAACTCAACTACCACCAACACGAAAATATTTATCACATAACATTCTAACAACCAATATCACTGGACCTACACGGAGAACAGAAGGTCTTAGCAGTTTACATACATTTAAATTGTTGATGACAGAAGAAATTTGTGACAAAATTATTCGCTAAGCCAACAGAAAAGCGAACCAGAGCTACGAACGTGAACAAACACAAAACCCTAAAACATCGGCTCATATATAGAAACCAATAACAAAAACTGAATTTGACGCTTATTTGGGAATACTTTAATTGGTTGGTGTGACCCATTCTGGACATGTACACACAACTGATTTGTGGAAAACAAACTCCCATCCGATGTATCGAACTGCAATGGGTTTGAGGCGTTTTTGGGCTATCAGCCGCTTTATAAGATTTGACAATGGCAATACTCGCGAGCAACGTAAAACAACAGATAAATCAGCGGCTATATCAGACATTTTCTTGATGCTGAATAGAAATCTGCAGATGAACTATAGAGCAGTAGCCAACGTCACTGTTGATGAGCAGCTTTATCCGTTTCGGGGTGGCACTGGATTCACACAATATATACCTTCCAAGCCAGCGAAGTATGGCATAAAGGTTTGGTGGATATGTGATGCTGTTACTTCTTATCCACTGAAGGGACAAATATACACTGGTATGGCACCTTCTAGAGAAAGAGAGAGAAATCTTAGTGAACGTGTAGTCAAAGATTTGTGTTGTAACATGTTTCGTGGAAGTAGAAGTACCATTGTGTGTGACAACTTATTTACAACATATAATTTGACTACCACTTAGGCTCAGTGAATAAGAAACGCACGTTTGTTCTAGTGAATTTGCTAATCCAAGGGGCAGAGAAATACAATCATAACTTTTTGGATTTAGCAGCAACATATCTATGTGTTCTTATGTGACAAAGAAAAACAAGGCAGTTGTACTCCTCTCCACCACTCATTACAGCACCACAGTTGAAGGTACAAAAAACAAACCGGTCATGATCCTAGTCTACAACAGGTGCAAAGGAGGCGTTGATAATATGTACAAGTGCCTTGGGGAACATTCAACAAAGTAGAAGGATTTTTCTGCAACAATTAAGTGAGGAATTAGCCATGCCAGAAATTGTAAAAAGATCACAAAATGTTCAAATCACTCGCAACTTTTCTTCGCGCAATGGCATTGAAGGAATACTGGGTCGCCCATTGAAATTTATTGCTGAAGATCTTCCAGAAAGCCCTCAAGAAGAACGTGACGGTTCCGGCAGGATCAAACATAAAGGCAACTGCCACTTATGTCCCAGGAAGAGGCCGACACGAAAAGCTTGCATTATGTGTAAAAAAACCTGTTTGTATAGAACAGTGATGCCCAGAAAAATTATTTGAAGAGTGCTACAACAATTATAACAAAAAGCCAACAACAACAACAAATCTTTGGATTCGTGGCACAATAATTTTTCTAACAAAAAAAAACACATAAAACAACAACACGAATCCTTCAATGTGCGCAAATACAACAATAAAGTAATAAGAAGTAACCCAATAGGCAATTAAACCAGCGCTCTTCATACGAAGGCCTGCATTGACTGCTACTTTTGAAGACTAAACACATCCGTTCCTCGCTGCTCTTATGAGCACTTCTTGAAGGCCTTAATTTTCTGCACAAAAGGCAGCACAACAAATTTGTTTTCCCTACAAAGACTGACTTTTCATATACTTCAGGGCAACTTTTTCGTTAAAAGTTAGAATATATATCAGTTTAAAAATTTGACGCAATAATGGCCCTTCTTACTGCTATATCAAAGATTATAGATTGAAATTAATCTTACTTAAAAAAACATAGGAGAGAAGATAAAATCATAGAATATATAAATAAATAGAAAAAGGTGTAAAAGAAAAAAATATTTTTTCAACACTTTTTGTTTACCCCTACTTTTAGCCATTCTAAAGAAGTGCTCCTATCAGGCCTCTTTTGAGCTATCGGAGCGGAAGGCCTGCGAAATTTTCCCATTTCATATAAAAAAGAAAGTGTAATTGTATATGAGTGCGGCAGTACTACAAAATCCACAGGAAGGCCTGCTAGCAGCGATGTCATTGTCTACTGGGAAGGGTGAAGCTGAAAACTTAATTCGGCGAATTACAACAATATTGAAGTTGTTGTAAGGAGTGCAAAGAGTGGAGCATGTTAAAAGCAACAACACGAATTCTGGCAGCGCCCAAGCAAAAAAAAAAAGACATACAAACAACAACACGAATGCTGACCGTGCCCAAGCGCACAAGTTAAATTGTTGAACACACAAAAACAACAACATGCTAATGCAAGAAGCGTCATTTCATGGCTCTTAAAAGACAACAAAGCAATAAAAAGCAATGATTTTTCTTCAAACTGCATTTGTCGAATTAGAACAATCATGAAAACATCGAAGTTGTTGTGAAGAGTGGAAAGAGTGGAAAGAGTGGAAAGAGTTAGGCGCTGGGCATCCCTGGTATAGAATATTCCATTGACACTTCGAAATGCAAAAGATGTCTTAGGGCTATGTTATGCTGGCGGTCATTTGATCCCTGAACACTAGTACACTTTTTGCTACTTTTAGTACTTTATGCCAAAATCTATCAACGCTGATGTGTTTGGCAAATAAAATATTTAATTCATCAATTTTTCGCGCACAATCGTGTAGTTTGACTGAAATAAAAAACAAAAATGGAAAACATTAACTTTGGATTGCAGGCACTTAAATTTGGCACCGCGTATGCCAAAAAAGTTATATTTTGGCAAGATAAGCACAGGGAAATTATTAAAAAATGCTTCAAAAATTTATTTAATTGCTCGTTATGAGAAACCCACTCGCAAGAGGAGAAGCTGTGTAGCAAAAGTATGGCGCAAACAAATAGCTAACAAAGGGTCCTATGCATTTGTAACAAAAGAGCAAAGGCAAAGTGATAGTATGGCCTATAAAAATTATTTGAGGATGTCTGAAGCAAATCTGGACTATATTTTACATCTTGTTGGAAATGACCTGAAGAAGGCTGACACAAATTGCCGAAATGCGATTTCTCCTAAGGAACAGCTGTGTGATACGCTGATATTCCTAGCAACTGGAGAATCTTACAAGAGCTTGGAATACCAAACAAGAATTTCTCATTCATATTTAGTGTATTGCATACCAAAAGTATGCAAAGCAATATGGGACAACATGAAAGATATATATTTGAAGGTATGCAATATTAATGAAAATATAAACAAAAGTTAACAAAAGCAGACTTGTCCCACTACACAGAAAAAACTGTGAAAAGGTTTCGTAGCACGAAAAGCAGAAACGTGCTACTTTAGAATGTGCTTCTAAAACGTTCGTTTGATTTTCTATAATAAACATTTTAAAATGAACTTTAAAAACGTTCGTTTGATATTTTAAAATGAACATTTTAAAAATAACTTCTTAGGCCCGTTAACTGGTCTCAATTTTAAACAAAGTTTTGCTTAAACAAAGTTTAAAATTCCTTAACCTCAGTTTAAATTTTAACGCCGATACCTCATCTCAAAAAATCGAAGTTTAACTTGGTGAGGCAAGTTTAAATTTAAACACAGAAATTCTAGGTTTAAAAATTTAAACTTAGATTTTGCCAAAAATTCTCTGAGAACATTGGAAATATTCTCAATAATAAACAAAAAATGAAAAAATCATACTTCAAAAAATTCGAAAAATAAAAAAATCATACTTCAAAAAATTCAAAATAATAAAAAAAAAAACATTAAAACACATTTTTATTCATATTATAAATTTTTAAACAGAGTTTAAGTAAACTGCCGATAAAAATGAGAACAGTTACGAAAATAATTTTAACTGAGTTTAAAATTTAAACTCTGTTTACGAAATCTGAGGTTAAGGAATATTAACTTCGGAGATCAGTTAACGGGCCTTTATCTTCTAAAAATAGCTCATAATTGTTAATGTTTTTAATTAATGTTAATTTTAAAACATCAAACGAACGTTTAAAAAGCACATTTAAAGCACAACCTAAATTTACGTTGGTGGGCACTAAGTTCAAGTTTGAAATGAAATGATAACTATTTCAAAGTAATCAGTTTTATTTAAATTAAAAAGTTCGTTGCAATAAAATTCTCCAACATATTGCAGTTTAAAAACAAAAACAAAAAAAGACTAGTTTCATGCTTCTTAAAATAATACTTAAAACAATACATGCTTCTAATGTGCATCTACAAATCGTCATCATCAAATATGCCTTCAAGCGCTTCTGCTAATATGTTGCTAGAAGTGTTGTGTCTTAAAACCAGTGTTGCCGGAGTAAATTTATTTTTATATCCAAAACACAAAATAAAAATAGCCAAAATGTAAAAAAATAGCCAAAAGATTTATTAATTGTATTAGAAAATATAAAACAAAACTAACATTCATACCTTTTTTAATTAACTTGTTTTTGTACCGTTTTTTACTGGAAATAGAATTACAAAAATGTTTGTTTTTAAGTATGTTATATAAAATTACATATTAAAAATATAAGAGCATGATTTAAACATATTTAGTG
This sequence comes from Tetanocera ferruginea, assembly GCA_958299015.1. Taxonomy (NCBI): domain Eukaryota; kingdom Metazoa; phylum Arthropoda; class Insecta; order Diptera; family Sciomyzidae; genus Tetanocera; species Tetanocera ferruginea. The sequence goes on from OY282642.1 coordinate 59,572,984, forward strand.
CATATATCCTTTAACGGACCTTTAATATAGAAGGACCTTAGCTCATTTATTTTATACTTGATAAGAGTAGAGAAAACTTCATAAAAGTAAGGTTTACATTTTCGGAGTATTGAAAGTGAAAAAAAAGTATTGCATTTTTTTTAGCTTCGAAATCCTTGGATTTCAGGTGTCAAACCTATTCAGTCAAGTCTGCCTTGGTTCAGAAATGGGAGAAAGATAAGTAGGTGAGAAAGTGAAATCAAGTGAAACAAGTGAAGAATTTTTTATGTGTGACGGAGTGCTCGACAACTTACTTTTAAATGCTGACTTGCTTAATTTTACTTTTGAAACCAAACCACGATTACTTTCAATGATCAAAGTTATATACATTGTTGCATACTCTTATGTGTCACGTGATTCGAGATGTCACATGTCAAATTATTGGATATTCTTGCGATTGGCTGCACGATTAGCATCACTGGCAGGTCGTGTTCAAATGAAGAGAGAATTCACTCTCAAATTTTAAATCATTTCCCTGCAAACATTTGGAAGACGTTTGGCAGAGAAGTGAATTTTGCGATGCACCAGTAATTCGCCCAAGTGTTTTTGGGAAAATGCATCGCTTTTCAAATGCTCAAGCAATGAATACGAGAGTCACAAAAATTTTCAAAATCTTCCTTCGCTCATTTCGGCGTTTGTTGGAGGATGGATTTTTGAAAAATGTTCAAAATCTATTAGGGAATATGAAGCAGGCTCTGAAAAATCGTTAAAATTAATCAAAAAGTTTAACTATTATAGTTAGGAAACAACGTCGCATTATATTGAAGCGAAATAAAAACAAGTTCACAAAAAAATTCATTGAATTCGGACAGAACAACAATGCTTTAGAACAAATGGCTGAGGACTCTTAAAAGGACTTCGTTTGCCACCCTTTTCGGCGAATTTCTTATAACTCCTCTCGGTGGTTCATTGGCGAATATTCCCGGCGAATCAGCCTAAGCAGCTTACAGTCGGTGATACCCGGATGATTCTCAGATGAGCTCAAAGGCAATTGCTTGATCTTCCAAGCGATTCGCTGGCGGTTCACAGGCAATTGAAAATGTTATATGTAAAATAAAAAATTAATTTTCGCCGGAATGCAAAAACATAACCTTGTAAAAAAAATAGCCAAACGAAAAATAAAATCGCCAAATAGCCAAAACTGATCACGATCAAAAAAAATAGCCACTTTTGGCTATAAATAGCCAAAACGGCAACACTGCTTAAAACTGTCTGTTGTTCTCGCTGCTCTGTGGAAGTGCGGTCCTTAATTTTAAATTCCATTATTAGCCTCTGCAAAGCTAATATTGTCTCATCGACAACATCTTCATTGGTCATGTGGTTAAGTGTAGAGACGATTTGCTCACCGAGCCATTCATATTTACGCTCTGTTTTGTTTTCTAAAACCGTCATAAGATCTGCAAACTCTTTTTGGTATCTTTTCTTGATTTTTTTGCCTGTCTTTGTTGTGCTTGGATTGGTGTGCTTGGTGCCTGTAACGAAGCAACCATAGAATTGTATGTTTAAATAAGTTGTTATCAGATATATAATTTATGTTTATAAATCTTGTTTGTTAAATTTTTATTTTTCTTTCCAGTTTCCAAATACACCTCAACAGTGGCAAGTAATTTCTGAAGGTTTTGAACAAAAATGGCAATTTCCACTGTGCCTCGGTGCATTAGATGGTAAACATATTACCTTCTATCCTCCGGAATCTGAAGGGTCATTCTACTATAATTTTAAGGGAACGGACAGCATAGTACTGCTAGCCCTGGCAGATGCCAAATGCAAATTTATTTACATTGATGTTGGTGCAAATGGTCGAAGCAATGATAGCGGAGTTCTGACTAATTCAACATTGCAAGTAGTTTTTAATAACGCAGAGACCCACTTCCCACCTGACAAGGTTATTGGAAATAACAGGTTGTTGCCATATGTTGTAAATGGCCACAGTGCTTTTGCCCTTGGAAAACATTTATTGAAGCCATACTCGCATCAAACAAATGTTTATGAAAAAAATAATTTACAAAAAAAGGCTATTTAGGGCACGCCAAGTAGTGGAGCGATCATTTGGCATTCTTTCAGCAAGTTTCCGTATTTTTCAGAAGCCAATCAATCTAAGAAGCGTGTCTAACATAAAGGTTATAACACGAGCGTGTTGCGTTTTACACAATTTCTTGATTGATAGCAATCCACAGTACGGAACAGTGACAAATTTTGTGAACACGACTTCTGTGGAAGCTACACAAGTGCAAGGAACTGCAAATAGGTCTGCCTTTGAAGATATTCGCAAGGAGTTCATGCAGTACTTCAACGAAGAAGGAAAACTGCAATGGATGGAATAATAAAATTCATTAAATACTTACTGAATGTGAATCATCCGTGCTATCCTGCACATCATAGGAAAATTCCTCCTGCATAAATAACAAAAATTTTAAATTAAAAACTTAAAAATAAGCCTTTTATGAATTATTTTTCTCTAGGATTTGTTAAAGCGATTTTTCATTTTTAATACAGAAGGTAAATATATCATCTCGTCGCTGCGTCTAAAAACTCAAGTATGTGTTTTTTATGATTGTTTTTATTGCATAATTGAGTCCCTACTGGATGTCCATCTATGCGCACAACGGTTTTTCGTTATTTCTTTTGGACTAAAAATTGCACACACAAAACATTCATACCCTAAACCTGAAAGGTCAGGGTATATTAACTTTGTGCAAACGTTTGTAACACCTAGAAATAAGCGAGTCAGGTCAGAAAAGTATATTTATAATGGATCTGCGTCACTATCCATGTCTGTCCGTCCGTCTGTGTATTGTCCGTAAACACAAAGAAGAAGGAGTTCAGATAATTGAATGAAACTCGGCACACATGGTCATATGAGCCCAAGGATCTGCACTATTGAAAACTTTTGGAAAGTTGAAAAGTTGTCGAAGAACACAGAACTGATTTTTGAGGCACAGCGACGATATATTTTTTATTACAATCATGAATATTTGCATTACAAATTTCAGAGCTCTTGAGCTTAAAAACGAAAACATTTAACATTTCCTAAATTAAGTATCAACAGATACTTACGTTCGTAGTGAGGTCTATATTGGATGTGGTTGGTCTTATTTCAATGGCCTTAAAAAATCCAAAAGATGGAAGCACAACAAGCGAGGGATCGCACTTCGTGTGCTCCTTCACCACTTCGTTTGCTTGCATTTATTTCTCTCAACTCTTTTCGATATTGAGATCGAATGCTCCATATCTTTTGTTTGGTGTCAGCGATTGTAAGACCACCAAAATTTTCTTTTAATGCAATTGTTATTGCATGGAAGGCTTATTCGCGTTTAACGCGGTCTTGATAAGCCACATTGCAAATGTTCCATAAGCATTCATGCTGCTGGAACATAGTAATCAGTGATTCAGTGTTGGAGCGGCTCCATGATGATGGCATGATTATCTTTAAATTAATACTTTTGTTAAAATAGTTCAATATAAATATAATAATAACTTACGTTTGTAGTTTTGTTCAGCCAGTGTAAAACAATAAACAATTAAACTTGTCAAAATTATGCTAAGGATGAGTGTTGCTAATAAGCAGGTTTTATTTAATATTCGCTACATTTCGTACCAAAAGAGTACTATTTTCATGCCTAAATACAAAACTAGTGAATAATTTCACAACGCAACACTGTTTTGATCTAGTGATTTGGTATCGACAGCCAAATCATTTGGTGACCACGGTGGTCAAAATTTGTTCCCTCGCTCACTCTCTCAAATTTCCCTTTTACATTAAAACAACAACAATTCCTGCCCATGACGAGCCCATGACCGCCATGACATATTCTTTTGATGTATATGTAATAAACTAACACAGATTCAAAGTTGAAGTTTTAATTTCTGCCCAATAGGCAATTTAGCCAGCGCTCTTCAAACGAAGGCCTGCATTGACTGCTACTTTTGAAGACCAAACACATCCTCTCCTCGCTGCTCTTATGAGCCCTTCTTGAAGGCCTTCTTTTTCTGCACAAAAGGCAGCACAACAAACTCTTTTCCCTTCAAAGGCTAACTTTTCATATACTTCAGGGCAACTTTTTCGTTTAAAGTCAAAATATATATCAGTTTAAAAATATGACATAATAATGGCTCTTCTTACTGCTGTATAAAAGTTTATAGATTGAAATTAATCTGACATAAAAAAACATAGGAGAGAAGATAAAATAATAGAATTTATAAAAAAAAAGAAAAAGGTTTTAAAGAAAAAAAAATATTTTTTCAATACTTTTTGTTGACCCCTTCTTTAAGCCATTCTTAAGAAGTGATTCTATCAGGCCTCTTTTGAGCTATCGGAGCGGAAGGCCTGCGAAATTTTCCCACTTCATATAAAAAAGAAAGTGTAATTGTATATGAGTGTGGCAGTACTACAAAATCCATAGGAAGGCCTGCTAGCAGCGCTGTCATTGTCTACTGGGTGAACAGTCGAAACAGTATTTTTACTATTACTATTTAATATTACCTGTATTTTTGTATCATGATTTTAGAGGGAATTTATACAGTGAAACTAGTCGCATGAGACTGTCAAAAGTGAGGGTGCGCAGTATGAAACGAAAATGAAATGAAAAATCTCTCGGGCTGCGATTTCATGAATCTTTTTGACGTTATACTTTCATAGTTTCGTCGTTGACTGAATTGTTAGAGCAGTCTCTTCAACTGAGTGTCATCATGTAATTTGAAAATGAAACTTGAAAGGAGAACTTCAGAAAATCTCATGCGATAAATTTCATTGTATGAATCCCCTCTTAGCGATCCATCAATTTCTTTCCTAAGCCGACCATCTAAGCAACTGCCAAATTCAAATTTTTGACATTTTGCTTTGCGTTCATTCGTGTAATTTCACTTGATGCGTTCAATTATATATTTTCAATCCTAAGGATGGTACTGCACAATGAACATGATTGATATAATTTTATACAATCATTTTTTGAATTGCAACTTATTTTAAATTTTCATTGATTTTAAATTTACCAAACCAAAAAAAATTTACCATTTTACCAAGTCGAAATCTTTTTACCAAATTTGGTAATATTTTACCAAAACGGCAGCCCTGGTTGAGACAGCAACAAACGAAAAACTCATAAGAATTTCTAAACTAAGAAATTCCAATTGAAAAAAATAAAGCAAAGACACAAATGCAAATACCTAAATAAAGCAAATATTAATGTTTAACACACAACCATGTTGCTCTATTTATTTTTAAAACAGCGCACAGCCGCAAATCAACACAACACAACCAGTCGATTTCGCAGTCGCAACTAAATTGTCTCCTTCCAGCGTTGCCAGAATGTGAAAAATTTACCAAAACTGGTAAATTTTATTTCCGATGTGAAAACGTGAAATTAAGTTTCATTTTGGTAAACTTTTGCAGTGAAAACTTAAAATTTTTTTATGAAATTTTCCAGAAACTAAAAGGAGGAATTGTTTATTTTTATTTTATACTTTTTGTTGACCCCTTCTTTAAGCCATTCTTAAGAAGTGCTTCTATCAGGCCTCTTTTGAGCTATCGGAGCGGAAGGCCTGCGAAATTTTCCCACTTCATATAAAAAAGAAAGTGTAATTGTATATGAGTGTGGCAGTACTACAAAATCCACAGGAAGGCCTGCTAGCAGCGCTGTCATTGTCTACTGGGTGAACAGTCGAAACAGTATTTTACTATTACTATTTAATATTACCTGTATTTTTGTATCATGATTTTAGAGGGAATTTATACAGTGAAACTAGTCGCATGAGACTGTCAAAAGTGAGGGTGCGCAGTATGAAACGAAAATGAAATGAAAAATCTCTCGCGCTGCGATTTCATGAATCTTTTTGACGTTATACTTTCATAGTTTCGTCGTTGACTGAATTGTTAGAGCAGTCTCTGCAACTGAGTGTCATCATGTAATTTGAAAATGAAACTTGAAAGGAGAACTTCAGAAAATCTCATGCGATAAATTTCATTGTATGAATCCCCTCTTAGCGATCCATCAATTTCTTTCCTAAGCCGACCATCTAAGCAACTGCCAAATTCAAATTTTTGACATTTTGCTTTGCGTTCATTCGTGTAATTTCACTTGATGCGTTCAATTATATATTTTCAATCCTAAGGATGGTACTGCACAATGAACATGATTGATATAATTTTATACAATCATTTTTTGAATTGCAACTTATTTTAAATTTTCATTGATTTTAAATTTACCAAACCAAAAAAAATTTACCATTTTACCAAGTCGAAATCTTTTTACCAAATTTGGTAATATTTTACCAAAACGGCAGCCCTGGTTGAGACAGCAACAAACGAAAAACTCATAAGAATTTCTAAACTAAGAAATTCCAATTGAAAAAAATAAAGCAAAGACACAAATGCAAATACCTAAATAAAGCAAATATTAATGTTTAACACACAACCATGTTGCTCTATTTATTTTTAAAACAGCGCACAGCCGCAAATCAACACAACACAACCAGTCGATTTCGCAGTCGCAACTAAATTGTCTCCTTCCAGCGTTGCCAGAATGTGAAAAATTTACCAAAACTGGTAAATTTTATTTCCGATGTGAAAACGTGAAATTAAGTTTCATTTTGGTAAACTTTTGCAGTGAAAACTTAAAATTTTTTTATGAAATTTTCCAGAAACTAAAAGGAGGAATTGTTTGGTTTTATTTTCAAAAGTGTTTTAAAATTATTGGCCTTTTTGAATGTTATCAACTTGTTTACTACTAAACAAACTTTGGCTAAGAAAAATAAGGCTGCAATAGAAAACCATGCACATCATTACTAAGCAATGCCGAATTAAATTATTTAGTTAGAAATTTTTTTTATTTTACCAACATATCGTATTTAAATTTTGTATGTTATCGAGAAAAGTTATACGTTTCGATTCTAATTGAAACTGTCAACGTTGTTTAATCATAATTTAGCTTTCATCACAATGCGGCATAATCATTAGCCCATAAAATGTTATCGAAAATTCAACTTTATATTTGTTTTTCAAATTCCTTAGCAAGTTACAACAATTTCATGTAAGGGAAAGGAAATTGGTTGAAATTTGTACCATTGTAATACTTAATAATTTAATAAAATTCATAATCTATAAGGAAGCTCTACGGTTAAAAGGTCACGGTTACAAGTCCTGCAGGAAAACAAGATTCAGAAAAAGAGTATTTAAAATATAAAAACGTGGTAGTACCGAAAACTGCCAAAAGTCATATCTTTGGTATATCCCAACTAACACATGGACTTCGATAAAGCTAGGAAATTTGAATGTTCGACAGTTGAAACTTGGTTTGAGCTTGTATTGAGCTTGCAACTATAAGCTTACTTGATAACGAAGATAAAGTTGATATAATAGCTGTTGTGAAGTATTTAAGAAGTTTTATAAAGGCCTAATTCAAAGTTTCTAATAAGTTTAAAAATTTTTGTTTACGTAAGCTTGGGAAGTTTTAATTTCGAAAGAGCTTCGGTAAAGAGAACAAACAAAATTGCTGCCTCCTAGTTTGAAAAAGATTTATAGAAATCTTTAAAATAAGCATTATCGAAATTACTTTAAATTTTGAATGATCTTTAAAGCCTACGAAATTATATGAAAAGAAGTTAAAACATCTCGGACCAAGAAAACAACGTCATCGAAATTCAAATAAATTAAAAAGTTAAAAGTACAGAAAAATATTGAAAAAATGCACAATGTTTGGGTAAGACCACAAGCATTATGCGATAGCAAATTTTGGAGTTTCGATAAAGCTTATTAATATCATTAAATGTTGAACAGTTTTATGCAGTTATGAAGCTTGTATAAGCAAGCATGCACTAATCCTGCGGAATTTGTTTGCGAAGTTTAATAAAAGACCAAGAAGCTTCTATAAAATAATAACAAGTTCGTCTTTTTGCAGTTATAGAAGTCAATAAGCGTGCTTTCAAAAACTACGTAGATTTCATAATGAGTTGTAAAGCTTGCTGTTTTCATCAATATAATTACAACAAAAATAAAAAGCTTTTCAGAAAAAGAATGCTAACTAAATAACTAACAGCCCTATGCTGCGTTTTCTTGATAAGCAATTTATCAATAAAATTTATAAAGATTTTTATCAAGTGAAAGCTTTATTAATATTCTGCAACAGGCTTGATAAAATTAAAGCTTTCGAAATTCACCAGAGAGTTGAATTTGTTTTGACAGCTAATTTTTCATGAAATTAAATTTATTTGAAAAAATTTTACAAATATGGATACCAGTTAAGTAAGTATATTTGTTTATTTGATTATTTATAAAATTGAATAATATAATAGCTCAAATATAAAGGAAACCCAAGTATGATCTTGTTACAGTGGAGCAGCTAGAATTTTATGTAGCTTTTTGTCGTGAGCGACCACAACTTCAAAGCGGAAAAATGTCGAAGGTCGCTGCGGCAAATGCAGGAGGTCTAGAACGACCTGGCGGATGGTTTGATTGCCTTACCAGGCCCAACACGGACAGCAGCAAAGTGGAAAGAGGTTAGTGCTGTTCCTGTTTTTTTTGTTGTGGCCAGAGAAGGCAAAAAATGCAACAAACAATATAGCATGTTACTCGTGTTGTGCATTGAGAATGTTTTTTTTCGTAGATTTTAGGATTTTGGAAAAGCAAGCTGCGCACACGAGCACGACGCCTCAAAATGAGCCAGCGAATTACTGGTAGTGGTCCATGAGCTAAGCCGATGACCGAATTTGAAAGCTGGCCTTAAGCACGTTTGGTTTGGCAGCAATCGAAGGTGCAAAAAGTGCAAGAAGTTCTAGCCTGTCTCCGTCACCACCTGTTCGTCTTGAATCCGTTGTGGATAAACCTGGGGTCGGTGCCAAGCCCTGGTGATGCATTACCACGACCTGCGGCGTCATTACTTCCAGCTTCATCGCCAAGTCTTGGTGCGAACCAAGGCTTATTTATATAAGGTTGCATACATTTTTGACGTTTTCTCATTTCGGCACCCTTATTTTGAAATGAGAGCAAAAGAGCGTAGTCATTTGAGTAAAAAACTGACACGGTTGCCTGAATATAATACTATTGATAGTTTTTTGTAGTACTATTTGGTAAATAGAATACTAAAATTTTTGTTTAGTACTTTTATTGGTCCTTTTTTTATTCGGATGTCCTGATAAAATTAAGTCATTGAGTTTGATCTACCCCCATAACTTTAGTTTTGATTGAAGGATTTCAGTACTATGCCCTAAAAAAGGTTTAATGAAATAAATATATATTAAGAAAATCAGGAAAGACAGACCAAATAAATAATTTCATATTCGAAACTTTCATTGCATTGGACAACGGTGATCGTAAAAACCACTTTTACTTCCAATTTTGACAAAAATCAAAATTTTAACACATCTTGACTTAGTGTGTACACAATAAAACAGAAAACTGCACAAAACCCTGAAAAATACTTTTTTTTCTTGAGCAGCACAAAACCCTACTCTGCAAACGTCAAAATATTTTTGTTTAAATAAAATAAGGATGCGTCAAAAAATGTACGCAACCTTAAATAAATCAACCTTGGGTGCGAACAGCATCGGAGAAAAAGGCAAGAATGTGCTTTGAGCATCATCAGGCTGCAGATTTGCGATTAGCGGACGGCAAAAAAGTCGAGTCGAGCGAAAATTTTCAGTGAATTCTTCTTCCGAATGGGTAAAAGATCACCGCAGTCTGCGCAATTCACATCTTTGTAATCTTAAGCTTTTGACCAGTCTCTGTCACCACTTTTTTAAATAATTGTATAAATAAGCGTCCACAATTGTACAAATTTAAAAAATAATAAAGCAAAACAGTTTGTCAATAGCAAATGATATGTTGACAGTTTTGTCAATGAAAAAGCTTTTTTTTTTGTAACAGAATGTAAAATCATGATAAATACTCAATTATTGATAAATATGCAATATGTTGAATTTATCAAGTACACAGAATTAGGCTGTAAAAATATTAGAATTTTTGCTTTTGATGTGAAATTTTTTTCTTAAATGTGAAATTTGTCTGAGTATTTTGGTAAAAGAAAATTTGTGGATGTGGCAACCCTGTCTCCTTCTCGTTCATCGACTTGGCTTAAATTTCTGCACGAAGAATGTTGCAGCATTTTGCAGTGAAAACAACAATGTGTGCGATGCAAACAACGATAGCCATCGAAGCTATCAACAATCGACCAGCTTGCAAGAAATTTGTTGGAAAATTAATAAATTTTTAACTAAAATATCAATTTTACGGAAAAAATATTGATCTGAGATGCATGTCACCACTGAGTTTTTTGTTGGAAACGGCAAGATCTTTCATTTACTCATACATCATACCCACCTAACTGTTAAGGTGTAGGCAGCATATGGAAAAAAAGCGATTAATTTGATGGAAATATATTGACTTAAGTAAGATGATTGGCCAAAAACTTCTTAGCTTTTTCATAACTTAAAATTCTGAGTACACAAAGACAGTTTAGAATAATTTATTGTTCGGTTAGTGAAAATTTCATTCAAATCAGTACAGTGGTTCCGGAGATCCTGAGCTACATACATGAAAAAAGCGAATCTTGGAGTTTCATTTTTATATAATAGTATAGATAATCTTATTTTATTAATTATTTAATGTAACAATTGCATAGTGCAAAATTTTTATTTTTTGTCTCATCCTGTTGCTTGCGATAACATGAATAAAATGTAAGCAAAATACAGCTTTTATTACTCTTTTTTATTTTGTATTACATTTTTAACCTAAGTTTACATTTTTAACCTAAGTTACTAAGTGTTACATTTTTAACCTAAGTTACTATAATTCAAATTGTATTCCCAATTAAATAAATTTACGTACAGCTTTGACTTAAAATATGTCTAGTATTATTAATCGTATCAATTCTAATAAAAAAAAAAGGATAAAAATATGTATAGTCCAATGTATTGTTAAAAAATTACGCTAAGATTTTTTTAACCGTGAAGTGGTTGTACTAATGTGGTCTGTTCACACTCGAAGATATGCACAAGTTGTGAATTTGTCACTTCATCAGCCCCAGACGACCGATTGAAAAATGTTAAAACTGTTTTGTTTTAAGACCGATTAAAAATGCTTAGAGTAAATTTTATCTTAATTTATTTCGAATTTTTATAAGGCAAGAAAAAAAAAGAAAAACATTTACGCTCAAAAACGTCTCTATAAAAAAACTAGTAGGGTATATCTTCGACTTGGCCGAAGTTAAAATACCCCCACGAGTGATTCTTAAGGGTTAAATATTCTTAAATTAGAGAGCTTCTTGTATGAGATTTTAGAAGATTTTGTTATTTTTTTGTGTCTAAAATACAAACAAATCAAATTGTTTTCCTGAAGCATAAATATAAGCCTTTTTATGGAATATTAAATTTTGGGGTTGTATAGGAGGTAGGCGTGTTAGTGGGTGGATAACGTCCATTTTTCTAACACACCTAAGTTTTGACATAGAACACACAAATACCGAGTTTCAGTTTTGTAAGTACCTGGGAGACCGAGCTCCGCTCAGATTCCTACCGTATATTCAAATGTTTTACGGGTTTTAATGTATTGGAAATGCCAACTTTATCTTAGAAACAACATATAAGATCATATTTTTCAATAAACTTGAAATTCATTTTTATTTTATGATAACTTCGTTTTTCAACTAAAAGAAATTTGTTTTGGTTTTTTTATCCCTTCACAAATACTAAATTATTTCGATAATTTACTTATGCTAAACTTATGCCGGCCATTCCAAGCCTAAGCAAATTTTTTTTTCCAAAATTTACCTCATGCTCCTTTTCCACTTTCAAGAATAGAAGTAATTTTTTTTTATGTCGCAATTTTTTCTAAAGTTATGGAGTAGCCATTTTTGATCAAAATAAAAATCTTGAAAATGAAGTCATTTTCAATAAATCATATCTCTGTCATGTGTTACCCCAATTTTTGTAAATGAAGTATCGTTAGAAAACAATTGAAAAGCGATGTTTAATAAAAAATAAAATACTTTTGGAATTTTTTGCTAGCGTTGCCTACTTTTTCAAAAAAAAGTAAGCTGTTCATATCTCAAAAAATGCATTTTCGGTTTTTTTTTTACGTAGACTTACATCTTACAGCGCGGTTTGTATGGAGTCGTTTTAAAAAAAATGTTTAAGGTCATACCTACATCCATTAATACTCATCGTTCAAACATCATATATATATATACTAAAGTATCAGATATATCCTGCGCTAAACGGATATCTAATTTTGGATTTTGTTACTATTATATCAAAGTCACAAAATAGCAAAAGCTTAGAAGAATAATCTAGATTTTTATATAAGAAAATCAATCATTACCCAATAGGCAATTAAACCAGCGCTCTTCGTACGAAGGCCTGCATTGACTGCTACTTTTGAAGACTAAACACATCCGTTCCTCGCTGCTCTTATGAGCACTTCTTGAAGGCCTTCCTTTTCTGCACAAAAGGCAGCACAACAAATTTGTTTTCCCTACAAAGACTGACTTTTCATATACTTCAGGGCAACTTTTTCGTTAAAAGCTAGAATATATATCAGTTTAAAAATTTGACGCAATAATGGCCCTTCTTACTGCTATATCAAAGATTATAGATTGAAATTAATCTTACTTAAAAAAACATAGGAGAGAAGATAAAATCATAGAATATATAAATATAAATAAATAGAAAAAGGTGTAAAAGAAAAAAATATTTTTTCAACACTTTTTGTTTACCCCTACTTTTAGCCATTCTAAAGAAGTGCTTCTATCAGGCCTCTTTTGAGCTATCGGAGCGGAAGGCCTGCGAAATTTTCCCACTTCATATAAAAAAGAAAGTGTAATTGTATATGAGTGCGGCAGTACTACAAAATCCAAAGGAAGGCCTGCTAGCAGCGATGTCATTGTCTACTGGGTAGCTGCTTGCATGTTGTGTCTGCTGCTTTCTTTGTTTTTGTTTTGTTATTTTTGCTTGTGTTGGTTTTGTTTTAAAAGAATTCGCAGCATTGGTGCTCTACTCCACCCCAATAGGCAATTAAACCAGCGCTCTTCGTACGAAGGCCTGCATTGACTGCTACTTTTGAAGACTAAACACATCCGTTCCTCGCTGCTCTTATGAGCACTTCTTGAAGGCCTTCCTTTTCTGCACAAAAGGCAGCACAACAAATTTGTTTTCCCTACAAAGACTGACTTTTCATATACTTCAGGGCAACTTTTTCGTTAAAAGCTAGAATATATATCAGTTAAAAAATATGACGCAATAATGGCTCTTCTTACTGCTATATCAAAGATTATAGATTGAAATTAATCTAACTTAAAAAAACATAGGAGAGAAGATAAAATCATAGAATATATAAACAAATAGAAAAAGGTGTAAAAGAAAAAATATTTTTTCAACACTCTTTGTTTACACCTACTTTTAGCCATTCTAAAGAAGTGCTTCTATCAGGCCTCTCTTGAGCTATCGGAGCGGAAGGCCTGCGAAATTTTCCCACTTCATATAAAAAAGAAAGTGTAATTGTATATGAGTGCGGCAGTACTACAAAATCCATAGGAAGGCCTGCTAGCAGCGATGTCATTGTCTACTGGGACGTTAAGAGGGTGTTCCGATTAGATTTAACACATATGAAAAAAAACTATTGGCATTATATATCGTTGTATGCTATTACCCAATAGATGTCGCTTTCTATTCACTTAATATGATCTTTGCATCTAAAACAGCAACAGGTTGTTATTGGGTTCAAGATAAAGCAGCAGAACGTTGGCTCAGTCGATTAAGCTGTTGTCGAGCTGACATTGTGAATCAAAAAAGCCTGGTTCGATCCTCAGCCTCATTATAAAGTATATTTTTTTTTAATTTAATATTCTTATAATCTTATTTTATAAATTATTTAATGTAAAAATTGCATTATTTTTTGGCACATCCTGTTGCTTGCGATAGCATGAACAAAATGTAAGCAAAATACAGCTTTTATAACTCTTTTAGTTATTTTGTATTAAATTTTTAACCTAAGTTACTATAATTCAAATTTTAATTCCAATTTATGAAATTTATGTACAGCTTTGACTTAAAATATGTCTAATATTTTTAATCGTATCAATTCTAAAAAAAAGTACTATGTGGTCTGTTCACACTCAGTTCACACTTTAAGATATTTACAAAATGTGAATTTGTCACTTCATCCTCCCCAGACGACCGATTGAAAAATGTTAAAACTGTTTTGATTTAAGACCGATTAAAAAATTCTTAGATTAAATTTGATCTTAATTTATTTCGAATTTTTATTAAGCATTTAAAATTTTGTGAACTTACTGCAAATAAAAAAGAAGGAACTTAAAATTTTGTTCCAGCTTTTTACAATATTATGGTCCAAGATTCCTTTATTATATTCAAAATAATTATTTGACCTATTAAAAAAAATTTTTGCTCCAGATTTTAAAACAATATCTAAAACGGTATAGAAGTTATGAACGATTAAGTGAAATGTATATTAGAAAATACTGAAATTACGAAAAGCATATCATTTGGCCATTATAATTTTATTTTGGTGGAAACTTAATTTGTTTCTTAAAATTACATAAAAAGTGCACTTTTTGAGATGTGAGCAAATTCGATTTTTTTTCAAAACGTAGGAAACTCAAGCATAGGAAGCTCTTACAAAAATATTTTCCTTCTTAAAATTTGTTTAACATTTAATGTAAATTACTCTATTTGTTAGATTTCTTTTTATATCAAAAATTGGTGCATCAAAACTGTACTAAAAACGTTTCTATAAAAAAATAAATGAAACATATAACAAATTCATCAAATCACTGTTTGTTAAATCACAAATAAAAACAAAAAAATGAATGTGCACGGCGGGATTCGAACTCACAACGTTGATATTATTGGAAAGAATCTCTATTCTCTGAGCAATCACTACTATATCAACATAAGCAAACTTAACATAACATATTCGGCAGAAAAATTAACGTATTTATTAAATGCGTGAAAACTCGGAAAAACAGCTTTTCCCAGAGATGAGACCTAGCTGGATCGATTTTTCAGCCCCCTCTTCATCTATATTGTAAATTTCATCAAAATCGTTAGTGCCGTTTTCGAGAACGCAATTGCAAATATATATATACAAATATTGCTCGTTTAATAGAATAAGATTTGATATTAACTTCTTTATAGAGTTTTCATTATTTGGGTTGTATGGGAGGTAGGCGTGGTTTTCAACCGATTTTTCCCATTCTCGAACTTGATCTTAGTTTTTTAGAAGAAAGCTTAAATATCGAATTTCACCACAAAAGCTTCAAAATTACGGCTGTAATCGTGTCCACACACAGACAGACGGACAGACAGACAGACGGACATGGCTAAATCAACTCAGGTGGTGATGCTGATCAAGAATATATATGCTTTTCTATACCTACCACGCCTCCTTATGGGCGTTACACACGTCGTGACAAAATTAATATACCCCTTACGCAGTAAGCGTGGGGGTATAAAAATAAATGAGAAATAACAAATTCACCAAATCACTATTTGGTGAAGCTTAAAAATAAAAACAAAAAAATAATGTGCATGGCGGGATTCGAACTCACAACCTTGATATTATTGAAAAGAAGCTCTATTCTCTGAGCTAACAATGCTATATGAATTTTTACAAAGTTAACATAACATATTCGGCAGGAAAATTAACGTATTTATCAGAGACCCAAAATAACAGTTATTTATTTTTTTTAGGTCGAAAAAGTTGTTCATATTTTGAAAAATATTTTATACGTTGCTTCATAACAGTTATTTTCAATTTATATTTTTTACGTTGCCTCATAACAGTTATAAACGAGAAAAAATTTTTTACGTTGCTCATAACTTTTATTTTCAAAATTTTTTTTTTACGTTGCCTGGTAAGAGTTATTGTAGAGAAATAAATTTTTACGTTAATTCTAACATATAAAAATTTCATGTCACGGTGTTTGCAGTCGAAATTTTATTATAAATTTGGTAGGTATGAGAATAGGTCGTAAATGTTTTTTTCACCCTCCTATCCGCTAGTGGCGTTGGATTTTTTAAGAACACAAATTTTCGGTAATCACAACTTTCGACCTATAACTGACCTAGAACTGACTATTAAGTCGTGCCCTTGGACTGAAAAATTTGAGCAATCTTTGGAAAGGGGGCATGGCACCGCCCATTCAATTCAGGATAAGGATAAGGATAAGGATAAGTATAAGGATAAGAATAAGGATAAGGATAAGGATAAGGATAAGGATAAGGATAAGGATAAGGATAAGGATAAGGATAAGGATAAGGATAAGGATAAGGATAGGAATTTTCACTAACTTAAGGGGTATTTTTAAGTGAAGATTTTTGATAAGTTGTTTATAAATAAATGAGCTTATTCGGTCAACAGTAGTTCTTTGAGTAAAGCGATACACAGAAAGAAAGAACAACTTAATACCTTTCCAACAATAACACTTTCACGTAAATCTAGAAAAAAATGTGTCTTTTAAAGCGGTTTTAAAAAAATGTCTTTTTAAAAATATCCAAAAATCCAATTTTTGGTGGTCAATAAGAGTTATAATGAAACATCATTTTTAAGTTTTTTGTATATCAGAATATTGGTATCAGTAAGAAATTTAATATTTTAGCAGATGTGGGTATGCGTTCTGTGAAAAATAAAAAGTTTCAAGCAAAAAACATGTTTTGTTTACTAAAAAGGACCTTCAGGAGAATCAAAATTGCTTCGGCGGTTTTTCTCCGATTTGAAAAAAAAGTATGCAGAAATCATTTTAATGAGCTCCTCTAACTCTTGAGACCTCGACCGGCGGAATCTAAATTTCGATCCGGTCTAGTGTGGAGGTTCAAGTATATGAAAGAGCTTATGAGGGGATAGCCAAGACAAAAACAGACTTCGCTTATCGTCACTTTCCAATAAAAAGCTTTCATTTGCATCGTTTTAAAGAGTTTTTTTTACTGTACTTTTTGTTGTTTTCTTAAAATGAGTAGTTGGTTCTTCATGTGGTAAAGTTATATACAAAATTTGAATTTTTTACTTCTAAGTTTAAGAAAAACCAGAAAGAAAAGTACACCAACTGCAATTATACTACGGTTTGCCTTAACAAAAATGTTATTCTATTCAGGAGTCTAGTCCAAGTATACTTGTACTTCTCTCTTTCTTTTTCTAACAAACAATGCAAATACGTTTATACTAAATTGTGAAATCCGCGGTATAAACTCGCTGAAATGACATGTGAAATTACTGATATATTTTTCGAAATGAAATATCAATTTCTTCTATGCGTTCTCATACTTATGTAACTAATTTTTTTCCGAAAAATCACTTGTACTGCTGTTGCCCAAAAATACGATTTAAGAATACATTAACGTTGGTTTCACTACTGCATTTTTTATGAATGCCTAAAACTCCTTATTCTTTTACTGAGAGCAAACAAAAAAACTTACAATTGATAATCTTATACATGTTGCCGTAAAAAAAGTAACAAAGATTTTTTATTTCATATAAATTATGAGCAACGTAAAAATTTTTTCTCGTCTATAACAGTTATGAGGCAACGTAAAAAAATAAAAATTGAAAATAAACGTTATCAGCAACGAAAAAATATTTACTTCATTCATAACTGTTATTAAAGAGAAAAATTATTTTATTTTGAAAATAATAGTTATTATTGATAAATATATTTTTTCTCACTATATAACTGTTATGGCCCAATTTTTAAAGATATTTCTTATAACAGTTATGACTCTGGTATTTATTAAATGCGTGAAAACTCGGAAAAACATCTTTTCCCAGAGATGAGACCTAGCTGGATCGATTTTTCACCCCCTCTTCATCGATATTGTAATTTTCATCGAAATCGTTGGAGCGGTTTTCGAGAACGCAATTGTAAATATATATACAAATATTGCTCGTTTAATAGAATAAGATAAAATATATTAAATGCATAAAAAATATAGGCTTCATTCGCACACGGACATACCCATTTTCAATAATATTATTTTTTTTGGAAAAGTTTAGAGTATTTCATAGTCGGCCTAGACCGACTTTAGACTTTCTTTACTTGTTAAAACTAAGGACATAACATTAAATATAAACTTTTTATTGGGCTTTTAAAAATCTTGTATTGGAAGCCCTTTTATTCTAATGAAGGGCTTTCAATAAAAGCTCAGCTCTAAGCAAATCCTCTGAGCGACAAATAATCAAAAGAGTTTTCTTTATAAGCACAATGGTAAGTGTAAATCAAAATAACTCTGCACGAGATAACTATTCCAGAAATCCATCGCTGTTTCATTTTCCATCAAGACAACGGCTTGGATATTGAATGAACTCAAAACACTTCATATGGCAGGGATTAAGACCTAGCACGTCGGAGAAAGCACACTGGGTGCCAGAGCCACATCTAGGATATTAGTGCTATTTTAAAGTAGAGCTACAGCGAGTAGCTACTAGTCGGAAACGACCGCAACGAGACGTTAAGCCTGAAATGATTTCTGGCCAAAAAAGTTCAGAGATCTGTCACGGAATATGATAACAAAATAAACAATGAAAAGGTAGACAATCCTTGATCTTTGGTATTGACCTCTGATTTCTATTTATGAGCGTCCAACGAGAACAAACGGTAGAAGTAGCTATGTTGAAACGCCAGCTAGATTTGGTTGCCATTTTGCACCCACCGACAAAAGAGGAGTTGCGTTCGGGCACCGCAGCAATGTCGACTGCTTCTGAGGAATGCGTTCAGTGAATCGTGGTTACACCGAAACTTTAGTCTTTTAAGTTTGAAGCAAGGCAATTCAACTAAATATATTCTGTGATAAAAAAAAATTCAAATCAAATTGCTTATTTATTTCATTTTGACAAATAAAGCAAGTTTACGATAGCTTTTTTACGACATTAGCATCAAATTTGATTCGTATAGTTGGAAAATATTCGTATCTCAATATTCATATAAAATTATTTTGATGTTTCGTAAGTTTTTACGAAATACGAGGATACAAAGCACATACGAAGTGACACGAAGCACCTTATTATTTTGTAGCTTAAATATTAGCCTTTGTAAAGAGTTTTCAATTATGGGGTTGTATCGGAGGTAGATGTGTTCATGAGTGGATAACGCCAATACACTTACACGCCTAAGTTTTGGTATAAGCTATGCACACACCAAGTTTAATTATTTTTGATTTAATATTAGCCTCTTTATAGAGTTTGAAGGTAAGCGATTTCCAATTTAGCCCAGTTTTTAACTTGATCTTCGCTTTTTAGAAAGAAATTCTATAAGCTATCTAATTTCACCTAACACGCTTCCTTATGGGAGTTACATATGTCGTGACAAAATTAATATAAAATTAATTAATATAGACATTTCTAAACTTTTTAATTTGTAACTTTTTCAAATCTTAACGCATATCAAGTTCAGACACACTGAACTGTTTTCGTTTTTTAAAAAAGAATTATGCAATTAACACTTTTTTTTTAACAAAGTATATCCAAATTGAGGGTGTACTCAATGTATCAGGTCAACAATCTCCCTAATGGCTTATGCCATGTTTTTCACCACTTTTACACTGTGTTTTTATTAAAAATTAAAGTTGAAATAGAAAAAGTACCTATACCTTGTTGAGTTTGCGTCAGTAAAATATAAATAACCTTACAGTCGGATGCGTATGTTTAATAAAGGCGTATGCTTTGTGAATGCAAAGCTTCGTCACATCTCCACTTTCAGACGTTGCCGTCTTTTGAACAGCCAACTTAATATTTTCAGTGTATATTGAAAAAGTTTGCGATGTATACTTGACAGCAATATAAAGCCGCTGGAAAATTAAATTAACTGCTGAAAGTTTTGTTTCAGCAGCATATTGAAGCTCTAAACACCCTTTCGCATTTAATTAACCTAAACTTTATGATCTCATTAAAGTTAAAAATCGTGGTTACGCTGCTGAACAAACGCATACATACACAAAAGTACAAATAAATGTGCGTGTGTACCAACATTACACACAATTTTGTGAAGTCTGCAAAGACTGAGCTACAGCAAATACAAGGACTCCTGTATTCATTTACATACATTGTGTGTCATAAATATTGAATATCCTTCCGATTTGTATGTTTTTATTTTGAAAATAAAAATACATGGCGTATAGGTTTTCCGGCGGATATGCGATAAATAAAATTCAAATGTGGTGATTTATGCATACAAACTCCATACAGACATGATTACAACAACATTGAAAAACGAAAACATTCATATGTAATGCGAAGAGTTTATCTATAAAAAAATAATAACGTTTACGTAAAGCAAATTTAATGAATATTTTCATGGTAGAAACTTTGTTTATGTACCCATATTCAAAATCTTGAATAAACACAGTTAAAAGTAAATATAGAAAATAAATGCCAATACATGAAATTAATAGTTACAGCTTTGGATAGTATCCTTTTACACTTTTCATTTGATTGCGGAAACTTTTGCCGTAAACTAAAGTTTTTAAAGTTTTAAATATTTTTTTAGTCGTTCTCCAAAAGTAGTAAAACAGAAGAATTTGATATCAAATCATTCTACACGCCAGTCTTGGTTTAATTATTAGATTATATTATAATAATTATATGTATTTTTAAAATTAATTAATTTTTTCATTATAAACTAAAAAATAATTAAAAAAAGTAAGGAAACTCTAAAGTCTATCTTGTTCAGGGATGGGAAATGACTTTTCTGAAATTGTACCAAATCGAAATAAAAATTGTACTTTTTGACATCAAATTGTACTTATTTTGTTCTCCATGAATAATTAACTTTTTTGATGCATTTAATAAATTATTTAAAGTAAAATAAAATTAATAGAAATGGACAAGCAGTTCAATATACATACATAGTTAAATAAATATAGTACAGTACTACATTCAGTTTTTAAATTTTAATTTGACATAAATGCCTTCGTGCTAGGAAGAGACGATCATGTAATAGAAAAATAAAATAGTTGAGCTGGTCAGGGTGGCAGTTCGTTTGAATGTGTTGTAAATATGGTTGTAAAAATTTACAAAAAAGGCACTGAAAACTTTATGAAATACAAAAAAAGCATAGAAAGTCGATATGACGAAGACCAAGTGTATGAAAATGTACTTAAAATGTGTTCGTGGTACTTACGTACTTTTTATTATAAAATTGTACTGAAAAAGTACAATTGTACTGAAAAACCCAACACTGATCTTGTTCGACTATGAAATTTTCTAAGCCTACTATAATATTTATATACAATGACACATGGACGCATTCTAAATAAAGATAGTAATAAAAACTCTAAGTCTCATCGAATTTGTGTCTTTTTGCATTCAGAAATTTCTTAAAGGGGTGTTACTATGAGTATTCGCCTCGGATGACATAAAGCCAAGGAACGCCACTGGTGTGTATTATTAAATGTTTGTACACAATTGCCCGACAACTGGACCTATATGTTTTGTGCCGACTTCAAACGGCTTAAGTTCATGTTCTCATGAAGCTTTACATTGTAACGAGTATTTTTGTTTCAAAGGCTGAGGTATGCTCAGCCGCTCCAGGATCCGTCCAAGGGATCTCGAACCCTTGGGCAAAAATAACTTTTTCTTAACCAGAAATTAAATAAATTAATTACTCGCAGAATTAGTCACGGTTGGCGCTAAGGTCAACACAATCACTAAACCACAAAGGATTTAGGTCGGCATGATTAACAAGCTATTTTGTTATACCCCACGCGTACTCCTTATGCGGTATATTAATATTGTCACGACGTGTGTAACGGCCAATAGGAGGCGTGTTAAGTATAGAAAAGTGTATATATTCTTGATCAGCTTCACCACCTGAGTTGATTTAGCCATGTCCGTCTGTCTGTCGACACCGTAATTTTCAATGTAGCCGTAATTTTCAAGCTATTGTAATGAAATTCGATATTTGAGCTTTTTCTAAAAGTAAAGATCAAGTTCGAGAATGGACTGAATCGGATGCTAACCACGCCTTCCTCCCATGCAACCCAAATAATGAAAACTCTATAAAGAGCCTAATATTAAAGTAACAAAACTGAAATTCGGTATCTAAGTATTCGATGTCAACACAGAGGTGTAATAGAAAAATGGGTGTCGTCGACTAACTAACACGCCCACCTCCCATACAACCTCAAAATTTAAAACTTTATAAAGAAGCTTCTGTCCAAGCTACAAAAATAAAATTAGGTCTTAATTACTTTTTTATCAAAATAAAGAAGTGTTAGAAAATTGGGCGGCATCCACCCGCGAACACGCCAACCTCCCCTACAAACTAAAAATTGAGAAATCTATAAATAGGCTCCTCTTTAAGCTACAGGCTAAAAATTTGATATGTTTGTATCTTTTATAAAAACAAAATCGAGGAAGAAAAGAAGGTGTCATCCGCTTACGGACACACCCATTTCCCATACAACCCACTACAGTGAAAACTCTATAAATAAGCTAATATTGCAGCTTTAAAACTGAAATTCGGTATATGTGTATTTCATATTAAATCTGAGGTGTGTTCAAAAAATGGGCGTCATCAAGCAACTTACACGCCCACTTCCCATAGATACAAAACAGAAATTCTCTTTTTCTTTATTTTATATCACAACTGAGAAGTGTTAGACAAACTGTCCACCCACGAACATGCCATCTCTCATACTACCCCAAAATTATATAAGCAGCATGAAATCAAAATTTTTTAAAATGTCAAACAAAAAGCGCTTTAATTTAAGATTTTTTACCCTTACGAATCGGCCATGGGAATATTTTAACTTCGGCTAAGTCGAAGATCTCCTTACTAGTTATACCCCCCGCGTACTGCGTAAGGGGTATATTAATTTTGTCACGACGTAAGTAACGCCCATAAGGAGGCGTGGTAGGTGTAGAAAAGTATATATATTCTTGCTCGGCATCACCACCTGAGTTGATTTAGCCATATCCGTCTGTCTGTTTGTCTGTCCGTCTGCCTGTGTGTGCACACGATTACAGCCGTAATTTTGAAGCTATCGTGCTAAAATTCGATATTTGAGGTTTGTTCTAAAAAACTAAGATCAAGTTCGAGAATGGGCTAAATCGGATGAAAACCACGCCTACTTCCCATACAATCCCAATGATGAAAACTCCATAAAGAAACGAATATTTACGCTACAAAATTCGGTATTTGTATAGTCTATAACAAAGCTTAGGTGTGTTAGAAACATGGGCGTCATCCATCTACTAACACGCTCACCTCCCATACAACCCTATTATTGAAACCTATATATAGAGGCTTGTGTCGAAGCTATAAAAGTAAAATTAAATATTTATTATTTTTATATAAAAATTAAGACGTGAGAGAAAAATGGGCGTCATCCACCCTCAAACACGCCCACCTCCCATACAACCCCAAAATTGAAAACAGTATATATACTATATAGAGTGGGTCAATTTTTTTCTCGACAAAGCGGTTGTCAAAATCGTAATCTATGACGAATTCTAAGAAAATTTTCCAAAGAAACCATGTGTCTAAAACCTTTATTGTTTTTTCTTTTGTTGTTTTGCTACGATTATTACAGTTTCTCAGAGAAAGTCAATGATAAGAGAATGTATTCGATTGATATCCAGTTATTGTGCACGTGTTCTTAAATTTCACGATTTTAACTTTGAAACTCAGATTCTGTTTTGCTATCTATTATTTGTAATTGAATAAATATGGAGTCTAATATGTCAATTGGTTCTTCTACTGATAATGATATTACATTATCAGTTCATACGGAATCAAATTTAATACACATGCCAATTCCGAATTTAAGTGCTTTTGGGTTGCCAAGTGATTTACACGAACTGAATTTGCCTAGTTGCCGCGATGTTTTAAAATATTTTTTTTTCTCAGTGATCGGTCTAAAAATGAAAATAAAATGTTTTCATATAAATCTTTTATTCCACAAGTAGCCGATAAACTTATTGAAATTTGGAGCAAGTTGAATGTTGCCATAATGACGAAGAAAACTGTTATTAGCAAACTAAAAAGTTTGCTTAATAAATATTCCAAAGCAACAAAAGCCAAATCTACATCTGGAAAATACAAAGCATTTGTGGAAGCAATGAATACCTTATTTTATATCGGAAAATGCAAGTGTACTTTACAAAGTAATCGTTGTTCATGTGGTTTGACGCCTGATCACTTACACGAATTTTTGACTGATCAGCACTCCGTAAGAAAGCTAACAATTCCAGAAGTTCTGACAGATGTTGTTGATTTGGAATCCGATGCTATTGCTACTGGAGATTCGTCTTACCGTCCTGAGACATCGTATATGGAAGTTGATGAAGATTTCATATTCAGAACACCAAATTTGCAAAATGCAATTGTTCTTAATCGCGGTCCGTATACAAGAAGGTTTGATACTCCTAATTATGCTATGATGTGCGACAGATTTGGTGTGTCGGATAGAGTGGCTGCGTGTTTAGCTACTGCGCTTTTTAAAGATATAGGTTTCAAAGACAAAAATGGAGAAGTTATTATAATGGACAAGTGCAAAGTAACGCGAGAGAAGAAAAAAATCAGGGATTCTGTGAAACAAAAACAAACAAATGCTTCTAGCCTGCTGGCATTCGCTTTTGATGGCAGGAAAGATGAGTCGTTAAAAATGGAGAATATAAACAATAAACTTCACCCAAGGATGGTTAAAGAATCCCATATCGTGGTTGTGCGAGAACCTAAAACTGAGCTATTGGGTCATTTAATACTCGATGCTGAGGACGCTGGTACAAAGCAAATGCAGCTATATGACTTTTTTGTAGAAAAGAACTTAGCTCTTACCGATCTGGTTGGAATTTGCTGTGACGGTGAAGTGACCAATACTGGCACAGGAACTGGTATATTACGACGATTTGAAGTAATGTTAGACAAGCCATTACACTGGTTTGTTTGCTTGTTACATTTTAATGAGTTACCTCTTCGTCACTTATTTGCTGCTCTGGAAAAATCTATCACAAGTGGTCCGCGAACGGATACTGGTGCTCTCACGAAATTAATGGAAACCTGTGAACAGATTCAGGTGAGCAAAGAATTGATAATTTTATAAATATCTATATTTTTGATTCTAAAGGGGAAGCTTGTTATTTTTGTAGGTTGTTTCCGATTTTGTAAGCATTTCGCTGGGAAATATGCCACCCGCCTTGTCGGCAGAACAGGAACAAAAACTTTCAACGGACGTTAAGTACTTATATCAGATTGCTTTCGCAATTCATAATGGTTCCTGTCCAGAAGGTTTAGGCAACATAAAATCTGGGCCTATCGTTCATTCCCGTTGGTTAACCAAAGCTGGTAGACTTTTACGATTGTATGTAACTACGAATTCACCATCCGAAAATTTAAAAATTTTAGCAACGTATGTCATGAAAGTTTACGTACCAATGTACTTTAACGTAAAGTATTACGATTCAGTTATACATGGAAGTGCACTCTTATATAAATTTATTTGTTCAACGCAATATTTGCCACAAAATTTGCGTGAAATTGTAAATAATGTTGTTCAAAATAACGGATATTTTGCCCACTCAGAAAATGTGCTTCTAACAATGATTTTTGACAACAGAAAGGAAGTGCGCGGAATGGCTTTAAAAAAAATTTTATATTATCGTGAAAATCTTTACGACCCAACAAAATTAAGAGTTTACAAAAAGCCCACTATAAATTTTAACTGCACTAATTACTTCGACATGATCAACTTAGATAACGATGGCATTTTATCGGAACCCCCATTCACTGCAACCATACCCTATGAACACTTACTCAATTTCATAGAATTTGACGATCCGCCCCTTCCGGATCCACAAATTCCTCTTCACATTCAAGGAACCGAGCGGTTTGTGCAACTACTGACTAGTGTCTCACGTCGAACTATTGAAAAAAATCGCAATGGTGTTATGGCAGTCACAGTTAAAAGTCGAAACGAAACACCTAGGATTGATAGCAAGAAAGACCTTAAAAATAAGTAATGTTGAAATAAAAAGTGTGATATTTTGAAAACATCGCAAAATTGTTTATTTTAATTTTAGTGAGGGGACAGGTAACATAACTTAAAATACAAGGCCTTCCAATTTTTGGATAATTTTGAAAAAAATTTGCTTACACAAAATGATACAAATAGTAAGACTTTTATAAACATAAACAAAATATTGGAGAAATTGAAAACTTTTTTGAGGGAAAAATATCTTCTCACATGCCCGCCATTTCTTTTTTTTTTTTAATTTCAATTTTATCTCACTTTGATGAAGGGTACAGTACAACTGGTACAGCTGAATATACCACTCTTACGTGTTTACCTTAACATTAAGCTTATTAAAAAAAAAAAAAATACAACTTTCTCATTACAAATCGGAAGCTCGATTTTGATTTTAGACTTATGGTTTCTTGGGTAAACTTCCTTACAATTTGTCGTAGATTACGATTTTGACAACCGCTTGGTGACTTTTTTTCGGTCCATACAAATTGACCCCCCCTATATTATATAGGCTTCTGTCGAAGCTACAAAAGTAAAATTAGATATTTATTTTTTTTATAATAAAATTAAGATGTATTAGAAAAATAGGCGTCATCCACCAATGAACGCGCCCACCTCCCATACAACCCATAAATTGGAAACTCTATAAATAGGCTAATATTTAAGCTACAGACCTGAAATTTGGTATTTGTGTATATTATATCAAAATTTAGGCGTGTTAGAAAAATTGTCATCAACCATTCAAGAACACGCTCACCTCCCATACAACCCCTAATTGAAAACTTTATAAAAAGCCTTGGCTTTACTTTGCAGGAAAACAGTTTGATATGAATGTATTTTAGACGTCATCAAAATAGTAAAATTTATTGAAATCTCATTTAAAAAGAGATGCAATTTAAGATTTTGTACCATTACGAATCGCCCGTCGAAGATATACCTTACTAGTTTTTTTCTTCTGTTGGTTTTATATTTGTTTTTCTTATTGATTCTTATTGATTTAACAATTTTATTTTTCTTCATATAAAAACAATATTTATTAAAAAATTAGTATATACTTAAAATTAGTTCATATACGGTATAAACATTAGTGGCGAAGTGCGCACGGTGGCAGAGGGCCAACTGATTCAGGCGGCAGTCGGCGGAAAGCCAAAAAAAAAAAAAAATGGCAAAACAGGCCTTCACAACGCAGACCTACTTAAAATACGGCGGGTTGCTGAACCCAAAAAGTCGGATCTTTGTTTGGCAGAGCCGAAAGTAACCGAGTTACTGAGGGTTGTTAGGTGGTTTGATTACAGAAATCTGTAACCATTATTTTTTACTTCACCGGCTTTATAACCACCTGAAAATTTACTTACAATTAAATATAATTGGGTCAATTGATCATGTTGGCGAACTCAACATGCCTAAGCTGACATTTTTCACACTACTTATTTAATGTTCACTTCCAACTACATGTGAATCATATCGTTATTATTATGCCAGCAAGTGGTCCAATGCAAAGCCACTATAAATAGCATGTGTGTTTAAATGGCTGCTAAACGAGTTTTTGTGTATACGTGTTCTGCAATGTGATAATAAAATTAAGCCTCCGCAGCGGGTGGTATTTAGATGGGGGACCGCATTGGATGACCTTTTATTTTTATTACTTTTTTCCAATATTTGATTTTATATTTTACTAGCAATACCCGGAGCGCGTTGCTACGCCTTAGACAAACACATTTAATTTATCTGCGACTTCAAAACCTATTCGATTAAAAATGTAGCTTTTATGGGCTTTAATGCTTTTATATTAAACAATTGAACCAGTGATGATATCGGATCATTTTCGAGAGTACTTTTTTACAAAGGCAAATAGTACTTTTTTATTGTTTAGGGTACTTTTTATTAAGTAATGATATGTGAATAAATAAATATATTAAAACCAATACTTTTTTAAATTTTATTTATCACATAAAGGAACAATAAATAATCGGGATTTCTTCAGAACCCGTTAAATATGTATATTAGGTCATCTCGACCTCTTTGGGGCAAAAAAAAAAGTTGTCATTTAAAATTGACTTAAAATTTACCTTGATCGATTCTAAGACGAGTGCACAATATTTTTTTTTGGCTATAACGATAACCGCCAGTGAGCTAGACTATTTTGAAAAACATCCAAAAACAATGTTTTTCGTAAAAATATTAGCTGGTGCAGCAGTTACAAATAAACAAATGGTTTGAAATAGTAGTACTGAAGAAGATCTTACTATGTGGTCCAAAAAATTTCAAATCTTTGCCGCCTGACCAAAGATATTGCGAATTTTAATGAAAATTTTTGACTTCTTCTTTTAAAAGTTCTTGTTCTGGGAACATTTCTAAAATCAACTGCAAATAATACATGACTGGGTGAGAATTTTGACAAGAAGTTTTTGACTTCAATTTCAAAAATGATTTTTTTTAACTCTTGACAAAATTTCAAGTAAAATTCTTTAATACACCAGAGTACTTTTTTCGGCATGAAGGTACTCGGGTACTTTTGTAGAGTCAATAGTACTCAAAAAAGTACTATTCCACTCAAAATATCATCCCTGAATTGAACTGTATGGTTGGCGCCACGCTCCATTCTCCAATGCT
Organism: Tetanocera ferruginea; assembly: GCA_958299015.1. Classification (NCBI taxonomy): domain Eukaryota; kingdom Metazoa; phylum Arthropoda; class Insecta; order Diptera; family Sciomyzidae; genus Tetanocera; species Tetanocera ferruginea. The sequence continues at coordinate 59,601,598 of OY282642.1, forward strand.
TACTGAATTTAAAGTCGAAGGACACGACTAAATGTTATATTCGTTCCAAGTTTCACAAATGTGTGACTTATATTTCGAAAGTTATACTGAAAAGTTTGAATGCCTAAAAAGTGTCACGCCCCTTTTGCAACGGCTTTAAAATGTTACCAGTAAAAAAGCACGTGGTAATTGAGCTGGAATACCGAATTTTGGAGTTGTGCAACATGTAATTCTATACAATATCGAAAGTTATGATTGTATAGGAGTTGCCACGCCCCCATGTTCTATCTATACCAAACTTCACAGGAACACTCTCAAGACTTTGCTAGAGTTTCCCTGAAAGTTTCATAGCAATTGATTTAGTGGTTTCGGAGTCTACTTGTAACATACACACATTCATTTTTATATCCATACATAGAAGACGTTAACAGCTTATTTAACATATGTTTAACTTACGCAGCCCTTAAAACGGCAAAATTTGCGTTAAACATGTGTTTTACATGCGTTGCTTAGCTTTTGCCAGGATGTCTAATATAATGGATAAAACCATTTAAAAGTTGAATTATAATATTAAGGTTCAACTAAAACAACCGGAGAGATGCAAATGCATTTATTTAAATGCTTTTATAAAAAAAATATACTTTGCACACCAATCACAATAACCACTTCTTTTTGCAACATTTTTGCAGCTTCTGTTGGGATCAAAATGGAAAATCCAACTAAATTAAACGTTATTATCTCTCTAAATGAATGCTGGTCATATTGGTACAACTCCATTTCATAGACCAACCTATTTGATTTTAAAAAAAGTGTTGGAAAATAAAAACAAAAATTATTTTTTGATGCGCCCAATATAAATCTATGGAAAGCATGAAAATAATTTCTGCGCAGATGCACACAAACCATGACATATCAGGTGTTTTTATTAGGTTTTTTTTTCAATATGGATTACTCTATTGTCTTGTTTTGACAGTTTAAATTGACGTCTTTACTCAGTATTGTTTGGCAAATCATCATGAAGAGGTTAACTTCAGAACAACGCTTCCAAATCGTGGAAAATTTTACCAAATTTACCAAAACAATTAAAGGCACATGATCATCAAATGCGCCGCGAAACAATCATACTGCGGGCGAAACAATCGACTTATTGAAAGAACATTTCAACGACAACATTATTTCGAGAAATGGACTGGTGAATTGGCCAAAAACATATATTGTAGTAAAAACATAGTCAATATATGTTTTTGCTCTTGGCTGTATCTTACAAAAATTTACTTTCATTCCGTATCAGTCTCATGAAATGTCTTGTCAATATATGTATGTTCTTCAGCTGTTTCAGTCTTATTAATACTACCTTCCTTGTTGTACTATGAATATATGTTTTTGCCATGTTTTTAATCGCCGCAGTGTAGAAAAACTTCGCTCAGCTGTTGCTACACTGATAGGAAGCGTGACAAAGAAAGCAAACGTTTTAGAAATTAGTGGAAAATGTCATTATTATAATATAACTCTTGGTATACCAAGAGTAAAAACGGCGTTGATATCATTAACCTAAGTTTCGCTCGCCTATTTACACTGCCAAATATGAAGTTCAGAAAATAGTTGAATTTGAATTAGTTCCTTACTAAAAGAGGACTAAAAGTGACAGTTTTATTTCATGAAAGTTGGTTGTGGTAATTTTGTTGGTTTGTTGCAATCAGGCGCGGATACAAGGGGGAGATAAAGGGGGTAATTTCCCTCCAAGAACTTTTAAATACTTTACTTTTAAATACTTTATTTGGAAAAAATAATTGTACCCACAGCTTAAGGGTATTTTTATGTATACATAAGCGATTCTGAAGGCGCTTTGAAAGAATACTACAAAAAAATGGTCAGAGACATTGTTCAACTCTAGTTTTTTTATTAATTTCAACAATTATTAAAGTATATAAAAATAAATTTTCTTTTTTTTTTCTACAAATAAAAACACTACTCCACAAATTTTCGAAAAGTTTCACCACAACGAATTGCGATACTATTTTCAATAGTAGAATTTTCCATAGAATCCGAATATCGTAATGATTTTGTTCGATTAGCCCCCATTTTTTATGTAAATGGCAAAATTAAAAAATCCACTTTAGGGAACACATACTTCACATAAATGCTTGTAAAAACTTACATGTTCAATCAATGAATTTTGATTTCATTGCATGCAGTAGAGGAGAGTCAGATGAAAATTTTAAGGCATAATATGTGCCAATTGCATAATTGATATGGCTGTTATGATCGCAAATGGTTTTTGCATTGATATTAAAAAAGTTTGTGAATTATGACTTTTCTTTAGACATGTTGTACTTGAAATTTTTGTTATTAAATTCTCTATCACATAAGAGGGCTAACTTTTTCTCTCCGATAGAATTATTTCGAGATATGGCTTCAAACACAAAATATTTTTATAAGAAAATGAAAAAAGTTATTTTATTTTACCTATTTGCGATCATAACAGCCATATCAATTATGCAATTGACACATATTATACCTTAAAATTTTCATCTGACTCTCCTCTACTGCAAATCAAAATTCATTGATTGAACATGTAAGTTTTTACAAGCATTTATGTGAAGTATGTGTTCCCAAAAGTGGATTTTTTTATTTTGCCATTTACATAAAAAATGGGGGCTAATCGAAAAAAATCATTACGATATTCGGATTCTATGGAAAATTCTACTATTGAAAATGTTATCGCAATTCGTTGTGGGAAACCTTGTTGAGTAGTGAAATTAAAAAAACTTGAAGTCACTACCTCAGCGTAAAGTGTGTTTGCTTTATAATAATTATATTTTTGCAAAATATTAACGATTAGTTTAAAAATGCCTTTTAAATGAAATCATTGAGCAAGTAACATTGATTTTGATTTGTAATGAGCGCAATTAAGATTTTGGCAATGTAGACCATACTTGCCAAATAAAATATTTTATTCTTCTAAATTTTTACTGAAAACCTGCAAATCTTTTTTGCAACCTTTGTGCCAACAAATTTTACCATAAAAAACTATACGTGCATTGTTACTTTCAGTTTTCACTTTATAAATTATCAGAACAAAAAGTTCAAACAATGTAAAATACAATTGTTTGTTTTTACTTCAATTATTTCATCATCAGTTAAATAATTTTTTAGAAATATTTCAGCTATAGTCGTTATGAAAATATTATATACATCTGCTTTAAACAAAAAACCTTCTTCACGCCTTCTATGGTTTAATACCAACAAAATGTTGGAGCCCAGATGGACACGTGATAAGGAAGTAAACAAAAAGCGCAACAACAAAATCTTTGCAGAAGCAATGCAGTCAACTTTTTCAAATTTTGCGACTAGCAAAAGAGTAGAAAAACACTGCTTTGATAAAGTGAAAAGTGCTGGAAATTCCTTTTTGGTTTTACAACAGTTCCATTTATTAGCTTTTCAAAGTTAGTGGACTGCATGAACCACAGAGACTACTGATGAGTCGGAATAGCGTCCGACGAAACCATGGTCTACTCTGCTCGGTTCTTTTGCAAAGAATTTTGTTGTTGCAGCAAGCCTATTACTTCATGAATTATTTGGCATTAAGCTCTCAATATAATTCTTAATGAATATGTTATTGAAGAATTATAAACAAAAAAATAAACAAATGAAAATGCCATAATTTTATAACTTAACTAAATTAATGTTTTTTAATCTTTCAGGAAAATATATCGTGCTACCTGACTTTACTTTTCACTCAGTTAATTGTGACAGATTTAACATCTGCCATGAAATCTGCAATTCGTCTTATAGTGTATCTACATATATTCCTAATAATTCATGTTCATCTAAATGTTTTTCTGTTGATTGTAATAAGCGTTTAAATATCTGGGTTTACTGTTGGACTGGAAAATGAGCTGGTCTGATCACACTGCCGCACTTAAAAAATATTTAATACCGGCAACAAGGCAATTATATTATTTAAAATTACTTGACTCTACAAAATTGCTTAGATGCATTTATTTTGGTCTTTTCCACTCCAAGTTAGAATATGGAATTTCATTCTGGGGTGGTACGCACAGAAATAAAATTAATCCATTACTTACTGTTCAAAAACATGCTATACGAATTCTATGTAAAAAAATATTTCCGTAAGTAGTTTTCCACTGTTTAGAAATCTTAATATCTTACCATTAAAACATTTATATTATTTTAAAGTACTCAAAGTTTTTTTTGCAAAATTGGGTCAAAAGATGTCACACCAATTATAACTTACGAATAAATAATCAAAGTCTGGCGCTCGTGCCAACATACAACATGTAACTAGTGTCCGACCGAATATTCGGTTTCGGTTTCGGCCAGTTTCGGCCCTTTTAATCAGTTTCGGCTATTCGGCATCAATATGGCCGAAACAGAAACCGAATATTTGAACGGACACTACTAATTCGGTTCTTACATTTATTTCAATGGTAGATGTGAGTTCGCTTTCATCAAAATTTTTAATGGTGTTAAGTAGAACAAAAACGTGAAATTCAGTCATTTGATTGACCGTGTGGGTTGGGTCCAGCACAAAACGATAAATGTAGATTTTTTTTAGATTCTAATATTAAGTTATTTAACTTTATATACTAAAAAGTTCCTTAAAGTGATATTAAAATGATCTCTTTATTTATTATTTTAAAGTTGAACATTAATATTCAAACGGTTTTATTCATAAAAATAGTCAATAAGCTTTTTAGAGATAAAATGCTTTTTAAAATTTTGTTATTCATAAAAATATTTTCTCAGCTTATTTGTTAAAATAGGAACAATCTCAATTTGAAATGGGAACAGTGTCAAGAATGGTTTGTGAATTTGATAAATTCAATAATTTTTTATTTATTTGTCATAATTTTATCAATATTTTGACATGCAAACAGTCAAAAAAATGTTTAATCTATGTTCTTCTCTGAAAAAAATTGTCACTTATAATTTTTATTTTCAATATTTTGAAATGTTTTCCCATGTTTCCATATTTTTTGAAACAGTTTGAAGTATTTTTGACAATATTTGTGCTCACATTAGAATACAAATTTTAAAAAGGCTTTATTAAGGGTTTATTGAAGGTCTATTGAAGGTTTCGTTATTGGACGTTTATGAATACTGTTTATGGGTTTTGTTTTTTGTAAAGGCTTTATAAGTATATATTTATCGTATATATGCGTTATTATAATATGTTTCAATTGTTATATTTTTTAAAGCTTTTAACAAAAAAATTAAAAAAATAATTTGTTTTTTAAAACAATTTTCAAGTAGACATTCAGTTTCGGTTTCGGCCGAATATTACAAAAATGGCCGAAATTCGGTTTCGGTTTCGGTTTCGGCCAAAATTTTGGTTTCGGTCGGACACTACATGTAACATTTTTTGACCTTCTACTCTTTTGTGGCTCCAAGACTGTTCAATTGTTTTCCTAATATTTTAAGATGTGTAAGAAATAAACATGCTTTTCTTAGGGAGATCAAATCGTGGCTTTTTAATATTTCGTTGGACAATATCAATACTCTTAACGCTGTTATTAACTAGGTTGCATTCCCTACATAGTATTTACAATTTTTCTCTCATTACATCATTATTATATTCTAAAAATTATATTCATTAAATTTATACATCTTATATGTTATGTTAAATCTTACTCTTGTTATTTTTATCTGAATTCTGTTGTAACGATCCCACTTTTTCTAAGTGCATATTTCAATCATACTAAATCTGCATTCGCCTCTAGTTCCTAGTGTTCTATAGAATGTAGAATTATTGTCTTAAACTATTGCTTAATTTTTAAGTATTATATAATAAAATAATAATAATAATATAATAAATATCAACAAATAGATGGTGTGTGTGTCGATTTGTTTTTCGAGGGTCTTTTCCAAAATTTGTCGGAGCGTGAAGATCTGGTCGATGGTGGACTTTCCAGATCTGAAACCCCACTGATAAGGTCCAATCAGTTGGTTGACGATGGGGTTCAGTCTTTCACACAGTACGCTCGACAAGACCTTATATGCGATATTAAGAAGGCTAATCCCACGGTAGATGGCGCAAATGGTGGGATCGCCTTTCTTGTGTATTGAGCAGAGTACACTGAGGTTCCAATCACCTGGTATGCATTCTTCTGACCATATTCTGCATATAAGTCTGTAAATGCGTTTAAACAGAGCTTCGCCACCGGTCTTAAACAGCTCAGCTGGTAGGCCATCGGCTCCTGCGGCTTTGTTGTTTTTAAGCCGAGCTATAGCTGTTAAGACCTCGTTATAGTCGAGCAGCGGAACTTCAACGCTGTCATCCATAATTGGGGTTTCCGGGATATCATCTGGAGGGGTTGTTGTCAGCGTCGCCATTTTGAAGACTAGAAAAGGGTTCCCTCCATAACATCAGTGTACCCTGGATATCTGTCACTAGATTTCCGTTTTCATCCTTGCTGAAGAGGCATCGGTCTTGTAACCACCGGTCAGGCGTCTTATCTTTTCGAGTCTCATTCACCATGCAACTCAATTTTCTCGCACTCATCCATTTCCAACTTTCGTTTTTTTCGCCTGAAAATGCGTCTCTTTTCCCTCCTCATCTCTCGGTATCGCTCCATATCGCTCGCCTCTGGTTTCGGCGAAGGCGGTGGTAGCCTAACGCCTCTTTGGCAGCCGTAAGCATATAGTGGGATATGTGCGTCCACTGTGCGCGTATATCGTCGGTCGGAGAAGAGCTTTCTTGAAGAAGGAGTGAGAGTCGAGTAGCAAAGGCTTCGGCTGTCCATTTTGACTGCAGCTTGTCGATGTCTAGCTTTCTTAGTGTAGGATTGCAAACATTCTTAAGCTGCGTTCAGACATGTACGGATCTTGGCTGCGACAAGATAGTGATCCGAGTCTATGTTTGCACCGCGGATCATGCGCACTGGGAGAGTGCCATCCGTTAAATAAAACGTTATCAATTTGGTTGCATGTTTTTTAATCAAAGGACGAGCAGGTGGCCATATGAATATTGAGATGCGTGAATCTAGTGTTACTAATGATCATGTTTCGTACTGCGGCGAAGTCAATCAACCTCATTCCGTTATCGGATGTTTTGTCGTGGAGGCTGAACTTTCCGAATGTTGAACCAAATATGTTTTCCTTACACCCTGGCGTTGAAGTCACCAAGCACGATTTCTATGTCATAACGGAGGCAGTGCTCCTAAAAAATTTTTTGGGTCCCGTCATCCTTTTCTTCTGTCGGAGTTTGTAAAAAATTTATCCTTGCAGCGGATTATTGCAAGTCGTTCGTTTGGGGGCGTCCATAAATTACGTGAGGTGTTTTTTAAAATTTTCAGTACCTCCCTCCCCCCCTGGTGAGATGTCGTGAGATTTTATTCAACCCCCTCCCCCATACCCCAATCTCACGTGAGATTTTTCAAAATGTGGGTTTCTTACGTAAACGCGTTGAATTGTTTTTGTAAAAAGAAAAAAAAATTTGCTTCGTACTTTTATTTACGACTAGTTAAGACTAGTAATCGATATTGCTGAGAGTTATAAGTGTAATAAAAATTTAACAATAGATTAAATCTTAAGCATGCACAATCTGAATTAAATGGACCAAAATAGTATAATTTTTTTTTTGTTTCAACCAGAAAAAAATTGCGTGATATTTGCCGAGACCCCCCTCTTTCCAACGTAAGATTAGATGAGATTTGACTCGACCCCCTCCCCCCTTAAACATCTCACGTAATTTATGGACGCCCCCTTTACAGGAGTGAATCGCAGGACATGATGCCGCATTCTCTTGCCAACTATAAATCCACTTCCAAACTCATGCTTCTCCGCATGGTCGCTGTAGTAGATATCCCAGGATGCTTGGTGTAAGCAAGCCTGTCCCTTCCATCGCATTTCTTGGATTGCAGTGATATCAGAATTTAATCTTTTTAAGAGATCAATCAGTTGAATAGAAGCACCATCCCAATTTAGGGTCCGGACATTCCAGGTGCATACACAGAGGGAAAAACCTATGGACTCAATACATAAATTTGTGGTGACTCAATACCACCACATATAAACACCAACATCACAACATACAAAACACACACTCTACAAAATATACACTTTCATATTTATCCAAAAAAAAAAATATTATTATCTAAGAATCAAAATATTGTTAATCAAAAATTTTCATTTGTAAAAATTATTATTCAATTTGTGTTCGATGAAACAAGTTCATAAAATAAATGTTAAAAAAAAATTAAAATTTAAAAATAATAAAACATAAATTTATTTGTGGAAACATACCCACAAATTTATGTACTCATCGCATAGTTTTCTGCACACAAAAATTTTACATTTTTCATGTATTAAGTACATGTTGAAATCTCTACTGACTACATAATGCTGTTAAGCGGTTATGTAGTCAATAAAGAATTTTATGTACTCAACGCATAAATATTTGTCGTGAATTCATGAATGTATGTGGTGAGTACATTCACACTGTACTCATCGCAAACTGTTACAAATAATTTTATGTAATGAGTAAAGATCTTATGTACGTATTATATAGATTATTGACTATATATTGATTATTATATAGATTATTGACTCAGTACATACATAATTTACTCATTACATATTTGGAGCACATAATTTTATGCAATGAGTACATACATTATTTACTCATTACATATTTTAAATGCATAATTTTATGTAATGAGTACATACATAATTTACTCACTACACATTTTTAGTGTATACATTTATATAATGAGTACATACATAATTTACTCATTACATATGCTAAAAACATAATTTAATGCAATGATTACATGCATAATGTATTCATTATATATTTTTTTATTAAATCACCCTTTCAACAAATACAATAAATAACTTAATAAAGAAATGACTAGATTTCACAAAATAACTCGCAATTGCTTATAGAAACCAAGCCATTTATTTCTTATCCAATCATCGCTTTTGTTCTAGAGTACAGTGGATAAACTCATTCCCGCTCTGATTTTCTAGAGGCTTTAGAGGTGTAGCTTATTTGAAAATCAAGAAACGAATGACAGAAAACAGCAAAATCGTGTGCCGATGTACAAGAGATACGTGTACTGAGTCCATATGTTATGTACTGAATAAATGTGTCACTTCAATCGTATAAGAGAGACGTGTACTGAGTCTATATTTTATGTATTGAGTAAAGTTTTTGTAAAAAATTACATAACACGTTGATTGAGTATACGTTGCTTGTATCTATTGAAGTCTGCTATGTACTCAACACATAGAATGATGTATTGAATACATTTTTTATTCATTTTAAAAAGTGAATAAATTGATATGTAGTCAGTACACGCTCCCTTTACTCAGTAAATACTGCTCTCGTTGCGTTCTCATACAAGTTGCAGTGCATAGATTTTACATAGTCTATGTACTGACTACATAACTTTTTCCCTTAGTGTATCTGTAAATCATTATCAGTTTTTCGTTTGCGGTAGGTGGTAGATTTGGGGAGCATTTTTCTCATTAATATTATTGGTTTCATTGAAATGCTTTTTCAAGTGGTGGGCTTCAAACCCAACGCAAAACAGTTGCTTGAAGGCCAACTGTGCCCGCCGCTCAAATTAGCCGTCAACCATTAGTTTGCCGTTTTTAGGAGATACCACGAGGAGGTTTTGAGTCGGCTTGAGGCGATTTCGACATTGATAATGCTGGCCTCGCTAAGTTGAGGCAGGCAGACACGTTGCCATGTGAAGATCGCCGCCTTGTCTCCATGGACAAACTTTTCCGGAAACTTTACCGACAAATGAAAAATGTTATACTTTTAAATGCATTTTTATGCGCAACTTCCTTATTATGTGCATCAATTTTGGACTTAACAGTTACCAACTGTTGAGTACGCTGAATGTGACCAATGCAAGTTGATCGTATGTGATGGCGGGTTTTCCAACAAAAACGTCAATACTTACTTGTAAGTTATGATACCATGTTATTATATCATGCTTAATTTGTGTAAATCAAGTTATAATCTTGAATACTCTCCGCGGGAAAATTAATGGGATTTTTTATTGGACAACTGGATTTTTTGGATTTTTTTATTGAGCAACTGTTCAATTAAGGGGGATTTCGTTAGTTGAGTTTCCCGTTTAATTGAACAAACGTGTGAGCATTTTTGCTTGTGCAACTAAGCGAGGATTACTGTATTACACTTTTATTTAGTACGACTTTTCTTCTGAACTATTAGAAAATATTTGACAAAAACAAGTAAGCCTAGTTAACATTTCTTATTAATTTTTACGATTTTTCAGAGCCTACTTATTCTCATGATAGATTTTTAAAATTTTGCAAGAAGCTATCTTCCAAAGATCGCGGAAATGAACGACAAAAAATTTTAAAAATTTTACCTGAATCGCGCATTCATCGTTTGGCAATCGAAAAGCGATCCATCATTCAAAGAATCCTTGAGTGAATCGCTAGTGCATCGCAAAATAAACTTCTCTTCCAATCGGCTTCCAAATATTCCAGTGAAATTTTTAATAACATACTCAACGCTATAAGAAGCTCGTTCAAAGTCCTAAGGGTCGAAATGGTCAATCCGGTTTTGATAAAAAGGAGGACATTAAATTTTTAGTGAAAAAGGAGGGCATGAATTCCTTTATGATACCATCTGGTAACCCTAGTCTAGACCGACTTTAGATTTTGCTTACTTATTCGTATTAAAATGATATATAATGACGTATATAACAACCAATTTTTCGTTCATCGTTTCATAGTGTCGAGGAGAAAGTACTTTTGAGACTTTGATACTGAGTTAAAAAGCTATAGAAATGTGCTTTTTATTATCATTTCATTGCATCTTACTATAATTTAGTAAACAACTACTTAAAACTTAAGTTAAATATTGATTGTATTTTTATTTTATTATTAGGATAACTTTTAAAAGACTGTAACTGTGACTATAAAAATGCGTTCCAGTGTATCTCTTCCTTAAAATATTCCATATTAAAATAATATTTCAAGTGCTATTACAGCAAGGTTAAAATCAACTCAAATTTTATTTTAGCTAAAAGCTTCTTACCTTAATTTCAGTTTATTCCTAATTTTTATCTTTATTGTTGCCAAATCCTGGTTAAAGTGCAGACATTTTTCGTCTATAAATTATAAAAGCGAGATGGTGGCAACAAAGTAACCTCATCGTAAAACACAGAACTAAACGAAACGAACAACGCCAATCCAAGCTCGTTTGTAGTTCATTAGTGTGTCCACTTGGAAAAACGCGTTAGAGAACGGCTGTTGCCATAGTAAACAGCACTTCAACCCGTTGTTTTAAATAACTGATCCGCAAAGAAGTTTTCGGGCTGTGCGAGACAGTCTTCCTGGTACTTTGCCACTCCCAACTCGTCCCACCAATTTTCGATGTGACCGACCGCTTCATACCAGATGGTCGCACCATCTCTTACGGGTAAACAGCAAAAACTAAAAAAAAAGTGGCCAAAAAAACGGAAGAACCGAAGCCAAAATAAAACAGGAAAAATGCACAAAGCGGATCAAAAAGGGTGAATAATTAACTTTTTTATGCATCGTATTTTAAAAATAAGGTTACCGCAGTCCGCACAACCATAAAATCTGACAATGTTTGCAGATGAACAAATGTAGATAAGTATGAACGTTGTTTCGTTTTTGAAGAAAAATCCTTGGCCTTAAATTTAACCCTTCATTGCGAAAATATTTCCATCAAATTAATTCGTTTGTCGCCACACTGCCTTGTGTTACTTATTGTTAGTCTTAACTTATTGTTAGTCAAACGAAGAAAACAGTGAAAAATGCTATCAATAACGCTTCTTTCTCTAAATCAATGAAGTTGGTTGATTTCTCTCTTTTTTTTTTTTGTAAATGTATGTACATCGATTTAGTTTTTGCCGTAAGTTTTTGTCAACATATATCGCCCATTCCAAGCATAACGCAAAACGGGTCCGTCTCATGGCTTTCGATTTGTTTTATTTTTAGGCTATAGATTCCTATTAAAATTCTAAGAATATAAGTTCATTTATTTTTTTTTATCGCCATTCGTTGAAAAGTTATGGACCTCTCAATTCTGCAAATCCTCCGAAAACGCCAGAATCGGGAAATTTTCAATTAATTGTTTCTATGTCAGTTTTTAACCAATTTTTATAAATAAGGTACCGTTGGAAAGGTATTAGAAAGTAGTTTTTGGAAAAAATTTATAATCTTAAAATTTAGGATGTTAGAGTTGCCATAGAAGTTAAAAAAATATTTTTTTTGTTTTTTTATTTTTTTTTCGGTTTTTAACAGTTTTCTATACCTAGGTCAAGTGTAAAGTCATCAAAATTTTTGAATAAAATGTTGGTTTTAACAAGGTAAACTATTTGGCAGAACAAATTTTCTACCATTTTAGCCATTATGAAATTTATAATAAACTGTCTCAAAATGATAAGGTATGTGCACAAAAATTGAAATTGCGAAAAAACATATAAAAGCTCCATCATTAAATTGCTTTTGAATTACAGGCAACATTTTTCTCCAAATTTAAAAAATAAAAAATCAAAAAAAATGTATGCTTTTTTTGAGATATTAGCAAATATATTTTGTTTTTAATTGGTTGGCAACTCTAACATCCTAAATTTTAAGATTATAAATTTTTTCCAAAAACTACTTTCTAATACCTTTCCAACGCTACCTTATTTATAAAAATTGGTTAAAAACTGACGTAGATACAATTAATTGAAAATTTCCCGATTCTGGCGTTTTCGGAGGATTTGCAGAATTGAGAGGTCCATAACTTTTCAACGAATGGCGATAAAAAAAAATAAATGAACTTATATTCTTAGAATTTTAATAGGAATCTATAGCCCAAAAATAAAACAAATCGAAAGCCATGAGACGGACCCGTTTTGCGTTATGATTGGAATGGGCGAATTATCGTATTCATTGCATCAAAAAAATATACGACTAATTTTTTCCAAAAATTTATCACATGCTCTTAGTAGGTTCCTTTTCTACTTATAAGAATATAAGTTATTTGTTCTTTTTTCGCCATCATTTTGTAAAAAATTATGGAGATACCATTTTTTTATAAAAGTAACAATCTTAAAAATGAAGTCATTTGTAATAAATCATATCTCCGTGTTATGTTACCTTATTTTTGTAAATGAAGTTCCTATCATTAGAAAACTATAGAAAAGCGATTTAAAAAAATTAAATATTTTTGGAATTTTTATGCCAGAGTTGCCAACTTTTTGAAAAACTTTAATTTGGGTTTATCTCAAAAAGTGAATTTTAGTTTTTTTTGTTATTTTAAAAACAAAATAAACTTATCACTTACAAAGAATAACAATGCCTAATTGACACGTTTTTTCGAAATCTCTTTTTCTGACACACATTCACTTTATCGTTCATAACTTTTATACCGTTTGAGATATTTATACAAAATCTTAAACAAAACTATTTGCCGTTTTAGAGCCAATATTTGTTTTATATAAAGTATTGACGTCACTCGTGACTTTGGAACATAAAACAAGAATAAATTAAAAAATTTGAATTTTTTCGTTTAAGATAATCGAAAGAGATAATATCTCTTTTTTTATAGATTAAAGAAAAAAATTTTTAAAGCGAGCCACCCAACTAATTTGTATCTTCAACGTACCTATTTATGTGGCCAGCTTAGGCACTTGCTGAGCGATTGCTACGACCTAGTTGTATATATGAAATAAAATCTTGCGGGGGTTTTATGAGCTTGAATTCTTCGCATTGCTTTTCCAAAGTGAACAGAAATTCATCAGAGACTATTTCATCTCCAAAGTATGGCAATGGAATAAGGCAATTGTGTTGCTTGTATTATTTTAAATATAACCAGCCAGACACATAGCAAACGCATTTTGCTTCAGAAATTTTGTTTCATTGATATCAATATCAATTTGCACATTTGGAATAAAAAAATGCTCTGGTCGTGGTAAGCTTTGAAAATTTTTGAAAGTTTCGTTACAAACGTTTTCTAGAACATTATTTATTGGTAGTATTGGCATAACATTTAAATCAATTGAGGGCTCACAATTTCCTGCAACGACTAAATCAACAAATTCCAAGCCCCAACGTTTTTGAAATAGGCAAGTGAACATGTGTGGCGTTATTCTTGAGCTATTACCGCCACCCCTTCGAATATGACCCCTATATTGAAAACCCTCATTCTTTAAGAAATACCACAGTTGTCTTAAACTACTCATATTTATAAGCCAACCTCTTATAAATGAAAACCCATTTTTCACATTAGTGCCGTGAGCGTCTCGAATTGTCATCGAATTAAGAAGACGTTTCGCTGTTTGAAGAAATTGTAACTGCTCCTGGGATTCGGTAAAAATCTTTTTCGAAGGGAAAATTACAGCTGCACTGCAGCTATTGAATATATTAAATAGTTTGTCAAAAAAAAAAAATATATTCTACCGTATTTGGAGTCGTTGGCGCTTTGGAAGCATCTATCAATCCAGAACTATATAAAGCGTTCATTCCGGAGGCAACAGTGTTACTCAAAACATTAGCAGCTAAACGTACATTCATTTTTTGAAAGCTGTTTGGCACGCATCTAATTGGCAATATAGAGTCTACATTGTAGAAATTGGGGGAGTAGAAGTGCACAATATCGTTCCAGCTCACTGGTGCATTATTGAAAGTAATAAAATTTTTTAATTTTCTAGGCAATTACGGCTACTTTAAATTAAATGAGGCGAATCATGGAAACAAAAACTCTCTTCTCGTTAACTGTAAAAAAGGGAGGGTAAAAGGGATACAACTTCAAAAACTTATTTTTTAATTATTTCTCCTTTACAAGCGCCATGCAAAAAGAAATAAGCAAATGGTTGTTTTCAAGTCATTCCGCCAATGCTTTGGACCATAAACGCCATGACGCTATTAGAAGTTCGTGAAGTACGGTTCTCGTTTCCGTAGTCTTCAAGTCCAATAATCATGTCTTTGAGCCTATCATACTGCAAATGAACTTTTAACGACATTTCGTCAAACGAAATTGAAACGAATCGCTGTTCTGCAGTCAAAAATAAATAAATAACGATGGGATTGTTACCAACGATCGCAGTTTGGGCTTTTGGGCAATTAAGAGCAATTGTTTGCGATGCTCCCGCACGAGCATTCGTTACTGGTACAGTTGGGCATACTTCTTCAAAGGGATGTTCAAAGTGCCTACAAGTAGCTTTGAAAAAAACAACTATTTGACATACAGTACGACAATTGCACAGTTAAGAACTGAAGAAGGCTTCAGACTGCGCAAGGATCAAAAATACCATACAAAACAGTTTTTGAACTCAAAACACATTTTGGAAGATCTTAACTTAAAAATGGTCGATCAGATCCCCTTAGATGTAATGCATCTCATTGATCTAGGTGTTTCCAAAAAAATGTTATTTTGTATTTGGAATGACAAGCATCTGGAAGAAAAATGATCAAAAGAGAAAAAGGATGAATTAGATAAACTACTTTTGTCATTCAAAAATTGTATTCCAAAGGAATTTAATAGAAAGCCTCGAACTTTTAAAGAAATAAGTCGGTGGAAGGCCTCAGAATTTCGACTCTTAATTTTGTATGTGGGTCCAGTTTTGTTCAAAAATTTCCGTTCTGAAAATTCTTACAACCATTTCCTTCTTCTGCACGCCTCCTACAGAATAATTTCATCAAGTACCATGTGTGAAAAATACTTAGATTGCGTTCATAGTATGATGGAAACATTTGTTCACAATTTTCAGTATGTCTATGGCGAGAACAAAATAAGTTGCAATGTACATAACCTTCTGCATATAACAGATTGTGCTCGTTCTTTCGGAAATGTTAATTCTTTTTCTTCATATAAATATGAAAATTTTTTGCAAAAGATCAAGAAAGACTGTCGAAAATCCACACATATTTTGTAACAAATCTGCAATAAAATTGACCAAAGGAATCAAGTTGTCGTCCCCATTATATGCAAACTTTTCCTTTGATGAATATTTTTTAAGTGTTGATTCACCCGACTGTTTCTGCTGTATTGAACCATTCATACCAATAAAAATAAGCGGCTTTTTCGAAAATTCGGATGGCATCGAATTCATTGTTGGCAAAGTAATTTCTGAAGTTGAAAGCTTTTTCACTACACCTTTAAATTCAATTTCAGCTTTAGGGATAGCATACGTAAAAGGTTTAAATAGTGCTGACGAAGTTTTCTTAGCAAAGGACCTGAAATTCAAACTAATATTTTTTCCTTTCCAAGAAGGTGGAGTTGTTGTTCCATTGCTGCACAACTTTTGAAAATATGGTGCCAATGAATTTTAACTACGATAAGATGGAAGCTCAAAATAAATATTTAAAGGACAAATATGCGAATTTAGGTAAATTAAAGAAAAACACTTATTATGAAACCTTACAGAGGAGTCACTTACTTTTATATTTCATTTTTAGAGAACATCAACAAGGAGAATTGTGCAGCACTTCATCAAAGTAAAGAAGATATCTCAGAGCTTAAGAACAGCTTCGCCTAAAAACGCGTTCTTATGGACAAATTGGTGGAGAAATTAATGCCTCAGCGGCTAAATATGCACATTCTTCCATTTGAAACCCTTGACGATGTCAAACGACAATTATTTGACTTCTCATTCGCAACGTGACTTAGTATGTATTCCACTATAGCTATTATGAAAAAGAAATGAAAATCCATTCAATGAATTATTTTGCAGACATCATACGTCAAGTCTTTCGTGGGCAATACTTCTATCAAAAAGTCTTTGCATTTAATTTTTAAGCAAGAAGCACTTCTCAATGTTAACTGGGATGGCCGCCAGAAAAAATTTGCTGTCAAAACACTTCAATTTTTTGCCGAAGTGCTATACTGTAAGTATGAAGGATTTGGTAATAATTTGAAAACTAATGATCTTTCCTAATGCAGTTGCTGTTAATGGGTCAGAAATGTCGTTTGAGGCACATGAAAAAGAAATGAAGGCAGGATTCCGCTTGCTCAAAAACAGACACTATAGAAACGTCAGCATGAAGAAGGTGTCAAAAGCATTGCAAGCTGAACAATGAATAGATTTCATTTAAATGTATTCAATTTATTAAATGCATATGTTAAATATAAATTTAAATAATTTAAAAAAATTTAAAATGAACTTAATTGATATATGTAAGTCAATACCCTGCATTTGTCTTTTTAATTAACTGTTGAGAATGCTTTCAGTTGACTTTCGCTATCTTTTATTATATTTTTCAGAGAACAAAGTGCTCAGATCTCGCTACGTTTTTATATATAATACAAGGAGAACAGAGCGCTCAGATTTCGATATTTGTTTTTAAGTTTTTATTTATAATACAGGGAGAGTAGAGCGCTCAGATTTCGCTATGTTTTTATATAAAAAACAAGCAAACAGAGCGCTTGGTTCTTGCCATGTTTTTATTAATACTACAAGGAAAATAGAGCGCTCGGTTCTCGCTATGTTTTCTTATTAACTACAGCGAGAGTGAAGCGCTTACTGCTTACTGCGCTTACTGCAGTACTGCTATTTGGGAGCGCTTTG
Organism: Tetanocera ferruginea; assembly: GCA_958299015.1. Taxonomy (NCBI): domain Eukaryota; kingdom Metazoa; phylum Arthropoda; class Insecta; order Diptera; family Sciomyzidae; genus Tetanocera; species Tetanocera ferruginea. Next base: position 59,619,111 of record OY282642.1, read on the forward strand.
AATGCGCTAATGGAGCGCTCGATTTCCTATTGGGTTATTTCAATTTCATTCTCTTTAATTTTTAATCTAGTATCTTAAATTTTTAATTAATTTTCTTTAAGTTTTAATTCATTTTCTGTGCACTTTAATTTTCTTTTCAAATTTTTAACTTCTTCTAACAAACTAATTTTTCTAGGCGTTTTGTCGCTTAAGGATAGATCAGTTTGAACCTGTCGGCCCACAACAGCCGTTAAAGAATTTCGATTACATTCGACTGGCATTTCTTCGAGACAAAAAAGGTTTTGAACAGCCGGTCGATTTTCTTCAATAATTGAAAAGGGTTCAACTGAATTTAAAAATAATGGAAGAAGAGGCTTACGAAGGGAAGATGACATAGCTAGTGAAGGTGGTGTTGGTTTCACAACTGTGGAAGTAAATTGAGGAATGAAATTTGCATCTCTCTCATTGATTTCAACACCAGAATCTCCTTCGAAAGGTGAAGGTAAATCTGTATTTAAATTAACACTAGCTAGTGAAAGTGAATTAGGTTTCACACTTGTGGAAGAAAAGTGAGGAATAACTTTTGTTTCGCATTCATTTACTCCAGAATCTCCTTCTACTAAAAGTGAAAGTAAATCAATATTTAAATTGATATCTGGAACCGCATTCCACATAAGCCTGTTGTGCCCACGTATACGATGAGAAAAATGTCTATGACAAGCATAGACTATCTTTCTATCTGTGGGCTCATTTAAGCCCAGGAGCCGGAACCATTACTTTCTTCTATTTGTAGAAAAAGAGAGAATATAAGAAGTACATTTTAGAAAAATTATGTTGCTAATGTAAATATAACTAATGCACAATATAAGCAATAAATAGTTATTATGTGAATAATGCTAATGTAAATATAACTAGTGCACAATACAAGTAATAAATCTTATTTTATTAAACGAGCAATATTTGTATATATATTTGCAATTGTGTTCTCGAAAATGGCACTAACGATTTCGATGAAATTTACAATATAGATGAAGAGGGGGCTGAAAAATCGATCCAGCTAGGTCTCATCTCTGGGAAAAGCTGTTTTTCCGAGTTTTCACGCATTTAATAAATAAGTTAATTTTTCTGCCGAATCTGTTCTGTTAAGTTTGCATATGTTGTTATAGCGGTGATAGCTCAGAGAATATAGCTTCTGTCCAATAATAGTAAGGTCGTGAGTTCGAATCCCGCCGAGCTCATTAAGTTTTTTGTTTTTATTTTTTAAGCTTCACCAAACAGTGATTTGGTGAATTTGTTATATTGTTCATTTATTTTTTTTTTATAGAAACGTTTTTAGTACAGTGTTGATGTACCAATTTTTGATATAAAAAAAAATCTTACAAATAGAGTAATTTACACTTAATCTTAAACAAATTTTAATAAGGAAAATATTTTTGTAAGAGTTGCTAGAGTTTCCTACGTTTTGAAATAAAAAATCTAATTTGCTCACATCTCAAAAAGTGCACTTTTTTTGTAATTTTAAGAAACAAATTAAGTTTCCATTAAAATAAAATATAATGGCCAAATGTTATGCTTTTCGTAATTTCAATTTTTTCTGATATACATTTCACTTAATCGTTCATAACTTCTATACCGTTTGAGATATTGTTATAAAATCTGGAGCAAAAATGTCTTTCTTATTAGGTCAAATAATTATTTTGTATATAATAAAGGAATCTTGGACCATAAAACTGTAAAAAGCTTGAACAAAATTTTTAGTTCTTTCTTTTGTATTTGCAGTAAGTTTACAAAATTTTAAATGCCTTATAAAAATTCGAAATAAATTAAAATCAAATTTACTCTAAGAATTTTTTAATCGGTCTTAAAACAAAACAAAAAGTTTTAACATTTTTCAATCGGCCGTCTGGGGAGGATGAAGTGACAAATTCACATTTTTTAAAAATCTTATGGTGTGAACACACCACATAGTACAACAACTTTACGGTTAAAAATATTAGAGTAATTTTTAAACAATACATTGAACTAATACATATGTTAATAATTTTTTTAAAATTGATACGATTAAAAATACTAGACATATTTTTAGTCAAAGCTGAACGTCAATTTCATTAATTGGGAATACAATTTGAATTATGGTAACTTAGGTTAAATATTGAATACAAAATAACTAAAAGACTAATAAAAGCTGTATTTTGCTTACATTTTGTTCATGCTATCGCAAGCAACAGGATGTGACAAAAAATAATAATATTGCACTATGCAATTGTTACATTAAATAATTAATAAAATAAGATTATAATAATAAAAAATTAAAACATATTAACCAAGCTGAGAATCGAACCAGGTTTCTTTGATTCTTAATGTTATCACCACAACAGCTTATCCGACTGAGCCACGACTATGCTGTTTTAGATGCAAAGATCATATTAAGTGAATAGAAAACGACATCTATTGGGTAGTAGCATACAACGAAAAATAATGCCAATAGTTTTTTTCATAAGTGTTAAATCTAATCGGAACACCCTCTTAACTTAGAATACCCTCTTAACGTGGAGCAGAGCACCAATGCTGCGAATCAGTTCGTTCAAAACAAAACCAACACAAGCAAAAACAAAAACAAAGAAACCCAATAGGCAATTAAACCAGCGCTCTTCATACGAAGGCATGCATTGACTGCTACTTTTGAAGACTAAACACATCCGTTCCTCGCTGCTCTTATGAGCACTTCTTGAAGGCCTGCCTTTTATGCACAAAAGGCAGCACAACAAATTTGTTTTCCCTACAAAGACTGATTTTTCATATACTTCAGGGCAACTTTTTCGTTAAAAGTTAGAATATATATCAGTTTAAAAATATGACGCAATAATGGCCCTTCTTACTGCTATAACAAAGATTATAGATTGAAATTAATCTAATTTAAAAAACATAGGAGAGAAGAAGAAGATAAAATCATAGAATATATAAATAAATAGAAAAAGGTGTAAATGAAAAAAATATTTTTTCAACACTTTTTGTTTACCCCTACTTTTAGCCATTCTAAAGAAGTGCTTCTATCAGGCCTCTTTTGAGCTATCGGAGCGGAAGGCCTGCGAAATTTTCCCACTTCATATAAAAAAGAAAGTGTAATTGTATATGAGTGCGGCAGTACTACAAAATCCACAGGAAGGCCTGCTAGCAGCGATGTCATTGTCTACTGGGAAGCAGCAGACACGACATGCCAGGAGCTAATGATTGATTTTCTTATATAAAAATCAAGATTATTCTTCTAAGCTTTTGCTATTTTGTGACTTTAATATAAAAGTAACAAAATCCAAAATTAGATATTCGCTTAGCGCAGGATAGATCTGATACTTTAGTATAAATATTATGTTTGAACGATGAATATTATAGGCTGTAGGTATGACCTTAAAAAAAATTTGTTAAAACGACTTCATACAAACCGCGCTGTAAGACGTAATTCTACGTAAAAAAAAACCGAAAATATTTTTTTTTGAGATATGAACAGTTTACTTTTTTTTTGAAAAAGTAGGCAACTCTAGCAAAAAAATTCCAAAAGTATTTTATTTTTATTAATAAACGCTTTTCAATTGCTTTCTAACGATACTTCATTTACAAAAATAAGGTTAACAAATGACTCCATTTTCAAGATTTTTACTTTGATCAAAAACTGCTATCTCCATATTTTTAGAAAAAATTGCGACATAAAAAAAAAATTACTTCTATTCTTGTAAGTGAAAAAGAAGCATAAGGTTAATTTTGGGAAAAAAAATAATTTACTTAGGCTTGGAATGGCCGGCATAAGTTCAGCATAAGTAAATTATCAAAATAATGAAACCAAATTAAAAAAAATATAAAACCAAAACAAATTTCGTTTAGTTGAAGAACGAAGTTATCATAAAAGAAAAATGTATTTAAAGTTAATTGAAAAATATGATCTTATATGTTGTTTCAAAGATAAAGTTGGCATTTCGGCTACGGCAGGAATCTGAGCGGAGCTCGGTCGCCCAGGTACTAGTAATTATGTGAATAATGCTAATGTAATTATTACTAATGCACAATACAAGTAATAAGTGAATATTACTTATGATAATAAGAATACAAGTGAATATTACTTATGATAAACACTATACAATGTAATAAAACTAATGTAAGCAAATCAAATAATAATGAAATAATGCCAGTAATAAACTAATATATAATAGCATTAACAATAAATACGAAAAATGTAAAGAATGATAATGTAAAAATGATATGAACACAACAAATTAAAAATAATATTAATGCCAAGGATGAATGTTAATGCTGCTACCTCTACAAGCCTCTATAAGCAGGATATGAAATCAAGCTATATTTAATCACTAGATTAATAAATCTCCAGTAAATGCAGATGAAAAATATAAGAAAATAAGCAATTAAAAAAAATATACATGAAAACAATACGAAATTATAATTGCAAAAAAGTGCACATAAAATTACAGCATCCATTATTTAAGAAAAACACCTTCTCCAAGAAATATATTTAACAGTTTTATGTAACGCACCTTCATCGGGACGCAATTCTGTTCTCTTCAAGAATAACAGAAAATTCAATCAACCAGTCACAGCCACAAAAAACAATCGTGACCCGCTCTTCAATGTCCGGTGTCAGTGCATTCAATGAATTACCATAATTATTACCAGTCATGTTTAATCTTCTCTTCGAAATCTTGTGTTTTATAATTTTTTTTCCAAAAACATTATAAAATAAAGATTGTTGATGTCAAGAAATAATAATATCTTTTATCACAAATTTTGTGCACTGAACGAAAGAAATATAAGTAATTTTGCCTAAGCAGCTTAGTTATAAAATATTTTTAAGTTTAAATACCGAATATATATCTCGAATATATTAATACTAGCAGACCCGACAGACGTTGTCCTGTCCAAACTTCAATAAATATGATTGTGTTCGTCTTCGGAGAAGGAGGTTTTAGGGTAATCGGGCTAGACCAACTTTAGAGTTGTTCTTTCCTTTTTTATATACAAATAGTGTGTTATAACAGCATTAGTGTCATATCAGCAGTAATAGTTTTATTTTTGGCGTGAAGCTAGGTGAAAATCATCGAAAGACATCGCATGCAATAGTCTGGAACTTCAATCCACTAAATACACCTGGTGGAGGTCCTCCAATTATCGCACCTAAAATTATTTCATAATATAACTTGTATAAGACTTGTATATGACAACATTAAATATCAAACATTGGAGCATATACAAAATACAATTATTAAGCGCAGAAACGAAGTATGAAAGGTTAATGAACTAACACGCCCACTTTTGAAATGTTATTAACAAATCTAAAAGGACCTTTTGGTATGAAAAGAAAAGAATAATAAAATAACTTAGGCCCGCTAACTGATCTCAATTTTAAACAAAGTTTAGCTTAAACAAAGTTTAAAATTCTTTAACCTCAGTTTAAATTTTAACGCCGATACCTCATCTCAAAAAATCCAAGTTTAACTTGGTGAGGCAAGTTTAAATTTAAAAACAGAAATTCTAGGTTTAAAAAATTTAAACTTAGATTTTGTCAACAATTCTCTGAGAACATTGGAAATATTCTCAATCATAAACAAAAAACAAGTAAATGACGTCCATTTTTCAAAGATATCTTTGTGTTTGTATAAAGCACATACATATGAAATTTTATTGTTGTAGGCTTATTATAAGCTGAGTTATGCAATTTTAATTTTTCGCGTTGTATGGGAGGAGGCGTGTCCGTAGGCGGATGATGTCCATTTTTCAAAACCATCTTTGTCTTGTCATAAAAAACATACGTGCCAAATTTTAGCTCTGTAGGTTAAACAGACGATTATTTATTGCGTTTTCAATTTTTGCGTTGTATGGGAGGTGGGCGTGTCCGTGAGCGGATAACGTCCATTTTTCGAAGACATCTTTGTGTTGATATAAAACACACACATACCAAATTTTATTATTTAGGCTTATTATGAGCTGAGTTATGCAGTTTTAAATTTTTGCGTTGTATGGGAGGTAGGCGTGTCCGTGGTCGGATTCCAAAAATATTCAATAGTGCAGATCCTTGGATGCATGTGACCATGTGTACCAAGTTTCATTCAATTATCTCGACTCCTTCTTCTTATCCTGTGTTTACGGACAACACACAGACGGACGGACGGACGGACGGACATAGATAGCTCGACTCACGTGGTGACGCTGATCAAGAATATATATACTTTTCTATACCGGACTCGCTTCGTTCTATGCGTTACAAACGTTTGCACAAAGTTAATATACCCTCACCTTTCAGGTTTAGGGTATAATGAACATTTTACAAAATAATTTCTAATTATTCTTCAATTCTAAAATGTTAATTTTAAAATATCTGTTCAAATATGAACACACTTCTTTTAGTGCAAAAGTATATGCAGGCAGAGGGATGATTCGTTATGTGTTTAGGATGCGTTGTCTCGTTATCTTTGCTGATAAAAATAATTAAATACAGTCCACTATGAAGCGTGCTCACTACCATGCATTCATGATTTATCAGTACTGATAGGCTTCCACGAACTATTAAGAATTCATCCCTCTAATAAATAGGGTATATAGACAAATTGTATTTCTTATCAATAAGGTACGCAGGATAGATGGTTTAGTTTAAGATAATTTTAAGCTATAAATAAGATGTATTTTAGAATTAAGGAACAATAATAAAAACTCGCGTGTAGTAACGTACACGTGGCAGAAGTGAAACTTCTTTAACAGTAAGAAATAAGAGAGATTTAAGTGTGAAATAGAGAGAGAAAGTATCTGAAAAGAAATTCAATCAATACGAAATGGAATAATAATTTGTTGATTCAATATTTGCATCCAGGGAACGTGCCGAATATGGTTTTTGTCGAAAGTGTCACATATTAACTTTTATCTCTTTGTTTTTTTTTCCGACAAAAATAAAAGTTATTTTGAGCCTTATAGTTTTTTGGGCAAAAATAACAGTTACTTTTGACTGTTATTTTATCGGTCGAAAATATCAGTTATTTTCTGCCGATTATTTTTTCGGTCAAAAATATCAGGTACACTCTAAAAACTGATTGTAATATCACTACAATAATTGCTGAGAAATTTCACGCATTTATTGACGATTTTTAGAAAATAAAACTCAACGCAGCGAGCTTTTCCAATTCAGCCAAAATGAAGCGTATTTTATCGCTAGTTCAGCGTGCTTTCGCTCAGAAAATCATTGATCGCTCCTTCAACGAGATTTTACGCTATAACAGCTGGTTTTCGCTCAGTTCGCTCTCACAATTAATTCATATTTTTAGCAGATACATTATTTTACGTCAGTTAGTTTTGATCACCACATGGAACAACATCAATGTTATATAATGCTATTCCATGTAATGATAAAAACAAACTAATGTATGTGTTTGAATGTTGATTACTTATTAATAAATTCATTGATAATTAATAAGTTATCAATAAAAGAACAAGTAGAATAAATAATACGCATTTTCGGCGATATTATTTATAAATGCACTCTATTTAGTAGAGCGCAAGAGAAAAATTGTAGGGGAAATTTGAGAGAGAGAGAGAGAGAGAGAGGAATGAGAGAGAATATTTTATTTCGTTCTGTGGGATTTTACTACAATAATTGCTGTTAAAGTGTTGCCAGCAATAATTGTAGTGAAATCTCGCCATTTGTTCTTAGAGTGTAGTTTATATTTGTCCAAGTCATTTTACCGACTAAAAAAATGTCTCATCTCATCGGTAAGACATTTTACACATGGTGTCAACAGTTCAATCTGTCAAGCGGCCTTTAAAAAAACACACATTGCTTGATAATTTTGACCGAAAAAATTAAAGATAAAATAAAAGTCAAAAGAACCTTTATTTTTCCTCGAAAAATACAAGGAAAAAATAACACTTAAATTTTAACTTTTAAAGAATCAGTCTTAAATTTAAAAGGAACTCAATATTCATGAGGCTGAGGACATTTGTAACATAATGATATTTTTGAAAAAGTCTTGCAACAATTTTTTTCATTTGAAAATTGTAAAATAACAGTTATTTTCGTTCCTTGTTTTAGTTCAGTTGGTGTTTTAGTTGCTTTCGAATGTCTTCTCAACATTGCCACTTTTTGAATGCTGGATTGCATTTGCATAGTACTCTTTGAAGGAGCCTCCGAAAGCAGAGGCAAATCTTGTTCATTATTACCTCCTGCTTCTTGATCATAATAATTGCTATGTTGATAGAGGGCCTCATAAAGCAGCGAACGTTGATTGTTGAGTGCATCAACTTGGTTGGCTTTAAAATTTTGTTGAGATGCATCAGTGTGTTTTTTGGGGATTGGTTCTTTGTAGATTCACCAAAATACACTGATGTTTCGTAAAAATGCATTTTGAAACTCAGCCGTTGTTGCAATCACCTTACCTTCATCATTAGTTGCAGACCCAGCTGCAGCTGTATTCTTAAGAGCTCTAATTCGCTCTCTATATTCACGAATGCGTTCTGCTCCTGTTTTAGCTATTTTTCTTTTTTTTTTCCGTGCATACTTGTAGGATGAAAATTAATGTTACGGTTATGTTAATAATGTAATGTTAATGTTAATATAAAGTTCATGTTAATTATGATATTTTCATTATGTTACGCCTTCAGTTTTAATTACATTTTGTTTGGCAATTTGTCATGTGCCTACGTCGCGTAAAAGAATAGATCCCGGCTCATAAGAAACGATGTTCGGGGTTCAATTCTCGGCAGCGGCAGTAATTTTTTTTTAATTTTCATATGAATTGAAAACGTTAGCCTAGCGTCACGAAAAAGGACCTTGAAATTTCACTCGCCCCCAAAGAAGTTTCACTTCAAAAATTATTCATATAGAGCAGACGTGTTGTCGTTTTGCTTTAAAAACAATATCAAATGAACGTTTTAAAAACTCATATTGAAATTTTTCTTATAGAAAATCAAACGAACGTTTAGAAACTCATTTTAAAATGTCCGGTTTTAAAATGAAAATAAATTTTATAGGAGCATAATGTGGTTTCAAAACGTTTTCAAAAGTTCTGCTTTTCTGGACACATTTTTCTCAGTGTAAGTAGAAGTGAATAACGACATGAAAATGCATTCAATTAATACAAAATTGATACATGAATAAAACTTTGAATTCATATCCAATTTTAAAAAATGTATTTATCGTAAATTTTTCGTATTCAGAATGTTGAATTAGATTTTTTATTAAAATGAATGAACTTTTAATGCAGTTCAGTTTCGTTATTCAGTAAGCATTAATTGTTTTTGAAGATTTTATTTTTTGTTCATTATTTCGTTTTCTATTATTTTGATATTTGTATTTATTGTTCAAGTTTTATTCATTTTCCCTTTCCGAGCGCAATTATATAAATACGCACAATTGTGACTTATTTTGACTTAACTTTTTATTAGTTCAATAAAATGCTGCCATTGTGTGATTAGACCTGAAGCATATAACTGTATAAGATGTTTTTTTTTAAAAGAAAACAAAAATCTGCCGTTATACAGTCAAGGAAATAAGTGTACATACAACCCTTGATTTAGGGGTTTTATAGACTTTGTGAAGAAAATAAAAAAAATGTTTATGTTAATATTTAAGGCATTAATATATTAGTTTATTTATAAAATAAAAAAGCAATTCATTACCATAATTAAAAAAATAATAACAAAAACAGCAAAAATACATAGGAAAAAAGTCTACATACAGCCACAAGAAATAAATACTATATCAAAATTTTATACAAAAAAACGAAAAAAATGTAAACTTTTAGTATTTGGTCGGTCCACCTTGGGCATCAATAACTGCTTGAAGACGGCGGGGCATTGATGTCACCAAATTTTTCGTTATATGCGGTGTTATATCGGCCCATGCACGAATAAGAGCGGTTTTTAATGTTTCACGGCTACTAATGTCATATTTTCGCACCAATTTTTCCAAAACGTCCCATATGTGCTCTATTGGGTTTAAGTCTGGTGACTGGGGTGGAGAATTCAGCTGTCTTGGGGCATAGTACAGGAGCCAGTCTCGAACAACGTGCGCAGTATGCTTAGGGTCGTTATCCTGTTGGAAAATCCATTGATTTCCCAGGCCCAAGCTATCAACAGATGCCTTCAGATTATGTTCCAATATGTTTTTGTATTGATAGCGGTCCATATTACCCTCGACAAAAACCAAACGACCCACTCCAGATGACGCAATGGCACCCCAAACCATAACGTTGCCACCACCATGTTTGACCGTAGGAATAATATTCTTTGGATCAAGTGCAGTGTTTGGGTTTCTCCAAACTTTGGATCGGCCATCACTTCCGAAAATATTATATTTACTTTCGTCGGTAAATAAAACACGCTTCCAAAAATCCATACCCTTGTCTAGATGTGCTTTAGCAAACTCAAGGCGAAGTTTACGATTCTTCGTTGAAATTAGTGGCTTTTTGCGTGCTACTCTGCTATTAAATCCAGCGTCATGTAAAGCGTTTATTATTGTTCGTGGAGTAACAATTACATTGGAACATTTTTCGACGTGTTCCGCCAATTTTGGGGCACTTATTTTCGGATCCTGGTTGACCACTTTAATAATACTGCGAACATCGCGTATCGAAAGCTTCTTCGGCCTGCCAGATCGTGGTTTATTTTCGGTACTATTGTTATTATTATAATTTCTAATGATCGTCTGTACAGTAGAACGACTTAATTTAACTGTCTTAGCAATTTCTCCATACGATTTATTTTCCTTTCGAAGATTTTCTACAATATTTCGAACTGAAATATGTATTTCTTTCCGATTTTCCATTTTTAAGGATATAAATATAAATAATACCTTCTTTAGTTATCACTTTTTCCACTTAAACAATGGTAATGCTTGTAGTTTTATTCAAAGCAACAAAGCTAACTGTTATTTCCCTTTCTTTCTTTTTCATTTTCTTTTTGATATATGGAGTTGCCACACTGTATGTAGACTTTATTCCCGCTAATTTTTATGTTTTTCCCCAATTTTTTCTATGTTATATTTTTTTCATAAATATTTTTTCTTCAAATAGTCTTTATTATAAATGCCTTAAACATTGCTATAAATTGTTTTTCTATTATCGCTATTAATTCTCTAATACCCCTAAATCAAAGGTTGTATGTAGAGTTATTTCCTTGACTGTATGTATTTGCGAAAACGAGTCGGAACAGTAAGTACCAAAATTTATTTAAATTATTTAAAGTTTGATAGATACCATCTAATCAGTGTTTTAACGATCAAGGCACTACAACTTTTAATTAGAAAATTATATTCGATTTTGAATTTGTAATTTCATTTATTTTTTAGCCACTTTCATACAAGTGCGTATCCTGAATTTTAAGGATTATCGAGCAATTTGATATAACACTTTATTTCTTTGATTTTTATGAATTTAAAAACGACAGGTTCTAAAATTGTATTAAATTTTAACCAACAGTTCTTGCGTGGATCGGAAAGGGTACTTAATTTTTAAACAAATTTTTTTTTTTTCATTTATTATTAATTTTTATTCGATAAGTATTTTTTATTCATGCGTTTGGTTTGTATTAATTTTTTAACCAAAGTAGTATATTTTAAATTTGGTTACTAACCAAATTCGATAGGGCTAAGACGGTTTTTTTAGTTGTAGCTTAATTTATAAGTACTAATTTAATCAGGGACCGTACCGGTTATGGCTTTTTTTTTTAAATTTACATATTATCTGTTATATTTTAACTTTTATTTTTTCAGACAAAAGTACAAGTTATTTTGTGCCTTTTTTCGGACTAATATAACAGTTACTTTTGACTTTTATTTTATTAGTAAAAAGTAACAGTTATTTTCTGCCTTTTATTTTCGGTCAAAACTATCAGGCAATTTGTATTTTTTTCAAAGGCCATTTTACCGTCTAACAAACTATTGATAGCATGTGTAAAATATGCGCACCGATAACATGAAAAGAAAGTAATGAATCCTAATATTTTTGACCGAAAAAATAAGTCACAAAATAACTGTTATTTTTGACCGATAAAAAAGAAGTAAAAAGTAACCGTTATTTTTGCCCGAAAAAATAAAAGGCACTAAATATCAGTTATCTTTCAACTTTTAAAGAATCAGTTGAAAATTTTAAAGACTAATTCTAACTGGGCCTGCAGTGGGTGAAATAGCTTTTATTCCCAGGATTCCAATGATATCTTCAGATTTACCATTTCAATTTAAAAGGGTAAATTTTCCTGTATGAGTATGAGTATGTTTTGCCATGACTATAAAAAAAGCACAGGGACAGTTATTTAATGTTGTTGATGTTGACTTGCGTAATGATGTGTTCTCGCATGGGAAATTGTACGTTGGACTTTCACGTATTGGAAATTCTTCACACCAATTCATATTACATACTTCCAAACGATGAAAGTTTTACCAAAAACGTAGTTTATGCAGAAGTTTTTAGCAACTAAAAATTATGTTTTAACTAAGGCCCGTTAACTGATCTCCGAAGTTTAAATTCCTTAATCTCAGATTTCGTACACAGAGTTTAAATTTTAAACTCAGGTAAAATTATTTTCGAAACTTATCTCATTTTTATTGGCAGTTTACTTAAACTCTGTTTAAAAATTTAAACTGAGATTAAAAAACATATTTGAGGGGCACTGTAGTAAAAATTCTACAACTTTGACGTAGGACATCAAGATATTTCAAAAATTTTTGATAAAATAATGCAAATTGTCAGTTTCATTGGAATATTTTTTTTTCAAAACTTAAAATATGTTTGTTTTTTGTTTATTGTTTTGATTTTTTTGAAGTATGATTTTTTTATTATACCTTAAACCTGAAAGGTGAGGGTATATTAACTTTGTGCAAACGTTTGTAACGCATAGAACGAAGCGAGTCCGGTATAGAAAAGTATATATATTCTTGATCAGCGTCACCACGTGAGTCGAGCTATCTATGTCCGTCCGTCCGTCTGTGTGTTGTCCGTATACACAGGATAAGAAGAAGGAGTTGAGATAATTGGATGAAACTTGGTACACATGGTCACATGTACTCAAGGATCTGCACTATTGAATATTTTTGGAATCCGCCCACGGACACGCCTACTTTCCATACAACGCGAAAATTGAAAACTGCATAGCTCAGCTCATAATTAGCCTACAACAATAAAATTTGATATATATGTGTTTCATACCAACACAAATATGTCTTCGGAAAATGGACGTCATCCGATCACGGACACGCCTACCTCCCATACAACCCAAAAATTGAAAACGCAATAAATAAGCCTTTGTCTAACCTACAGAGCTAAGATTTGGCACATATGTTTTTTATAACAAAGCAAAGATGGTTTTGAAAAATGGACATCATCCGCCTACGGACACGCCTACCTCCCATACAACCCGAAAATTTAAAATTGCATAACTCAGCTTATAATAAGCCTACAACAATAAAATTTGATATGTATGTGTTTTATACCAACACAAAGATGTCTTCGAAAAATGGACGTCATCCGCTCACGGACACGCCCACCTCCCATACAATCCAAAAATTGAAAACGCAATAAATAAGCGTCTGTTTAACCTACAGAGCTAAAATTTGGCACGTATGTTTTTTATGACAAGACAAAGATGGTTTTGAAAATGGACGTCATCCGCCAACGAACACGCCTACCTCCCATACAACCCAAAAAGTTTAAAACTCAATAAATAAGTTTATGTTTGTCATAGAGAAATTATATTTGGTATGTATGTATTTTATACCAAAACTAAGGTGTGTTCCAAAATTGGGAGTCATTCGCCCACGGAGACGCCCATTTACAATATAAATTTTTTTGTTTTTGAAAAGTAGGTTTAGGGTATTTCATAGTCGGTCTAGACCGACTTTAGACTTACTTGTTTTAAACTTTCAAAAGAACGTTTTAAAAGCTCAATTTAAAATGTTTATAATAGAAAATCATACGTACGTTTTAGTAGTTAATTTTAAAAAGTTTATAAAGTTTATTTTCATTTTGAGGTAATGAAAGGTAATGAAACGTTAAAAAAGCTTAAATTATGAAAGTTAAAAAATTATAGCGTCTGATGCTGGCATGGCATTAAGCTTTTAAATAAAAAATTTAAAAAAATTAAAAAATAAAATTTACAAAAATCGAATTTAAATTGACAGAGCTAAGTTGTCTCAAAATATACCTTTTTTAGGCATACACATGGCTGTGGGTCCGCGAAAAACTCTTTAAATCTAAAACTCCGAATTTTCTTTTAAAACAATAAACCAATCCAAGAAACAAATTTGAGCCAAATCAGAAATGGTGAGTGCAACTTATATTATACTTCAACATGAAATGGGCGATACATATTTTTATGAAAATATTTGAAGGTTTGTGGTTTAGTTGAATTAACTTTTTACATAAGACCGTCCTTTATTTGTATAGGAGATTTTCGAGTACACTAAATTTTCGTTCCAAAAACGAAATTACATTCGGTAAGGTCTGAGAATTCTAAATAAAGAGCTTTTTACCATTTTTCAGCTCAGGAATCTATTTTCGTTTCCCAAAAACGACATTTTAATTCTTTAACATGAACTAAAAATTAATCTATCTATCTATCTATCTATCTATCTATCCATCTATCTGTCTGTCTATCTATCTATCTATCTATCTATCTATCTATCTATCTATCTGTAACTTTTAACATCTTGTTTTAAAGTAAGCGGAATCGGGATGAAAACTGTTCCATTTAAATTAATTTAAGGATTTTGTAAATGAATTTTACCACACCTTTCAGTATCGTATCAATACACTTACACCTGTTAACTAATGCGAACACACCTTTCCACACATTGATAACATTATTCATTATACATTTTCCCCGCTCTTTTCAAGTCTATCTTGGATACTACTTATCCAATTTTTATAATCAAGGCTTTAATTAAAATATAATTTTATAATCAAATATAACGTCAGGAAACGCATATGAATGAAGGAACTAAAATTGGACATTGTACTGGTTTTTAAATTTTTGATTCAAATTTTGGATCTACCTTTTTAAGTAGTATTAATGACCAAAACGTTTACATT
The DNA here is from genome assembly GCA_958299015.1 of Tetanocera ferruginea. Lineage (NCBI taxonomy): Eukaryota > Metazoa > Arthropoda > Insecta > Diptera > Sciomyzidae > Tetanocera > Tetanocera ferruginea. Next base: position 59,634,161 of record OY282642.1, read on the forward strand.
TACATATTGAGCATAAATATAGCATATCTAAAAATTTAGCACCAAAGACTTAATTGCTTGAAGTCTCAGCGCCAACTGAATGAGACAACTTCTTGCGTCTGCTCCAGTGCTGCCGTTTTACAATTTTGAAAAGGAGTAAAATTTCAGTATTTGGGGAGTTTTTTTTTAATTTTGGGAGTACTTTTTTAGAACTTAAAAAAAATGAAAGAGAAGAAGAACTGTATCATAACAAACCAATAATAATGTAACTTTTTTTTATTTTTTCCGTTTTATTAATTTTTTTTTTTTTTTTTTCGTTAAATTTTATTTACAAAATTACTTTGGATATGTGAAAGTATTCAAAATTAACAATTCATTTGTTCAATTAAAACAAAAAAAATCATAAATAACCAATGGAAATACCAAATTAATATAAAAAATAAGTACAGTTGTTAATGCATTTAAAATATTTAAGAACACATATAACACAAATTTATCTGTTTTAGTAAAACTTTATTCTATCAAAATTATGAATTTAAATTTTTCATGTATTTTAAAATTAATCCTTTAGAAGGATTCCAGCTTCCAACGTGATTCGTATCCATTAATTCTTTTGCAATTAAAATGGAATGAACAGTTGTATTTAGAAGACAATTTCTTTTTTTATCTTCTATTAAATTAAGTTCTGAAAATTTCCTTTCTGCAGTGGCACTGCTATGCCAATGGAAACATTAATTCCATTAATGCGTTCTTTTGCAGAAAGACATTTTTCCAAAAACTTTCAAGATCCAAGTCTTTGGAAAAATCCATATTTATTAATATTCGCCATTCTTCGTCTAAGGCTGCAATATCAGACTCTCTTATAAAATTCGGAAAAGCGGTCATTAATTGCACAAGACTTGGAGCTAAACTTTTTGGATTAATGCCCTGTAACCAAATTAAAACTTCATCATTGAATTGAAAACGAGATATAATTTGCTTACAAAGCTCTATATAATATTTCCGGCATATTATTTTCATTTTACATATTTCTGATTGATTAACTGCTCCCTTTTTTATCAAAATTGCTGCATTTCCCCCAATATATATTTCATTTTAGTCTAAATAAATTTCTTCATTATTAAAATCTATTTTATTCAAAAAGACATCGAAGCAGTTCTCAGTTTTAACAAATTTTTGTAATATTGTTTTAAATAACCCCTTTATAGTTGGAACTAAAACATGAATCCTTGGTTTTTCTGATTGAAACTCTATATTTATTTTATTAATAAAGCTGAAATATATTTTATTTAAATCATTTAGCTCATGGCATATACTTTGAGCTAGATCTGAATTAGTTTCTAATTCGCATTGCAGAAAATAATGTTGCAGCGGAGTCCACTGATCCAAAACTCTTGCCACAACATTTTGAAGCGAAAGCCATCTAGTTGATGATAATTTAAGGATTTTGTGCGTCTGCACTGAAAAATACTCTTGAAATTGTTTAAATCTGCCTTTAAGAGCTATGTGCGAAAAAATAATATATGTTGCGTAAAATATTTCTAAATGCTTTGGTAATTGCTTTGAAACAGCGGATGAGCACAAGTTAAGTGAATGACATATGCAACCCATTACATACATCTTGGGTTGATGTCTTTCAAGGAGCTTTTTTACACCAGACTTTACCCCCATCATTACCGAAGCATTATCCGCAGCAAATCCTGCAAGATTTTCAAAAGGTACGTTTAATTTATTAAATAAATTTACAATTTGTCAAGTAAATCGATTTGCTATCTGAAGCTTCAAGAGTAATTAATGCTAAAAATTTGTCTTTAACAATATTTGTAAAAAAATCGAAATATTGAACAATTAAAGCCAAGCATGTATTTGAGCTTACATCAGTAGTTTCATCAATAATGAGCGAAAACTTTTGATTTCTTAAAATGTTAGCGATGTATTCTTCTGCCTCTTCACGAAAAATTGTGTTAACTGATTCTGCAGCTTTTGTTTTTCCACATTTCAAATATTTTGCTATTTTGCTACTGATTTAATTAGTTCTATAAGAGGTGTTATTAAAATGAATGGAATATTATTTTGTAATATAAATATTATTTCTCTAAGCTCTGCAATTTTTACATATTCTAATTTTTCATTAAACTTCTTCAACTTTTCATTTTCTTGGATGGATGGTTGATTTTTTAAAGATTCAAGACAATTTAAATGAGCTTTGGTATTTTCATGCCTCACCAAGTGAGAGTGATTGTTACTTAATAATTGACAGCAATGCTTGCAATGTGGCTTAATGGTCTGGTTTGAGGCTATTTTTTGTTCAAGCCAGTTGAATTCTGTTAACCAAATTGGTCGAAAATATTGCAGTTTTTTTTTTAACTTGAAGTAGGTTCTTCCTCGCAAATTTCATTTCAGATTTTCTTAGAAGATTCGAGTGAATCAGTTGCAGAACGTTTTCTAGTCAATTCCAAGTTTGGGTTTTCCACTGATGATGGAGAAGAAATTGTTGCACTTGTCGATGGTTCCTCACCAATTCTATCCAATATTTGCTTTGTGGATTCAAGAGAATCAGTTGCAAAACTTTTTTTTTTGATTCCAAGCGTGATTTTTCTATGGATGCTGGAGTAGAAATCACTGAACATGTCGATGAATAGGAATTGTTTTTCTTCTGCATTTTTGCTATGAACCTATTATTATAAATTTGATACACAATGAGTTAGGAACTTTAACGAACTAATTTGACATACTTATCCATGTTTATTCTTAGACAAAATAGTAAAATAAGAAAGTAAAGAATTTCGCATTCGATTTCAATGAAGCAACCGTTTTACTGTTATAAAGTTTAAGTCATCACTTTCATAACGAGTGACAAGGAGAACAAGAAAATCTCACGAACAAAGTGAACGAAGAAAGGAAGCGTTCAGAAAAAATTATTTTTTGCATTAATAGGACCCCTTTTACACTGATCAAAACTTGAAAGCAAGTTTTTTTGACGTTTTCTTTTGAACTTGACGAAACCTTTTACATTGTTCAAGACTTGAATTCAAGTTTATTTCTTCTTTGTTTGCTTTCTATGAAATAAAAAAAAGCAAAAAACAACAAATAATGAATTGTTAAACATAAAATAATAACAATACCAAAAAAATGTTCTGCATAAATGAAATAGCATAAATTTATAGGTGCAGCTCAACAAACGCACGTTGATGTGCGAAAAATAAAATAAAGCGCACAGCCAACAACGCGAAAATAACATAACGAACACGAACAAATTGACGGTACAGCTTCAATGTTCTTTTTCCCTTCCGTCGCTTCCGAAGTGCGGCGAATTGCCTACAAGCTCACAGACTTGATTTCAAGTCTTGATCAATGTAAAATAGGTCTAGGCGATTTTCATTTTTAGGTCTGACCACACATCTGAGCAGATACTAATCAAACCGACCATAACCTGAACTGACAACATCAGATTGCCGATTACTCTGTGCTCAGTAAAAATTTTCTGAGCTCGTCAACAGCATCTGTCCAACACTCAGACATGCTTAGGTTATGAAAAGAAACACTTATATTGAACACAGTTGTGTCAGAGGTAACAAATAAACGCAGATCTGTTTTTGACAGTTGTTACTCAGCTCGGACATAAAAATGAAAACGTCCTTATGGTGAGCACACATTAGGCCTTTTTCAGCTTTTATGAAATAGTAGTACTTTTTGTATTTGGGGAGTATAATAGTACTCAAGAGTCAATAGGAGTAAAATACTCCGATAGTAGTACTTTCGGCAGCGCTGGTCTGCTCTTGTACGTAAAACATCCCTTATTTAAAGAACTTTAAGTAAAAGAAACAATAACAACAAACACAATCGGAGAGAAAAAGAGCGAGAAAGCTTTACGCTACAGCGCGCTGGTTGTGTATCTAACGATTCATTGCAGCAATGTTTTTTGGATTTGATTTTTTTGGCTACTTTTTAAACTCAAGTTTTAATAACTTTTAAGAGCAGTTTTAAAGAAAAAAAGGACTCCATGAACTAAGTTACACATGTTGCTTTATGTTAGTGAAAGAATTACAAAAATCGTTTGAGTAGTTCTTGAGTTATACGGCAACGAAGATACGTGAGAAGCCTTTTATATAATAGTATAGATATATGTAACTTTTGACAGTAAATTAAATATGAAATATAATACACATAATAATATAAGTATACAATATAAAACAACAGAAACCAAAAATATAACCGCAAATAAACTTTTTTTTTCATAATATTATGTATTTTTTATTATATTTTTATATTTTCATATTATTTTTTTTTCATAATATTATTTTATTTTTATATTTTCATTGCACTCTTCAATTCTTGAAAAATCGCTCATTTAAATATTAGAAATATAATAATAATAATTTTATAACAATGTGAGTATGGTAGATAGAACTCTGATATATGCTCTAAGTGCTTGAATGTTTGATACAGAGCACATGGAGTCGTATCGAGAGTACCCTCTTTGTTCTAAGAGTGAAAACAAAAACTCGATCAATCTGTTCTTATCACTCTGAATTAATAAACGAAAACGCCTATAATTGAGGCCTTAAGAAAAAAATTTACTATTTTTGCAACCGACAGAAATGTAACCGACATGAACAGTTTGCCGCCAATAATATTTTTTATTTTCTTTTTTAGAATTTATAAATAAAATTAAATAACTTATAGTATTATAATGTTAATTATTGTACCATGAAATAAATTTAATGTATTTTATACCAACATTTGCTTACCTTTCAGAACTTTCCGGCTTGTTTCCATTCGGAAACTTGAAGAGAGGTCCACCATCCGAACATCCTAAAGCGCACTGTCTCGGCATAATGTCAGTAATAAATATTGAATTCTAATAAGAACACTTGAAAAGCTATGTCAATAACTTTATGCACAGTTTATAAATCTTCAAAAAATATATTAAAAAAGCACAAATATATATCAACTTATCTCGAAGATGTTTTCCAAAGATTTGTTTATGTCAAATCGTGGTGAGTTTTTCTAAACACAGAGAAAGTGTTGCATTATAAAAATAAGTAGGGAAAAGAGCATTGCAGAAAACTACTTTTTAATATACTTTGTAGCTGTGTTCGATGACTGCTCTAGATTAGGATTTCTCACTCCAGATCGGCAAAAGTGTTCGATGAGCAACGTTTTCTGTTCTTACTTGCTCTTGATCTTTGCTTTTTGGAGCTACTCTAAGATACACTCTCTGCTCTTTTCTATGCTTATAATTTAGTGGTGTAAGTTTAAGTAGCAAATAAATAAATCAAGTGGTTTGTTTCTTGTTGGAAATTTCAAGTTTAAAAAATGGAATAGGTTTTACATAAAGCTTTGTTCGATGACAGCTCTAGATTAAGATTTCTCGCTCTAGATAAGCATCAAGTGTTCAATGAGCACTTTTTCTGCTCTAACTTGCTCTTGATCATTGTTTTTAAAGCTGCTCTAAGTTACGCTTGCTTTTTTTTCCAAGCTAATTTTTTTTTGGTGTTAGTTAGAGCAGCAAATTAATAAATCTAATGCTTTGGTTTTTGTTGAAATATTCGAAAGTTTGAAAAGTTTTAAACAGTTTTATCTAATAAATTGGAAAAGATATTATTAAAAGAAAATACATTTTTTTGAAATCTATCCCATAATTTGTTTCATTCCGACAGTTGCTTTCTCAAGCTTGCTCTTTTTTCGTTCTCTAAAATATCTGCTCTACTATGCTTTGAAACTATTTCCGACTATTGAACTGACTTGCTCTACTCTGCGCTGCTCTGCACTGAGAATTGTTCATCTACCACAGCTTATGTTTGTTGCTTTTAAATTTTTTGTGTATACTAGTCAATTTTTCAAACTTATTCCACTATTTATTGGAGCGAGCGAGCGAAGCGAGCGAAGCTCCCATGGAACAGGTTGTTTGAAGCTGTTTAGAGACCTTAAACTCTCGAACGGATTGACCGATCTTAAAATTTATTTTTCTGTACTGTTCTACGCTTGCTAACGAAGGTTGTTTTCTTAGGAAGTTTTTTCAAATTCCATTTAGTTTAAAAGTTAATTGAAAATAATATTTCCGTGAGTTTTGTTGTTGTTATTCGCTGAAATATTCGCTTCTAACATGCTTGTGTATGTATGTATCAGTCAATGAAAAAACCGAACGACATGAAACGACAGCAAAAATCTAGGGGTGAATGTTTTTCGCTGCAACAGCTATATATCAATAAATAGTAAAATAGTAAAATATAAGAGTACGAATTTTATTTATGAAGGAAAATAGTTAGAAAACAAGTAAAGAAAGTCTAAAGTCGGTCTAGGCCGACTATGAAATACCCTAAACCCACTTTTAAAAAAAAAATTTATTGTAAATGGGCATGTCCGTGGGCGGATGAAGTCCATTTTTCCAAACCATCTTTGTCTTGTCATAAAAAACATACGTGCCAAATTTTAGCTCTGTAGGTTAAACACATGCTTATTTATTGCGTTTTCAATTTTTGGGTTGTATGGGAGGTGGGCGTGTCCGTGATCGGATGACGTCCATTTTCCGAAGACATATTTGTGTTGGTATGAAACACATACATATCAAATTTTATTGTTGTAGGCTAATTATGAGCTGAGCTATGCAGTTTTCAATTTTTGCATTGTATGGGAAGTAGGCGTGTCCGTGGGCGGACGATAACCATTTTTCAAAACCATCTTTTTTTTGTTATAAAAAACATACGTGCCAAATTTTAGCTCTGTAGGTTAAACAGAGGCTTATTTATTGCGTTTTCAATTTTTGCGTTGTATGGGAGGTGGGCGTGTCCGTGAGCGGATGACGTCCATTTTTCAAAGACATCTTTGTGTTGGTATAAAACACACACATATCAAATTTTGTTGTTGTAGACTTATTATGAGCTGAGTTATGCAGTTTTAAATTTTTGCGTTGTATGGGAGGTAGGCGTGTCCGTGGGCGGATTCCAAAAATATTCAATAGTGCAGATCCTTGGGTACATGTGACTATGTGTACCAAGTTTCATTCAATTATCTCAACTCCTTCTTCTTATCCTGTGTATACGGACAACACACAGACGGACGGACGGACGGACGGACGGACATAGATAGCTCGACTCACGTGGTGACGCTGATCAAGAATATATATACTTTTCTATACCGGACTCGCTTCGTTCTATGCGTTACAAACGTTTGCACAAAGTTAATATACCCTGACCTTTCAGGTTTAGGGTATAATAAAACACAAAACATGTAATCCGTTTATATTTGCATATGTAGGTGAACCCTGTTAAATTAAATAAATTTGCAGTTTTAATTCTTATTTTAGGCTTATTTTCTTTCATAAACAACATTTGTTGTTGTTTGACAGACATTTATAATTCCATAAATTGCAGCTCAGCGCTGCTAATAATTTGCTGCTAAGGAATCTTGCACATGTTAATCCAGTTTTGTTCTTTACTGTTACAACTACAAAACATTAAACAATTTTAAGTGGGCAAGGAACAATGAGCGCGTAATTGTCGCAGAGTATTTGAAAAGAAATATACTATTATTTTGTTTTCATCAGCAATCCATTAAAATATGTTTAATAATAAATTTCTTAAATAATTCTTAAACTTATTTAAAAGCAGATTTATTTCGTTTGCAATCGAACGCAGGCATGCACGTTAACGTTAATTTTAACGATAACCAAAGTATATTTTTCGTTTGGTTGAAGCAAAATAAATAAAAAAACGGTAATTCCAAAAACGAAAAATATTTATTTCGTTTCGGAGAAAACGATATAAAATTTTTTCGTTTTTGTCCCAATCAACCGTTGAAAATAATGTTAATTTCAACAAAAAATTTCGTTTTTTTCGGATCCGAAGAAATTTTTGTTTAAGGTGGTATGACACTTGCTTTTTCGCATTTTTAATATATTAAAAATACAAAAAGAGCAACACACCAAACGAAGCTATATAATTTTTAGTTGGTGTGAGCAGTACGCTGCAAGTCCAAAAAAATGCAGAACAGTAATTTTCAATGGCTGAAAACTGTTAAAAAATATTTACTCTTTCAGCCGCTAGCAGCTTAAAATCTGACAGAGGCACATTAAACTCTAACATTTCACAATATACTTTTTTATTGTTTATTTATAATGAATATACAAAACCAAATAAACACAAATTAACACAAGAAATGCAAAAAAAGTTCGACTTTTAATATTTTAACAAATTTTTTCCATTTTTATGGAAAGAATTCATAATTTTTGACAAAATTCAAAATAACACTAAAATGCTAAATTCAACGGACTGTTTAATTATCTATAATTATCCTTTTTTAAAAAGTATATTCTTCCCTTTTACCCGCTGCTTTTTTGCGGGTAAAATCTTAAAAATGCGAAAAAAGCAAGTGTCATACCAGCTTTAGCATAGGAGAAAATAATAGAAAATTTTTCGTTTTTCAACGAAACGAAATTTGATTTGATAAATTTTGAACGTTATTTAAAAAACGAAATAATTTTGATAATTTATTTTTCTGCCTCAACGAAACAGAAAAAATTCTGTTGATTTCGTTGTGCATGTCTGATCGAAAGATAAAAGCATTTTTTTTATCACGGAAAATTTGTCTGTTGCGTATTTTCTCAAGAAATTTTACACACAACTTCAAAAATCAACGAACGTTCGCTTCAACCGTTCATTAAAAATTAAGGTTTAAATAGAATGCCCGTTCAGAAAAAAATTACTAGCAGCGTCAGTGATTTTTTTTTGTTGTGCGTGCGTCATCGGTTCGGTTTGCGTTGTTGCTGTTCTACATGTTTTCGTTTTTGCGTTATCGTGGAGAAATGAAAACAATAAGAAATAAAAAAAAAAGTAAAGAAATCAATCTGCAAGAAACATTCAGATAATTAAGTGCCGGTCGTGAACAAAGTTCCTGAATTTTTAATTCAAACGCTCATTTTGAATAAGTGATTAAAAACGAATGTTCGCTGTTTTTTTTTATTGTGTGAAAAACCCGAAATAATCCAATTGGATTTTTATTGCCTTTAATTGTTTTTACACAACATCTTTGGATTTGAGTATTCACTTAAATATTTCTTTTTAGCATATTTCTAAAGCTTTCGGTGTTCAAAAGTAAATAAATTAAATAATTATTTTTTAAATTTAGTAAGAAAAAAAATTATAGAAGTGTTAGTCTGTCAACTTATGTGAAACGAGAAATTATGAAATTGTTAAATATTATTATTTTCGTTTTGAATTATCATATTCATTGCACCAAAAAATATATGGCAAATTTTTTCCAAAAATTTATCACATGCTCTTAGTAGGTTCCTTTTCTTCTTTTAAGAATATCAGTTATTTGTTTTTTATCGCCATAATTTTGTAAAATATTATGGAGATACCAATTTTTATAAAAGCAACAATCTTAAAAATTGTCATTTCTAATAAATCATATCTCCATCTTATGTTACCTTATTTTTGTAAATCGTAACATTCCTTTCGTTAGAAAACTATAGAAAAGCGATTTAAAAAAATTAAATATTTTTGGAATTTTTATGCTAGAGTTGCCAACTTTCTGAAAAACTTTAATTTGGTTTTATCTCAAAAAGTGAATTTTAGTTTTTTTTTGTTATTTTAGACTGTTTGCCGTTTTAGAGGTTTATATATAGTAATTTGGTTTTATCTCAAAAAGGGAATTTTAGTTTTTTTTTGTTATTTTAGACTGTTTGCCGTTTTAGAGGTTTATATATAGTAATGTTTGTTTTATATATATTAATGACCTCACTTTGGAACATAAAATGACTTTGGAACATAAAAATGGAAGAAAACTAGAATAAATTAAAAAATTTTAATTTTTTCGTTTAAGATAATCGAAAGAGATAATATCTCTTTTTTTACAGATTTAAGAAAAAAAAATTTTTAAAGCGAGCGACCCAACTAATTTGTATCTTCAACGTACCTATTTATGTGGCCAGCTTAGGTACTTGCTAAGCGATTGCTACGACCTAGTTTACTTTTGACAGTTTTCTTCAAGCTTGCTCTTTTTTTCTTTTTTGGAAATATCTGCATTACCTCTGTTCTGAAATTATTTTTGACGACTCAGCTGATCTACTCTGCACTTAGAAATTTTCACAAGCTCTATACCATAATAAGCTCAAGCTGGCTGCAGCTTACATAAAAAAATATACGTAATGCCATCTTGAGTCTGCCAAATGATAAATGTATCCAAAACGGCTTCAGCTAGCTCGGCTCTTTGCCAATGGCATTTCTTTATTATTTAACAGACCTATCTCCTTATTTCTTACTATTTTCTATAAGAGCATTAACACAATTTTTTTCTTATTTTTTATTACTATATATTCACACAAAAAATTTATTCATTGTAATTTGGCATAAACTCAAGGAACATGATCTTTTCATCGTTCATGCTGCATCCAGACTAAGTTAACGCAACTAGACGAAAAAGCTGGTTGAATTATGGCTTTTACATACAGTTTCTATGCCGTCGTACATATGTTCACATCGTCTGCATCCAGCTTGAGTCTATTAAAGCATTTAGTCTCACTGATTGTTGTAAGCAAAGCAAAAAAAAATAAGCTCATGATATATGCCTTACATTGGAAAGTCTTATTGTCATATTGCTTATTGCCAGCTAAAAATCACTAACAAGTTCTTTCATAGTCTTTGCTCTGTTCTGAACAAAAATTTAATGCAAAAGTACGCTTCCATGCAACCCTGCAATTAAGTTCAGACCATGGTGAACTACAGATTGCCAGCAATGGCTGCCTTCAAGCGACACAAGCGTTCTGACAGTGACATCTGATTTAATAGTTGTGACAAATGTCACGCATATTACCCAGATATTAAAATACATGCCGTGTGTCAACTATTTTGGTAACATAACAACGAATGCTTATGTTTTTGCAGTTAAAAGTGATTTTTATACGCTGATCTTAAAATTTTAAGTGTATAATAATCACTTTTTAATAGTTAATAATTTTGTGACTGATTAGCATACATATTTTTCTCAATTACTTGGCACCAGTCACAAAAAAACCCTACAATCCAGCGTTAACTAGGAAGCATTTTAGTTTGCTGAATGCATTCAATGAGTTTCACACTGTGGTGAAAACCTGAACCTGAACCCAATCCAGGTGAGTTTTGCTATCTTTTTCATACGAGAAGTTTCCAATCTCTTTATCTCTGGTCTAGGTTCCTTGGGACTGTTAGGTATTGTCACAATCATCTTTTCACGATTTACCAGAAATTCTCAATCGGATTGAGGTCTGTACTTTGGGCTGGCGACTGCATCAATATAAAGCTTTGTCCGATCAGCAATTCTTGCACGATTTTAAAGGTGTATTTACCCAGGCCCATGATATAAGGAAAGGAGGTAGCCGTGACAGTTCTTTTCGCTGCCTTCAGCGATGGGCATCTGTCAAAAACAGCTGATCAATTTTTGCAACGAAGAGAGAGAATGAATAAACAGAATGAAAATTGTGCAAATCATGGCGGACAGTAATGAAATAACACAATACTTTGTTTCATTCCGATATGACATGTTTATTTATTTATAAAAATTCACAATTCAACGTATTAAATCACAATCTGTTGATTAGAGCACAATGTTTAATTTGTTATTTGTTCTTTTCGATTTCACTTCCTATTGCTTCGTTGACCAGCGCTAAAATAGCAACGTTGCTGGAGCTGTCAAAAATTTTAGCAACGAATGGAGGGGAAATTCAGAGGCTGAAATGATGTATTAAAAACGATTAAGTAACGCTAATAATGATCATTAGTAGAGGATTTGGAACAGATTTCATCGTTTATTGCCCAAACTGTGCATAAATTCCAAAATCTAAGTAAGCCATTTCAAAATAAATAATTTCTGTGATATTTTTCTATGACTATCTCTTGTTGAAACTTTCTTGAGAGTACATTAAAGAAAGGATTATGGCTTCACTAGTACGTAGTGGAGAGGATTAGAGTCTATAGTGGCCAAACCTTCGATGGTGCGTAAACCAAGAGTAAACCATATTTTTAAGAAAATTTTTCCTGTCATAGCAATGTGATTGCCATTTCAAAAAAACATTTATTATAGAAGTTATGGCCAAACCTTCGATGGTGCGTCAAATTGAAGCATGCCATCCTTTTACAAATTATTTTCCCGTCATAACGATGTGACTTTCACTTCTGGGAAACATTTGGTATAGAAGTTCCAGTGAAAATATTAATTTCAGCATTAGGATCTGGACAGGATTAGTACCTATAGTGGCCAACCCTTCGATGGTGCGTTAAATTGAAGTATGCCAAACAAATTCTATGATTTTTCTCGATTTTTTGGTATATGTGCTCCTACCATAATATATTTTGCACGGAAGCTATGAACGAAAAACTTTTCTTTGGCCAATTTGCCTCTATATGGATGGCAAACTGCCTCGGTCAAACCTTCGATGGTGCGTAAATCATAGAATTTGTTTGGCATACTTCGATTTGACGCACCATCGAAGGTTTGGCCACTATAGATCCTGATCCTGTCCAGAACCTAATGATGAAGCCATTTCCTTCTATAACTTCTATAATAAATGTTTCTTTGAAATGGCAATCACATTGCTATGACAGGAAAAATTTTCTTAAAAATATGGTTCACTCTTGGTTTACGCACCATCGAAGGTTTGGCCACTATAGACTCTAATCCTCTGCACTACGTACTAGTGAAGCCATAATCCTTTCTTTAATGTACTCTCAAGAAAGTTTCAACAAGAGATAGTCATAGAAAAATATCACAGAAATTATTTATTTTGAAATGGCTTACTTAGATTTTGGAATTTATTCACAGTTTGGGCAATAAACGATGAAATCTGTTCCAAATCCTCTACTAATGATCATTATTAGCGTTACTTAATCGTTTTTAATACATCATTTCAGCCTCTGAATTTCCCCTCCATTCGTTGCTAAAATTTTTGACAGCTCCAGCAACGTTGCTATTTTAGCGCTGGTGCTTCGTTGCATGAACAGCTGACTTTTTGACAGTAGCCAATCGACTCTCGTGAGAAAAAAAGCCGGTTGTCAAGGCTACCTTCTTTTCATTATATCATGCCCAGGCCTTCCTGTGGATTTTGTAGTACTGCCGCACTCATATACAATTACACTTTCTTTTTTATATGAAGTGGGAAAATTTCGCAGGCCTTCCGCTTCGATAGCTCAAAAGAGGCCTGATAGAAGCACTTCTTTAGAATGACTAAAAGTAGGGGTAAACAAAAAGTGTTGAAAAAATATTTTTTTCTTTTACACCTTTTTCTATTTATTTATATATTCTATGATTTTACCTTCTCTCCTCTTTTTTTTTAAGTTAGATTAATTTCAATCTATAATCTTTGATATAGCAGTAAGAAGGGCCATTATTGCGTCATATTTTTAAACTGATATATATTCTAACTTTTAACGAAAAAGTTGCCCTGAAGTATAAGAAAAGTCAGTCTTTGTAGGGAAAACAAGTTTGTTGTGCTGCCTTTTGTGCAGAAAAGAAAAGCCTTCAAGAAGTGCTCATAAGAGCAGCGAGGAACGGATGTGTTTAGTCTTCAAAAGTAGCAGTCAATGCAGGCCTTCGTATGAAGAGCGCTGGTTTAATTGCCTATTGGGTAGGGTCATCATCCTGTTGAAATATCACTTCTTCTTCAGGATAGGCACTCCTTTCTACGAAATCGGGAAGATTTGTCTGCAAAATGAGCAGATTGTGTTCTTTTCTCATTTTCCCATCAATTTATTGTAGTGGTCCAACGTGCTAAAATGTAAATCAGCCCCAGCTCCTCCACCGAGTTTCACTGTTTCTTTAATATAATGTCTTTAGATAAAGCCTCCAGCGCGACTCCAGCAATATTGTTTACCGTCAGACTGAAAACGATTTTCAATCTGACCAGATGACACGTTTCAAGTTTTCTGCTGACCAATTTCAGTGTTCTCTGGCGAACTTCAACCGTGCCTTATTATTCTTCATCGATAAAGCAGGTTTTGAATTTTTACCGCTGCGATGTTGGCTATTTTTTGAAAGGCTTTTCTAGCAGTCCTTTGGTTAACTGGATTGTTTATTGCTATACAAGCAGCTTTTGGTGTTAAACACCTATTTCTTCTCATCTCTGTTACCATAAGACGAGCATAAAATATTTTTACTTCCTCTTATTTGTGGCTTGGGAATAATATTAAGTCACTTCTGGACTCTAATTATCGCTGACTTGCTTAATTTAAGCTATCATTCGCGACGAAGAGCCACTTTTTGTCATGGATACAATACTATTCTCAGTGTCATGTGATAGCTTATTCATATTTTATTGAGGTATGGAATTATTAAAGTTATAAATTTTAATTCTGTAAACTTTCTGTAGAAAATTGTAACCATCGACAATAAAACGCAATCTCGAACTAAAATTGTTAAAGCAAATCATAAAACAATGAAAACACTTTCCAATCTAACGGTAAACTTTGATGTTTTGCAGAAAATATTAGCTAAGAACTCGCCGAAATTGAGTACATTGAGTACATGCGAGTACTCACTCGAAATTGAGTACATGCGAGTTGTTTTCATTTTATTTGTTCTTTTTCTTAGGATTTATTGTTTTTCGTTTTGTTGACCGTTTTGTTGACGATTCACCATAATATAAAAAGTCAAGAAAATTTTTTTGTTTGCTTTGTTATTTCTTTTCTTATTTATTAACAACTGCACAAAGCATAAACATGTACTCATTTGTGCTCCCCACTGGTTGGCTTAAATTGCTGCGCAACAAATAGCAACAGCACCAAAAATTGTGCTGTGGCTGTACAGCAAAAATACAAGCGATCGGCAGATACAGCAACAGCATATTCTCAGCTGTCGTAGTGGATGATCGGCTGCTGCTATCTGCTGTGTAAAATACGACAGTCAAAGCAGCAGCAAACAACAAACTGTCGTAGTCCATATTCGGCTGCTGCTGTCTGCTGCTGTCTGCTGCGTAAAATACGACAGTCAAAGTCATACGACAGTTCATGAATGAACTGTCATTGTCGATATGCAGCTGCTGCTGTCGTAGTCTTTAGTCGACCTATATTAATTTTTTAACATTATTTTATATGGGATGATGAGCTTATCAAACCTCGATAATTTTGAGTTCTTAAATGTTTTTTTAAAGATAAGGAATTCTTTTATAATAAAATATATGCTCAAAAAATTACTTTCAAAGTAAGCAAAATATATTTTAAAATCCTATACATATATTTTGCTTACATAATCATGCTGATTGTGGAAAACGGCGGATCAGTTGCGGCGGGAAAATAACTCGAATTCGTTGTTTTAGCGATTGTAGAAACCGGCGAGTAAGTTCGTTGCGTATCGATAATGAAGTTGGCGGATTCGGAGTGAAAAAGTGCTATTGTTGAAAACGCTGTCCATCCGCACTTCATACAAATTTTTTTACTTTTCATCCGCAACAAAATTGGTGCGGATCTGTGCGGATTTGATGAAAATTTCTCAAAAAAGAAATTTTTTATACGATTTCAGGCTAATTTGAGGTCGCTGAACTCAAATCTGGTGGTTAAAATATTACTACATTTTTTTTTAACTCAAAAATATTTTTTTATAAATTTTAAAATAAATTAATTTTTATCATAGTAGTTTTCGGATTTCAAAGGAAAACAAATTTTTCAGACATTTTGCCAGTTGCTACTTTGATAAGGCTGTATGTATCAAAAAACAACGCGATCGAGTCCATTTCTTTAACAAAAACGAAAATATTAAAACAGCGTATCTAGCCAAGGTAGAAATATAAGCGCCGGGCCAAAGAAGCAGCAAATAGCATCGGAATCTTCACCAGCAGCAGATATAAGGCTCAAATGTCTTGGTGTCGGTTCAGATGTCTCAGGAGCAACAAAAGCACCATATCAAATGCAAAAAACATCACCACCCACAAAAAAGAGCTAGTGCGAGGCGTCCTGACGGCAGCATCGCTGTGCTGCGGTGAAAGGGCCACTCGCCTAGAGCTCCATGTTGCCAGAACAATGTATTTGTGATTTTTAAAACTTATTTTATGGTAAAATTACTTTTAAATTGTCTTTTTATTTATATTTTTCACTTTTGTAATTAATATTTTACACTTATGCAAATTCACTCGTTATTTAATTTTATTTTGACAGCTGAACAGCTGTTTTTCGGAGTTCGGAGTGCGGATCGGTATTGCAGTTCACTCGCACGGTTTCAACAATGGGATTTTTTGTTGAAGTGAGGAGAGTGCGGATCTGATGAACTCCCGCCGCAACCAATCCGCCGTTTTCCACAATCAGCATGAATATAACTAAATTAATCCTCTTAGAAAAAACATACTAAATTTTTTAAATCATTAACTCAATTATAAATTACTTGATTTTCTTCAATAAAGAGGTGTAGTATAAAGAGATCGCATTTGTTTATTATTAAAGATATTCTTATCAAAAAATCTTTAAAATTTTAAATAACGTAATAAAATGCTTCAATATTGTATAATTTTTAAAAAGAAACAACATTTTTTTCCTATTTTCGTACCATTTTGATACATATCGCGACTGTTAGATTTTACGCAGCAGGACTGCAGCAGCCGAATATCGACTACGACAGCAGTAGCCACCACAGCTCATTCATGAACTGCGCTTTGACTGTCGTATTTTACGCAGCAGCCGAATATCGACTACGACAGTCTATCGTGAACTGCTGCTTTGACGGTCGTATTTTACACAGCAGACAGCAGCAGCCGATCATCGACTGTGATAGGTCTTCGTGAACTATGGCTGTGGTTTCGGAACTTAACGCAGCAGACAGTAATTGCCGACTATCGACTGCAATAGTTTTACAGCAAATTCAAACGCTGGTTGGCAACATTGCTCCAGAGACCAAACTCCCCACATAACATGGCAGCCGTGCTGTGTGGTGAGTTACTTTCAGCCAAAGCTTAAACATTGATTTGCTGCTGCTTGTACAGCATTAGCATGAATTAAAGTACATGAATTCTCAAGTAATTAAAGAAAAAGTTTTGCAAAAAACGTAATACTCTATTTTAATTTCACTTATCATAGCAATTGAATAGTGAAAAAATTATAGAAATCGGTTCAGCGGTTATTGAGAACACTCATAGCCAAACACGTGAGTCTCCTTTTATATAATAGTATAGATAAGATATATACCAGATATAAACTTATCTAATATTATCTGATCATATCTAATCTTATCTTATCTTATCATATTTTATCTTATCTTATCTAATGTAATCTTATCTTATCTTATCTTATCTTATCTTATCTTATCTTATCTAATCTAATCTAATCTAATCTAATCTAATCTAATCTTATCTAATCTAATTCAATGTTATCTTATTTTATCTTATCTTATTTTATCTTATCTTATCTTATTTTATCTTATCTAATCTTATCTTATCTTTTCTAATCTTATCTTATCTTATCTTATCTTATCTTATCTTATCTTATCTTATCTTATCTTATCTTATCTTATCTTATCTTATCTTATTTTATTTTATCTTATCTTATCTTATCTTATCTTATCTTATCTTATCTTATCTTATCTTATCTTATCTTATCTTATCTTATCTTATCTTATCTTATCTTATCTTATCTTATCTTATCTTATCTTATCTTATCTTATCTTATCTTATCTTATCTTATCTTATCTTATCTTATCTTATCTTATCTTATCTTATCTTATCTTATCTTATCTTATCTTATCTTATCTTATCTTATCTTATCTTATCTTATCTTATCTTATCTTATCTTATCTTGTCTTATCTTATCTTATCTTATCTTATTTTATCTTATCTTATCTTATCTTATCTTATCTTATCTTATCTTATCTTATCTTATCTTATCATATCTTATCTTATTTTTTCTTATCTTATCATACCTTACCATATCTTATCTTATCTTATTATATCTTTTCATGTCGAATCTTCTCTTCTCGTACCTTTTTCAATTTCCTTATTGGTTATATCGAAAACCAACCACAAAAAGCTATTTCTACTAAAATACATATTTTTTGTCGATTTATAAATTTTTCTTTTTCAAATATATAAGGGAAAATCATTTCAATGTCGATTTTTGATAGAAGGGACAGTTTTATTTTGATTCTGGTGTTCTGCGGAGTTATAGATAATACAATTTTTTTGTAGAATCAATAAAGAAAACCAAAGATATAAAGACAAAAAAAGACCAATTTTTACCTAAAAACAACTTTTATTCTGCTTTTTTGCATGTCACCCTGTGTTTCGTCGATATTTCCGAAATTCTTTTTCGAAGTTGTTTTTTTGACTCCACTAAGTCTTTTGCCAATGAAATACATATAATAAACCAAGTCAGCAAAGGAAACAAATAGAGGATTGTAATTTTATCTCTATTTAAAGACATAAATAGTAATTATGGTCATTAACACTATTTTGTTGCAGAAAATGGCAAAGGAAAGCGACTATCGTGACTGATGCTATCATGTTTTCGAAATAAAAATAAAAGCTAAAGTTAATTTTATAGCCCTCTTGAACGCAAAACTCGTAAAATTTTTAAAGTAAAGTTTAGTTAAGGTATATTAAGTTTAATATTTTTAACCTGTCACATTTAACCTGACACATGCATAACTTTTCGCTAGGATAGTTATATAAGATTATTTATCTTAATATTCTAAGCTGTATAATTTTAATAATAAAAATAACTATATAACAATGGTCAATGATTCATGTAATATGAATATCGTATTTACGAAATTTCCTAGAAAATAGAATTAGGAATAAAACTACTAATTTCAATATTCGTAGGTCACTTCATGTAGATCTTAGACCCACTCCTCCCTCCTTTGCAAAATCCTGTGGACGCCCATGTTTGTAGCTCATGGTTTCCATGGTTTGTTAAAAAACTGCTGAGTGTATCGATAGTTAGCACAGTTAATGAAACTGTCTTAGCTCTGAAGTCAACTCCAAGCCTCTCCGCTCAACTGTGGATATTATAACAAATCCAACAAAATAATTTAAAGCGCTTAGCTTGTTATAAGACAGAATTAAAATGGAAAATAGCAATTCTAAGCAAAACATCAAGTTTTATTTCCGCGCTTTGCTTAGGTTTCATGTTCCTAAATTAATAAAGATAGCCAAGCAGTTCGCACTCATCCTTTGAGAATTAAGTGGTTGCTATGCAGAGAATGGAGTGAAGGACTTGACTTGCACACTCAGCAGCTCAAAGCAAGCCAATTAATAAATCTGACTGTTAATTAAGTTTTATTTCATGCAACACGTAAGAATGAGCTTCAATTAAAAAGCAGATTAAATTTAACTATGAAAGTATAAGAAAATAAGTTGGTGGTAGTTGTAAATTTAAATATGTTGTATTCAGCTTTTTGATATATATGTATAAATAGCAACCCTCCTAGAAATAGCTCGCGATATGTTTTAATATAAGAAACAATGTTTTATCTGATTTAAGTCAAATTTTTTTAAAACTTTATAACAATATTGTTTTTGATTGTTTTTCTGTTATAAGGAAGAATAAATTGATTGGATGAATTTCCTGATGAATTTCCGATGAAAACGGAAAAAGAGCTTTGCCTTAGATAATCACGGACGATTTAAAAGGGTCAATTAATTGTTAGATTGACACACCCATTTTCAATAATATTTTTTTTTTTTTTTTTTTTAAAAAGTAGGTTTAGGGTATTTCATAATCGGCCTAGACCGACTTTAGACTTTCTTTACTCGTTTCTTTTTCGGGACCTAACTGCACAATTTTGCTTCTTTACTGAATGAAAAGTTAGTCGAATAAATTTGTATATCTTCACTAGGGGAAAAAGTTATGTAGTCAGCACAGAGACAGCTATGTAAAATCTATGTACTGCAACTTGTATGGGAACGCAACGAGACCAGTATTTACTGAGTAAAGGGAGCGTGTACTGACTACACATCAATTTATTCATTTTTTAAAATTAATGAAAAATGTATTCAATACATCATGTTATGTGTTGAATACATTGCAGACTTCAATAGATACAAGCAACGTGTACTCAATCAACGTGTTATGCAATTTTTTACAAGAACTTTTTTCAATACATAAAATATAGACTCAGTACATTTCTCGCTTGCAACTCGGCATCGCACACTTGCTATTTACTCATTATAGAGAACGTGTACACTAGGGTGTCCCAAAAACAATTTTTTTTTCGAGTTTCATGGTTGCTCAACCTTTGTTTGAATGCTTATACTGTCAAGTATTTTTGAGAATTTTTCAGATTTTTTGGAGGACGTTTAGAGGTCGCGCAAATCGGATTTTCCGTAAAAATCAGGTTTTTCTGAGAATTTTCGAATTTCAATCATAAGTTGATCAATTACAAACATTTTGTTTGTATTCGAGTCATCATTTTGAAAGAAAAATGTCCAAACTTTACTTTACCGTACATAAATTAGAAGTTTTGGCTTTTTGTTTTGTAATTTGGATGTGATACATTAAATTTTTTCGTGAAATTTTCGTAATTTTTTTTAAAAATGCTTCATAACTTTTCAAAATGCATGAAAATAAATTAAAATAATGATGCAGTTTGAAAAATAGTAGAATTCTTAAATTCTAAAAAGCCATTACAGCTGTGTTGCCATTGTTGAAAATAAAATAAAATATAAGTTTTTCGTATTTCTACAAACATATCGTCGCTGCGCCTTAAAATTCAGTTATGTGTTTTTCGACAACTTTTCAGGAGGGCAAAAAAGCTGATTTATTCTCTGCGCTTCCAAATTTATTGCAATGTCATAATTTTGTATTTTTTGCTATAAAATTCTAGAGACAAATAATTTTAATATTATTAAAAAATTTAAACTTCTTACTCCAGCACGAAGCGAGGATGCATTCTTCCATTTTCAGACACATAACCGATTTTTTACGGGCATTTTGTTTTTACTATGATCAAATTTTTCGAACACATATGTACCTGTTTTTTCAAATATTTAATTAAAAATTTTAAAAATTCTACAAGGAATTAATTGCAAAAGTAATGAAAAAATGTCTCCAATGTGAGATAACGAAAAGACGTTCAGCGCACAGATGGACATTGAGTAGAGCTTTTCAATTATGCAATTAAAAAAAATCATAAAACAACACATACCTGATTTTTTAGGCGCAGCGACGATATGCTTTCCTTATATAAAGACTTTACGAATTCTTATAAGGCATTGGTTTATTTTGGTTACCACCGAATCCACAAAAACACAAATAAAAATAAGAGGAATCTGTACATGGTACAAAATCATTTATTTTCTTCCGTACGATATAGCTCTATGCCCTGTAAAAGATTTCGAAAGTCCGTTTCAGAAGTTGTAAGACCGATGCAAGTGCTTGCCAGGGCCACAGCACGTTCTGCGACATCATTTACCACTTGCAGTTGTTGAATTATATGTTTTGTTTCCTGGAGTGATTCGTTGCTTATCCATTCTTCTGGGTCGGTTTGCAAAAAAGCAATTGAGATGTTGCAGGCTTCAAAAAAAGTATGGTTGGATTTAAAAATGAAATCTTGAATTTTCATACTTCTTATCATGTGTTGTGCTATATTGGCTTGTTCGGTTTTATTATTTGCCGTATTAATATTTTTTACCATCAAACGCAAAGTTTTGGTTTTTATGCGTTCATCGCATAAAGCTGAGGGAGCTAGTTTCCCCGGATAGGTACCACTGATGCCCCAAAAAAGGTTTCAGCGTGGCGTTTGCAATGTGTGCATTTAAGTGCTTGTAGCTAGTCAATTTTATAATCAAATTGAGGTCATTCAGAGGAGCGTATCGAGGGCACTGACAGAGGTACCAATTTTTTATGTACACTCTTGAAATGAATGAACTAAACTCAAGCAAGGCATCAGTCTTTGAATTGCCTACAAATGATCGCAGCTGGTTTTGAAAAATGCATATTTTCAACGAGTATTTTAACTTTTCATCATCCAGCGAGCCCTATTAATAGCTCCTAGATTTTGGATTGAATGACCGGTTACTTAATTATCACCCAAAAAAATAAGGCCCAGTAACCAAAATAAACCAATGCCTTATAAGAATTCGTAAAGTCTTTATAAAAGGAAAGCACATGTTTGTAGAAATACGAAAAACTTATATATTATATTATTTTCAACTATGGCAACACAGCATTAATGGTAATAACTCTGAAACGGCACAAGTAAAATCAAGTATTGTTTTTTTAAATTGTTTAGAATTTTACCATACTTCAAACTGCATCATTACTTTAATATATTTTGATAGAATTTTTAAAAGTTATTAAGCGTTTTTAAAAAAAATTACGAAAATTTCACGAAAAAATGTAATGTACCACATCCAGATTACAAAATTTTAATTTATGTACGGTAAAGTAAAGTTTGGACATTTTTCTTTCAAAATGATGACTCGAACACTAAAAAGATATCTGTATTGACCAACTTATTATTGAAATTCGAAAAATCTCTGAAAAACCTGATTTTTACGGAAAATCCGATTAGCACGACCTCTAAACGTCCTCCAAAAAATCTGAAAAAATTCTCAAAAATACTTGACAGTATCAGCTTTTCAAAAAAGGTTGAGCAAAAAAATTTTTTATTCTTGGACACATTATTAAAAGATCTCATTTGTTTTGTTATGTTTTATTAAAAGATCTAAATTGTTTTATAGATCTACTTAGAGTACAAATTGCTAGTGGCAATTGATTTGAATTATATTAAATATAAAATTGAAAAATGTATGTTACTTAACCTTAATCGTCCAACGTTAAAATTTAGAAATAAACTGTGGATTTAGTGTTTTTTTACATAAAAAACAGTCACTTTAACTTTGGACGATTATAGCTTCGCTAAAACAAAAGATACAAAATTTGGCGATATTTCGTTTGATTATCTCTTAATTATAGCTCCGCTACAACACTAAGACAATAAAAGTTGATATACCGTTGGAACGTTTCATATTTTCTCTAAAATACAAAATTTAATTTTTTATCTTATGGTGTGTTATTTAAATTCTGGATTAATAAAACTAGACAAGTGTAAAACGCCCTGTATCCTACCACAACAGTAAAAATTGAGTACAGATTTGGAATCAGCGTTGAAAGGTCATATAGAAATTATTTTGGGTTTTCCGGATCCTACTTTTTTAGACTAGTATTATTGATTCAAGCATGTCTGAATTTTAGAGCACTGCTATTATTTTGACCACAGCTGTATGTAAGATTTCTAATGCAATACTTGCGTGACGAACTAACAGTATCTCTTCAATATTCTCTATTCAATATTTTTAATTCAACAATTTTCAGTTTCTAGTGTTCTCCGAGATATAAGCGTGTCGGCGCGATTAAAATAAGAAGTGTTTGGGTGTTTTACACTCAGGTTAGTTATAAAATACTTTTTTTTCGGTGAATTACACCCAGGAAGCTTAGTAGCAAAACTCAAATAACGTGCTCTAACAGTGATAAATACATTTGATAAGGATACATATATCCAATTTGCACTAACCACAGTATGTCCTTCAACGCAATGCCTTTGCAAAAATGGAAAACGACAGATATTATGTTCTTCCAGTAGCGTAATATTACTGCAAAAGTTATATAAATTAGCTGATCTTTTTGAGGTGGAAATTTGTTCTAAAGAGAAAAATGTACTTATAAAATTTTTTTTGTTTGTATAATTTCAGCTTTACAATCATATATGTATTTTATATTTTACTAACTCTTAAATTGTCGAAATGGCACGGTTTTTTCAAAACCTATTATATTTTCTTTTTTTTTCTAAATTAACTCATGAACTAGTTCAAAGTTTTTTGTTTAACATTGAAATAACCATTCTTTTCATAACAAAACATTTTAAAATGGCGAAAATAATCTGCACTTTATTGAAAACCAACACATTTCTTAGGTTTGAGAAATTATGTTCTTATTATTGAGAATTTCTTTTGTGGGTGGAAAACACCCAGAATTAGTTGTGACGCAACTTACCATAGGTTTGTGATCCAGGGTTAATATAATTATTTTTCAATAAAAAAAATTGTTTATTTTCCTATGCGACTAGTTCGAAAACTTTTAAAAGGAAGTATTTTTGGTACAAATTCAGATTTTTCAATACCACAATGAAGAATTTTCTCCGCGGTTCTCTGGCAA
The DNA here is from genome assembly GCA_958299015.1 of Tetanocera ferruginea. Classification (NCBI taxonomy): domain Eukaryota; kingdom Metazoa; phylum Arthropoda; class Insecta; order Diptera; family Sciomyzidae; genus Tetanocera; species Tetanocera ferruginea. The sequence continues at coordinate 59,658,250 of OY282642.1, forward strand.
CACTGCATCGGCACTCGATTTTGATGTTTTATGTCATTCGTTTCTTGATTTTCAAATAAGGAACACCTTTAAAGCCTGTAGAAAATTAGAGCGGGAATGAGTTTATCCACTGTACTCTATAACAAAAGCGATGAATGGATAAGAAATAAATGGATGAGTTTCTATAAGTAATTACCAATTATTTTGTGAAATCTAGTCATTTCTTTATTAAGTTATTCATTGCATTTGTTGAGAATACATGTTGAGAATACATGAAATTATGAACAAAAAATATATAATAATTACATTAAGCATGTACTCATTACATAAAATTATGTTTTTAACATATGTAAAGAGAAAATTATGTTTGTACTCATTACATAAATGTATGCACTAAAAATATGTAACCCACCACATACATCCATGAATTCACGACATATATTTATGTGTTGAGTACATAACCGCTTAAAAGCATTATGTAGTCAGTAGAGATTTCAACATTTACTCAATACACGAAAAATGTAAAATTTTTGTGAACAGAAAGCTATGCCATGAGTACATAAATTTATATAGTGAGTCCGTCGATTTTTCCCTCTGTGTTTATGCGCTTTCATAGTTCCTGTCAAAAAACGTTTAGTTTTTCTTGCAGTTCCTACGAGTGTCATTTTCCATGAATTTAAAACTTTTGCGAGTTCCAATGACACAAAGAAATTATCGGTTGTCACATTTCTCCCAGAATTTGTAACTTTTTACAAGGTCTAACACTGTACGTTCGCCTACATTTGTTTGACGATTGCCATCGCTAGGCTTACCTGTATATATTTGGCACGTGTAACTGCACGGTAAGTTTAGCAACAAATTTTTATTCGTTTAAATATGTTTAAAAATATAATTTTGAATTGTTTATAAGTTTGTAGTCCACGAAACATCGATCTAGCTGAACGTTTAGGTGTTTATACGCTGTGTTTCTATATAAATAATATAAAGGTACCCGGGTACCACACTCACATAAGGGTTAAATGTTAAAGGAGGTTTAGGGCATTCCATAGTAAGGCTGGACCAAAGACGAATTTTAGAGTTTCCTTACTTGTTTAAAGTTCACTCACTTGTTCTCTTTCACTTCTTACCCAGCGTCTCCACAGGCAACATGTCCGGCAATGGCAATATTACCAGAATGTGATTGCTTTGAATATTGCCCATGGAGACGCAACATTGCCAGCAAGGAAATATGTCCGGCAATATTGCGTTAATGTTTTAAAATGCCTATAAGTTGAATAAAAAATAAGATATCATTTTGAAAAGTTAAATACAGTGGAATTCACTTATAACGACCTCGGTTATAACAACATTTCTGTTATAACGTCATATTCTTGAAGTCTTCACATTTTAATTGATTATTCCTTAGAAACTGAGTTCGTCTTTAACGTCGTCGGATATCTCGTCGTTATATCCTTATATCCGCATAAAGCGACACAGTTTTCATAAAATAAAGTAAAATATTTTCACATATAGCGACGACGAATGCATGTCAAAAGCAAAATGAGACCACACTTAGATTGCGTTAGAGCAGGGGTCTTCAAACTAAAGCCCACGGGCAAAAACCGTCCCGCCATTATCACCAATCCGGCCGCGACAGCTTTTCCGATTTGCCCAGCATCCGGCCCCACATTTTAATTTATTTTAATAAATTAAATTAAACACATTTATCATACAAAATAATAATCCAATATCCATATAAATAAGTTATTAAATTGATGGCAAAAGAAATGATATTTATATATCTGTGACTTTTCAGTTATCTTGGATCTATGAACAGTTTTTGTGTATTTCATTTCGGGTAATTTTTTAAAAAGAAAAGCAAAGCAGCAGATTTATATATCTGCTCAATCTGTGTGAATTAAAGAATCTTATAAAATTCCACCAAGATTTACATTTTTATACCCCCACGCGTACTGCGTAAGTGGTATATTAATTTTGTCACGACGTGTGTAACACCCAAAAGGAGACGTGGTAGGTATAGAAAAGTATATATATTCTTGATCATCACCACCTGAGTTGATTTTTTTTTTTTATTATTCGCGAAGGGGGAACCTTCAATAGGACCCACCGTGCAGGTGGGAGTGTGCGATTCCTACGCTCTAAACCTAAACCTCTGCATTGAATCTTTGACCCAGTATGAATCCCGTGGAACCGCCATAAGGCATAACTTCGCGGGAGGGGGGAACAGCACTAAGCTGACAACTGAAGGACTAATATTGTTTGTCGGATGACTGTCAAGTTAAGAGCCTTAATTTTCTCCTTAACTTCATGTCAACTCTGGGTCGGGGAGAACCCTAAACATCGAATATAGTTGCCTATCTCACGCTGAACTTTTTTGCAAACGCTCGACTCTTCGAAGTTCGTCGATTATGCGTTTGGACAAAGAGCTTAATACTAACCATTTGGTTTCGCTTCTCAACATGAGGTTCACCAAGTTTTGGATGTCACCATTTCGCACAGGCGGACCGAAGCATCAGTTCTTGCTTCGTTGAACCTAGGGCACTCGAAGAGGACGTGCGCAGTGCCTTCTACTATGCTACCAGGGCAATGAGTGCAATAGGGGTCACTTGCATGCTTGAATTTATACAGGTATGCTCTAAAGCAACCGTGCCCGCTCAGAATTTAGGTGAGGTAGAAATTCACTGAACCATGACTTCTACCACACCACACGGAAAGGCAAGGGATGAGGTGATGACTCCAGCGTCTCTTATCCGATCTATACCAACGTGCCTACCACTGGGATATACTTCTCTCTCGCGCCAGTTTTTTACGAGAGAGATGCGCTCTCGCTATCAGGTCCTGGTTGGGCCTTTTCCACCAAGAGGCCGATGGGGATCGAGATGGAGAGCACCAGAGCTGCATCCTCAGACACTGTTCTGAAAGCGCAGCACACTCTAAGAGCGCCTAGTCTGTACACCGACTCTAGTCCTTGTTGGTAGGACTTAACCTTAATTGCTGCAGCCCTGGTGCCTTTTCGTTCTTCACGGATTTGGCAATTGTCACCACTTCGTCAGTGCTTACCCTAACTATTTGATTCAGATCGCCTTCATCTGCATCGTGGGGCAAAATCGCTGGTTGTGACGGGAAGAGAGTCCTTACTACGTTACCAAGCAGGTGTGGGTCCGTAGGAGTGGGCTGTCTAAACCCCTTCAGCTTTTTTGTTACTATCTTGTAGGCGCTTCGCCATGGGCTAGGTTCTGTCTCATCACATAGCTGCAGAAAGCACTCGCGCTTGATCCTATAGCTTTTTTCAAAGATTTTTTGGATACACGGTAGAATTCGCGAAGAAATTAGAATCTGTCGGTACCCCTTGAGCGGTAGTATCTTCTTCTAGCTTAAATGCATTCTCTGCGTGCTTCTGCGATTTCTGAGGACCACCAGTAAACTGGGCTGCGCTGTCGTTTGCTTGATCTTCTAAGGAGCATGTAAGCGTCGCAAGCTCTCCTGGCTTGGTCAGTAGTTTGTCTTGCCATATCGGTTGCTGTGCCGGAGAGGTGTATGTCGGCCATCATAACCCTGAAGATGTCTTCGTCTAGCGAATCTGTTTTATAATCTGTTTTCCGCTACTATTCCTTCGGCTACGATGTTGTCTACTTAGCATCTGTGTAATGGCAGTCTGACACTGACCCACATAGTCTGAATATCAAGCTCAATACTAGCGAAGGTAAAATCAATAAAGGTGCTACCTACTACACTATTGACTGTGTGCTGCAATCCGGTATTGAGCAGCACCACGTCAAGTGATGCGAACGCCTCGAGAAGTATGAAGCCTCTTTGGTTTGTACGCTGACTGCCCCATTCTACAGCCCAAGCGTTTAAGTCGCCAGCTATTACAACTGGCTAAGTCCCTTGTACGTCCTCAACTATGGCATCTATGGTCTCACCAAACTCTTCAACGTACAAACTTGGGGCAAGGCAGCAGCTCACAACCTCAACACCCTCTACCTCGACTTAAAGAAAGCCGTTTGCACGTGTACGAAGTTGTATACGGAAAGGATCCCTACCGCACGACCATATAGCAGCTTTGCCAGTGTTGTCTGAGGCCCAAACTCCTGGGTTTTTGCAGACATATGGTTCGCTTAGAATTGCAAGATCGGTGCTCTGTTCTCTGACCGTTTGCGCTAATAGGTCTTGCGCTGCCCGGCAGTTGTTAAGGTTAAGCTGCAGGAATCTCATATTCGGTTAGGCTTCGTAGATTTTTTGAAGGATGGACATCTCCAGCTTCCGGCACGGTGGTTTGTCTCTGTGCTTTTCTTGGCCAAGCATTAAAAGCAGCTTGCCTCCGCACTGCACTCTTTCGCCTTGTGGCCCTTTTTACCGCACTTCATGCAGCACTTACTTCGATCAGTGTTGTTGCAGCTTTTTGCGCTATGACCAAAGTCGAGGCACTTGAAGCACCTGGTTTGAGTAAATTTTTCTCGAACCCTACTTATGACCCAGCCAACTTTAAGTTTGCCAGTTTCGGTCATCTTTCTTGCCTGTGTCAGTGGTAGGCTTTCAACCGCCGTTTGAGTGTCAGCATAGGCGTTACGAAGATACTTCACGCACGTGGCGTAGCTAGGGTTGGTCGCACCCGGGGCGGATAAAAAAATTGTGCACCCCTTTAGAAGATTTTTTTTATAAAATAAGTCGATGAATCTTACTACATATTTTCGAATCAACCCTACAAAAATAGAAGAATCAACCCATACATATTTTAGAAGAGATTCCAAAAATAAACCAAACTATGCTATCCATGAATACTTGATAAAAGAAGTAAGAATCTAAAATTTTCAGAAACTTGAAGAATTTTCTCTGAATTGTTCCAATATTTTTGTCTACCGGGCTTATAAGTTGTGAGTTTACTATCAGTAAACCACACAATATCAGTTTTAATATAAAAACTTAAGTTAGTTCAATAAAGAAAACATTGAAAAATTTACGTAAAATTTTGCATAATTGAAAAAAAAATAGCACCTGGAAACAAAACGTTGACAAATTTTCCCTAGTGACCCTGAATAACTATTAATATAAATATTTTTTCGAAATCAACCCCCATTTTCTACATAAAATTTAAATGAAAAATTAATATAAAATATTAAACTTAATTTATAAACATTTTTCATAATTTTTATAATTTTTTTTATAGTACACTGAGAAAAAATGTGTTAAAATTAAATGAAAGTGTGTTCATATCTAACGAATTTGTTTTTGAAATAGAGCTTGAAACAAATTCATTACAAATACACAGAGCTGTTTTTAAAGTTACCCAGCGGTCAGAATATGCCTGAATCAATACATTCTCTCAGGCCTGAGAGGTAATGGTAAGGCCTGAGTATTCAACACACCTCTTGATTTCCTTTTCCCATATAAATGTCATACTTACGGAATACCTGCTATAGTATAGCGTTAACTCAGGCCTGTATATCCCTAAGAATATTCCTCCGAAAATTCAGGCCTGAGTGAATGCTTAAATATCAGGCCTTCTATCAGGTCGTCCCAAGCCTGAAAATTGAAATGAGAAAACAAATAGCAGATATATCATTTACCGAAGCCGAGCTGCAGTTCGTCTTCGGTGTCATGAGCATTGTTTGAATTGTTTTAATGAATTAAAGTTCTTAGAACTTTTTCACTAAATAATTCAAATTTTAGTTTTGTTTTGTTTTGGGAATGAAAAATGACGCGTCGATTACTTTGCATTTTTAACCGACTTCAAAAAGGAGGAGGTTCTCAAGTTGGTTGGTTTCTCTGTTTTTTTTTTTTTTTTTTTTTTTTTTGTGAATGTATGTACATCGATTACTCCTAAAGTGCTTGCCCGATTGCCGTAATTTTTTGTCAACATATAGACATTATCAACGCGGAGGTGCCCGTCTATGAAAGGGGGCGGTTTTCGGAAAAGGGGCGTGTCTCTATAAGAAAAACACTGTATCTCAGTAAATATTGACACTACGGTAATAAAATTCACAGTAAAATTACAAGGGCGAGCACAAATATTAAAAATGACGATCACTTAAGTGGGCGTAATTCTAAAAAAAGGGTGTGGCAATATTGTAAAAACTCTGTATCTCGAAGAAAGTTGACATTAGAGTACTGAAATTAAGTACAGAGGTAGGCACAATTATTAAAAATTACTATCAAAAAAGTGGGCGCTATTCAACAAAGGGGTGTGGCAATATAAAAGAATTACTGTGTCTCGAAAAGTATTGATACTAGGGTACAGAAATTTATTACAACGGTAGGAAAAATTACTACAAATTTTTGTAAAAAAAAAATGGGCGTTATTCGAGAAGGGGAGTGGCAATATTAAAAAAAACACTGTATCTCGATTACTATTGTTACTACGATACTAAGATTTAGTACAAAGGTAGGTACAAATATAACAAATAACTGCCAGTATTGTGGGCGGCATTCGATAAAGGGGCGTGTCACTATAAGAAAAACACTGTATCTCAGTGAATATTGACACTAGAGTACTAGAGTCAATAAAATTCACAGCAAAAATGCAAGGGTAGGTATACTTATAAAAAAAACGGTGAATTTAGTGGGCGTTATTCGACAAGAGGTGTGGCAATATTAGAAAAACTCTGTATCTCGAATAATATTGACACTAGAGTACTAAAGTTAACTACAGGGGTAGGCACAGTCATAAAACAATCAATTTCAATAAAGTGGGCGTTGTTTGATAAAGGGGTGTGGCAATATTTAAAACACACTGTATCTCGAATAATATTGACACTAGAGTACTGATATTTAGTACAGAGGTAGGCACACTTATAACAAGCTGTTGTCAATAAAGTGGGCGTCATTCGACAAAGGGGTGTGGCAGTGTGTAAAAAAGCTGTATAATATTGACTTAAGGGTGATCTAATTCATTGTTAGAATGGGTAGAACTATTGAAAACACTATGACAAAGAGTGTGATATTCTCGACAAAGAGGCATGTCACTATTATAAACACACTATTCAGTCAATATTGACATTGGGGTTCTGATAAAAATACAAGAGTAGGTACTGATAAAGATACTGACAAAGAACAGAATAAGAAACGACAGAAAAGCATTTTCCATATTATGAGCATAACCAATTGGTGTTTAATTAATTTATACACTTTTTTAATATATATCATTTTCTCTAAAAAGAAAGAAATAAAAACTTTTTAACAAAAAAAAAACCTACTTCAAAATCACTACAAAGTAAAAAATAATTTTAATTACTTTTACTATTTATTTCTTGGTCAAATTTGATAATTTATTTATATTCATTATTATATTGGAAATCTAATGATATCAATTATTCTGAATTTTTTTTATTTTTATCATAAATATATTAATTTTTTTATGATAATAAAAGCTTCGAAGTCGGCGCTAATGTAATCAGATTTTTTGTGCAGCTGCAACACACATATAGCATTTTAATTAAGATTTAAGTAAAATTAAGATTACAAATTAATACAGCGTCACCAAGGCAGGATATTCACAAATAAAAAAGTCCTAAATAGAGTAGGGATGGCAAAAATATCATCATTTCATGTCAATGATTAGCGTTGACTAGAAGCTTTTATAATCATAAAAAAATTAATATATTTATGATAAAAATAAAAAAAATTCAGAATAATTGATATCATTAGATTTCCAATATAATAATGAATATAAATAAATTATCAAATTTGACCAAGAAATAAATAGTAAAAGTAATTAAAATTATTTTTTACTTTGTAGTGATTTTGAAGTAGGTTTTTTTTTTTGTTAAAAAGTTTTTATTAATATTTGTGCTCGCCCTTGTAATTTTACTGTGAATTTTATTACCGTAGTGTCAATATTTACTGAGATACAGTGTTTTTCTTATAGAGACACGCCCCTTTTCCGAAAACCGCCCCCTTTCATAGACGGGCACCTCCGCGTTGATAATGTCTATATGTTGACAAAAAATTACGGCAAACGGGCAAGTACTTTAGGAGTAATCGATGTACATACATTCACAAAAAAAAAAAAAAAAAAAAAAAAACAGAGAAACCAACCAACTTGAGAACCTCCTCCTTTTTGAAGTCGGTTAAAAACAGATCAAATTAGAAACAGTTCTAATTCAAATTTGTACAAACGGAAATACAAACGACTTGTCAGAATTTGAATTCCATATGTTCCACACTATATGTTTGTCAAAGCTATCTGTAAAATTTGGCATGTCATATCTATGAAACATATAGTGTGGGGGCACTTTAAGCTTTATGTTTAAGCTTTTTTTTATTTATTTTATTTATTTATTTAATTATTTCTGAATATCCCAACATTGAAAGGTTTAAACCTTAATACTTTTAAAATGTAAGTCACAAACGGATAAAATTAAACATTAAATCATATAAATACAAACATAAAATATAGAAGTACAAAACTCAAAGATTACAAAAAAACAAAATATAAAATTAAATTACTACAATGCAAATGCTAATAAATAAGCAGTAATAGAAGGAGTGATAATTTAAAGTAAATCAAAAAGTTAACTATAATAATGAAATAATGGAAGAGGCCAGGCAAGTTATGTTGATAAATGTTTAAACAATTGAACTTTAAATAGCTTTGCGTTGCTCATAATCTGTATTTTTGTTGGCAATTGATTCCAAAGCCATATCGAATTGACGAAAAACTGGCGTTCTGACAAAAGCATAGTGTTGTAGTGGTATTATGTCGTTATTACGAGTTATTACGATCGAGTAAATTTTAGTTTAGTATATATATAAAATGGTTCTTTTGTTTAAATTACTTTGTGAAGAATTAATAGAGTTCGAAAATGCAGTAAGTTATTAAGAGGCAATGAATTAATTTTTGATGAATATCTTGAATTATGATCTGAGCGACGCAGTCCATAAACATATCGTGCTATGCTATTGAGGGCTACATTAAGTCTTTGTTTGCTCACTAACAAGTGGTACTTTTTTAAAGATCTATCAAAAATATAATGTTTTTTTTAAAAAAGCCATATCAAATCGAATTTAAGCCGAAATGCACTTTGAAGGACGTGAACATATTTTAAAATGAATGTTTTTTATTATAAAATTTAAATAAAAAAAATTATTTTCATATCTGAAGAGTTATTCATTCACAAAGTTGATGTTTTGAAATTAGAAGATTTTTATGATTTTTACTGTTAAAAATCAAAAAATTTTTTTTAAAGAAATATGAAAAAATGCATTCGATTTCTTTTGCATATCGTAAAAATGTCCATATTTGGTACTTTGGATGATTAAAACTATTGTTTACTGGTGCGATGAGACTTACAAGAAAAAACACACATTTTTCATGGAAGCCCTATGAAATGTCAACTTTTCCGATAAAATATTTAAACATAAGAATAGGCCATAAGAAAATAAAATTTTTGATACCAATATTGAGTACTTCTAATGTAATAAAATTATTTCTCTAAACAAAATAAATGCATTTCAATAAAACAAAAATTTTACTATAAATAGTAACAAATTCAAAACAACAAAAAAAAAGGTAAGTTTACAGATTGACTTAAATCCAACATAAATTAATATGAAATAATTGTGTCAACATACTTCTATGATATCGACTAAACATTACTAAAAATTACAACAACAAAATTTTCTTATGTAAAATTGATGCCATCGTGTGTGGTTTTGTAAGAGCTTTCGTTTGGTACGAAATTTGTAAATGTTTCCATGGAAAATAGCGAAATTAAAGCAAAAAAACGAAATTTTCGCTAATTTTGGAACGCGAGTTTGACACCCTAAACCATCGATTGAGCACATATAAAAAAATACGTCGACCTTAGATTTTTGTCTTCTATCACATATCCGAAAATCATTCAAATCGGAGACTGTCACCTGGGGACCTTTCCTTGTAAGTCACAATTTGAAAAAATTTCGCACCCGTATAGTAAGGTAGGAATGAGATATGTTTTCACCAGTAGTATTCGTATTTTGACAGGGATAAAAAATTGAGTGGACCAAAGTGCGCGGAGCATACCATAGACCTTTCCAACAGTATTATTGATGTGTGTACTCCAAGATAATTTTCTGTTAAAGGTTATTCCTAGGTTTTTAGCAAAGTCAACGAATTCAATTGTTGTGCAATTAACATGTACCTTTGGTAATAAAGATGTGTCAAAAACATTTTTGTACATAACAATACACTGAGATTTTTTTGGATTGAGTTGGAGACCATTTTTCAGTGCCCAATTGGTTAATGTAGAGAGGTTAGAATTCAAAGCAGATAAACAACTATTTATTGATTTCATATCACAGAGAGTACAAAGTTGAACATCATCTGCATACATGTGAATTCCACATCCTGTAAGTTCATTTGGAAAATCATTAATTTAGATTGAGAAGAGAAGCGGACCTAGGACGGATCCTTGGGGAACTCCTCTTGAAACCGAAAGAAATTTGGAATATGATTACCCACAGAAAACTGCTTGTGATCTCCCATCCAGATATGAAGCAATAAGTCGTGCGGCAGTTGTTGAAAAGCTGTATAATTTTTTTAAGTTTTATTAAGAGATGATTATTTATATGTAGACAGTCCATATTTAAGACTTTAATTCTGTTTTAGATGTTATATCTTTAAATGAATCCATGTACTCAATTAAACTTAAAATTATAGATTATCTGCAGTACCGACAGTGATTCTGATCATGATCTTCCAATACATAATTCTCACCTGGTTATGGATATACATAATACAACACAAACATCTGAATGGACCTTACCTGAACCTGTTTTGTACCTCCTAAATTAATATAATCGATCATGCTTGGTGAATGTAAACGCATTTTTTCGGTTGTGCTGTGCTGGTTGTATCTTTTGGACTTTGTCCCACAATCAGTGAGAACGATTTGCATGACATATAAATATACGACAGGCCAAAGAGACCTCGTTGTCTCAGTGCCAGCGTTCGCAACCATTTCTTTGTTTCTAAGGAAATTGGTGTGGTAAATATGACCTTGTTTGTCGAAATACCACCTTGCTGTGAACGATACGTATTATGTATATGGTTATACTTATCAGCGTGGCGTACAGACCTTGTTTGTCTTGATACCACCCACCGTTCTAGGCCGACACCATGATGCTTTACATACACAACCATGTTTGTCTTGGTTAAATCATTGTCATTTTTAAAATATTATTATTTCTGTTACTGTATTATATTTTAAATTGTTACATATTATTATGGGAGACAAGGGGGCGATATTCACATGGCAACGTGTCTGACTGCCTCAACTTGGCGAGGCCAGCATTATCCATGTCGAAATCGTCTCAAGTCGACTCAAAACCTCCGCGTGGTGTCTCCTGGAAACGTCAAAAACTATCGCCCGATAAACTTTGGCGGCTAATTTGAGCGGCGGGCTTCCCCTTTGGCCATCAAGCAAAGGTTGTGCGTTGGGTTTGAAGCCCACCACATAAAAAAAGATTTCAATGAAACGAAAAAGAATAAATGAAAGAATGATCCCCAAATCTGATGACGACTACCGCAAACGAAAAACTGATAATGATTTACGGATATGCACCTGGAATGTCCGGACCCTAAATTGGGATGGTGCCTCTATTCAACTGAATGATATCTTGGAAAGATATAATTCTGATACCACTGCAATCCAAGAAATGCGATGGAAGGGACAGGGTTGCTTACGGCAAGCATCCTGTGATATCTACTACAGCGGCCATGTGGAGAAGCACGAGTTTGGATGCGGATTTGTAGTTGGCAAGAGAATACGGCATCATGTCCTGCGATTCACTCCTGTGAACGAACGGCTTGCAATAATCCGCTTCAAGGCTAAATTTTTTAACATAAGCCTAATATGTGCGCACGCTCCAACAGAAAAAAAAGATGACGAGACCAAAGAAAGTTTTTACGAGTGCCGTGAAGATGCATACGAGCGCTGCCCCCGTCATGACATAAAAATCGTGCTTGGTGACTTCAACGCCAAGGTGGGTAAGGAAAACATATTTGGTCCAACAGTCGGAAAGTTCAGCCTCCACGACAACACATCATAACGGAATGAGGTTGATTGACTTCGCCGCAGCACGAAACATGGTCGTTAGTAGCACTAGATTCAAGCATCTCAATATTCATAAGGCCACTTGGCTGTCCCCTGATCAAAAAACATGCAACCAAATTGATCACGTTTTGATTGACGGAAGGCACTCTTCCAGTGTACTAGACGTACGCACGATTCGTGGTGCTAACATAGACTCGGATCATTATCTTGTCGCAGCCAAGATCCGCACACGTCTGTGCGCAGCTAAGAATGCTCGCAATCTTACACAAAGAAAGCTAGACGTCGACAAGCTGCAGTCAAAACGGACGGCCGAAGCCTTCGCTACTCGACTCTCACTCCTGCTTCAAGAAAGCACTCCTCCGATCGACGATATATGCGGACAGTGGACGCACATATCCCACTCTATGCGTACGGCTGCCGAAGAGGTGATAGGCTACCATCGCCCTCGCCGAAACCAGTGGCACGACCAGGAGTGTCGCGACGCCACTGCAGAGAAGGACACCGCATACAAAGCCACCCTGCAGTCGGTTGTAACGCGTGCTGTTATGGAGCGATACCGAGAGAAGAGGAGGGAAGAGAGACGCATTTTCAGGCGAAAAAAACGAGAGGCGGAAATGCGTGAGTGCGAGAAAATTGAGATGCATGGCGACAGGAATGAGACTCGAAAGTTTTTCGAAAAAATAAGACGCCTGGCCGATGGTCAAAAATAAGACCGGAGCCTCTTCCTGCAAGGACGAGAATGGGAATCTAGTGACAGATATCCAGAGTACACTGATGTTATGGAGGGAGCACTTCTCTAGACTTTTAAATGGCGACGCTGACAACAATCCCGCCAGTGGAGATGATATCCCGGAAACCCCAATTATGGACGACAGCGTTGAAGTTTCGCTGCCCGATTATAACGAGGTCTTAACAGCTATAGCTCGGCTTAAAAACAACAAAGCCGCAGGAGCCGATGGCCTACCGGCTGAGCTGTTTAAGACCGGTGGCGAAGCTCTGTTTAAATGCATTCACAGACTTCTATGCAGAATATGGTCGGAAGAATGCATTCCAGATGATTGGAACCTCAGTGTGCTCTGCCCAATCCACAAGATCCCAAGGCGATCCCACCATTTGCGCCAACTACCGTGGGATTAGCCTTCTTAATATCGCATATAAGGTCCTGTCGAGCGTATTGTGTGAAAGACTAAAGTCCATCGTCAACCAACTGATTGGACCTTATCAGTGTGGCTTTAGACCTGGAAAGTCTACCATTGACCAGATCTTCACGCTCCGACAAATCATGGAAAAGACCCTCGAAAAACAAATCGACACACATCTTTTTGTCGATTTCAAAGCCGCCTTCGACAGTCCAATAAGGAGTCACCTATATGCCATCATGTCTGAATTTGGTATTCCTGCGAAGCTAATACGTCTTTGCAGGATGACACTGAACAACACCAGCAGTGCAGTGAAAATCGGGAAGTACCTCTCCCTTCCGTTCGATACCAAGCGAGGTTTCAGACAAGGTGATTCCTTATCGTGCGACTTCTTTAATATAGTAATGGAGAAGATCATCCAAGCTGCTTACCTGAGACGTAGCGGCACAATTTTCTATAAGAGTGTTATGCTGCTGGCGTATGCAGATGATATTGACATCATTGGCCACAATACGCGCGAAGTCAGTGCAGCATTCTCCAGGCTAGAAAAAGAGTCGAGTCGAATGGGTCTTGCAGTGAACGCAGATAAAACGAAGTATCTTGTGTCAACAAACAAACAGTCCCAGCGTCTTGGAAACCACGTCACTGTTGACAACACCTCCTTTGAGGTAGTGAAGGACTTTGTTTACCTGGGATCCAGCATTAACTCCTCCAACGATATCAATATTGAGATTAAATGAAGGATAACTCTTGCCAACAGGTGTTACTTTCGGCTCAGTACGCAATTGAGAAGCAGAGCTCTTTCTCGACGAACAAAACTGACGCTCTATAAGTCAATAATTATACCCGTCCTACTATACGCATCACAAACCTGGACGATGAGCAGCTCTGATGAAAGGACTTTGGGAGCGTTCGAGAGAAAAATCCTTCGCAAGATCTATGGTCCAATCCACGTCAATGGCGAGTACCGAATACGATGGAACCACGAGCTGTATGAGCTATATGCCGACATCGATATAGTCAAGCGTATTAAAATAGAGCGGCTTCGCTGGCTAGGTCATGTCGAGAGAATGAACGACGAAGCTCCAGCGAAAAAAATATTGGATTCGGTACCCAGCGGTGGCCAACGAAGACGAGGAAGACCGCATCTCCGTTGGAAAGACCAGGCATTGGATAACCTGACAACGCTTGGAATTTCCAACTGGCGCCAGCAAGCACACGACAAAAGAGGCTGGCGAAAATTCTTGGACGAGGCCAAAACCGACCAACGGTTGTAAGAGCCATCTAAGTAAGTAAGTAAGTAAGTACATATTATTATAATTAATTGCTTGTATATTGCTAATTTTTAAAAGCAATAAAGCCTCAAAGGCTTAGCTTGGAATAAATAAATAAATAAATATTATGATCGACATACTCAAAGGCTTTGGAATGGTCTAAAAGGGTAAGCTAAAAGCTTTTAAATTAATAATTGGAATTAATTTTTATAACAAATGAATTAAATTAATAAAAAACAACAAAGAAATTATGTTCACATATAACGACATTCGGTTATAACGACGTAGGAATCCGGTCCCATGGAATGAACTAGAAAAAACAATTTCGGTTGAAAAATAACAAAATGGAGGCGTTTTTTCGAAAATTGTCAAGTTTTTTGACAAAATCGGTCAAGAACTCAAAAACTATAAAATTGAATTTTCTGTAAAATAATAAAAAAAAATTTGTTGCGTAATTTTTTTACAAAAAACTATATATTTAATTTTTCAAGATGATATCTTATTTTTTATTCAACTTATACGCATTTGAAAACATAAATATAAAAAATGTTTGAAGGTGTCACGTCCCCTTAGAATTGAACAAACAAAATTTTTGATTTTTGTTTATCTTCGACGTATTTGCACTGTTCAAAATTTCCCCATTCACCAATATACCTGTTTTCATAATCATAATCAAACAGCGCTTAGCAAAATTGATAAAATTTTCGATTCAGTGAAAGTTGAAAAATTATTTTTCCGCACTGAAATTCATGGCCCTCCCGGTGTCACTGTAGTGTTGTTTTATTTCAAGGACAAGACTTACATTTCGAGCTTATCTAAAACGTTGTCCGGGATATAACTTTAAGTAACTGGTTCCTGTAAGTGCAATGTTAATTTATTGAACAAGTCTCATTTTTCTAGACTCCAAGGTCATTTTAAGACTAAATCTACATGCTTCCCTCTTAAGTATGTCACAAAAATACTCTAAATCTCAAACGTCTTTCTTCAGCATACCATCAACAGTTACCAATTCAACTTAGGAAATGAGTTACTTTTTGCAAGAGTAACTTAGGCTAAATATCACAGGAAGGAAGAAGCTTATGATGTGGTAAAGTTCAGGACACAACGGTCCGAACAATATTTAAATAGTCAACGCCGGTGACTGTGTCACACAAACTACAAACAATTCACATTCAAAACTTAAATGAGGGTGAATCGTAGAAAAATTTCATTAAGTGGGGTGTCTTTTTTTTTTTTTTGTTTGATGCCCAATCTTTGATGTCAAAGGCAAAAATATTTGAATGTGAAGTATTTTCGCGCACGGATTCAGTTCGTAGCTTCTGTTATGTTCGGCTGCTCGTGGAAGATTGAAAGCAATTTAGTTGCCTTTTAATGTGTGCTAGGGGAAATTTTTAACTACCACTGGCGCTCTTGCCAACGAATACTTAGAAATAAATGCTTCCACCATCCTCAATGTTTCCGTTGGCTCGCTTGCATGCTGGCATCTTTTAGTTTCTGAGTTGAGCCAGGCAGCAAAGAGTTTGACGCCACTCTATTGCCATTTTAATGGGGCAGAGCAGCGCCAGGGCCAGAGCACAGCCAGGGTTTCATGCATTAAAGGGGAGTAAAATATCATTTTGAATACAATACGAATATATATACGAATGTGACTGCACAGTTGTGGAGTCGGGAAATTTCGTTCTATTTTATTTTTTTATTCCGTATATTTATTCTATGTATCTCTGTAGTTACTATGAGAAATTCTGTCACCCTCAACCACTTCGTACAACAGCACCGGAAAACTAAAATGAAACGAGAAAAGTAAAAAATAATAATTTTGTCTGGAAATCAGGCAAAACAATTTGTTTTAATGAAAGTGATGTTACGTTCTTCCTCTTCTTATTCAGCGAGCGGGGTGCTTTAATTCATGCTCTTTAACTGAGAGTGTCTGTTTCGGAATTTCATTAATTAAACGAAGAAGTTCTCAAGACGATAACGATACATACACAAGACGCACATAATTAAAGTCGAATCTGAAAGCTATAACAACGGTACACAAGGACTTGTCATCAACGATTACGGACACGAAAGCAAAGCTGAACATTAAGCCATTTGGTGAAGATTTGTTTTTCTAAAAACAAAAAAAAAACATAATATGCATGAGTCTGTTGGTTTTTTACTCTTTATATATAAGAATTTTTTATTTTATTTAGGTACATATGTTTTGTACATTAAAGTTATCTAGTTTGCATTTGCTATCTAAAGTGCGTGATTAATCTGGAATGGAATGGCACACAAAACCATCACGAGTTTATCATAGTTATAAATCTTAAGATTAAGATGGGCGACCTTTGGCCTATCCTTATTAAGTTAGGCGCCAGCATTCACTTGGACATTTGGAGACAATTTATCATGCTCTTTATCATGATTGAACGTAAACGCATTTAAATATCAATTCATGGCATCCTTAAAATGGTTGATTTCTTAACATACAAGTGTAGACCAGTGATGGGCAGCAGTAGTGGAATAAAAAGATTTAAAATTTCATCCGGAAAATTAATACACTATTCAGTTCTCCCACTAAAACAGATATCAGTTGCAAATGGCACATGTGTGACATGAAAATTTATTTTTTATCCCAGTATAAAAAAATCGCCTCACGAAAAAAGTTGTTCGGCACAGTTGCTCAAAATTATCCTTAGTTTATGTTATGATGATTCCTCAAATATTTCGACTCCAGCGATAGCCATCCGTGAGCTGGAATGGCTCTAAAATCGAGTTTTTTGTTAATATATTGGCTAGTGTGGTAGATAAAATCAAAAACCATCTGAAATCTACATATATATACTCTATTATATATTAGTACCTGGGCGACCGAGCTGCGCTCAGATTCCTACCGTATATTCAAATGTTTTACGGTTTTTAATGTATCGAAAATGCCAACTTTATCTTAGAAACAACATATAAGATCATATATTTCAAAAAGCTTGAAATGCATTTTTATTTTATGATAACTTCGTTTTTCAACTAAACGAAATTTGTTTTGGTTTTTTTATCCCTTCACAAATACTAAATTATTTCGATAATTTACTTATGCTAAACTTATGCCGGCCATTCCAATTTTTTTTTTTTCAAAATTAACCTCCTTTTCCACTTACAAGAATAGAAGTTATTTTTTTTATGTCTCAATTTTTTCTAAAGTTATGGAGATAGCCATTTTTGATCAATTTTAAATGGAGTCATTTTCAATAAATCATATCTCTGTCATTTGTTACCCCTATTTTTGTAAATGAAGTATCGTTAGAAAGCAATTGAAAAACGATTTTTAATTTAAATAAAATACTTTTGGAATTTTTTTGGTAGAGCTGCCTACTTTTAAAAAAAAAAATATCTCAAGAAATGCATTTTCGGTTTTTTTTACTAAGAATTACGTCTTACAGCGCGGTTTGTTTAGAAAGTTTCGAAAAAAATTTTTTTTTTTTTACCGAACGTAGGGGTCGCGCATCGACATATTTCTTTATAACTTCGTTATTTACCGTCCGATCTTGAAGAATGATATGTTTTTGTTTTTTTCTTAGGAAGACCTTTCTTTTTTTGGTTTCTGAAACTCATTGACCTCAGCTGACCCCTTATAGTACTGACCCACCGAACCCCAGTTTCTACCATCTGAACGTATCATTTTAGTATCAGAATTGCCCTTAAAAAATCATTAAACTTTTACATAAGAATTTTTTCGCTATTTCCGCTAGAAATATGAAAAATTTTTGTTGAAATTTTTTTTGAAAATTTTTAATATTTTGGCATATCGTATTATTTTTATAAAATATCCACAGAAAACGTTCACATCCGAAAAAAGCATCTTAATGTACAATTCTTAAGTAACACTGTGTGTAATTTTTTAAGTCACGGCAAAATAACCATATACGGACACCACTACGTGATAAAAGACTAAAAAAAAAAGACCCGTGTCTCCCAATTTTCCCCAAAGCTTTTTGTTTTATGGGCCACGCCTCACAGTGCTTTGTTCCATAGGCAAAATTAAAATAAAATAAAGTGCTTAGAATATTTAAGTAATATACATTTTTGTAAAGCTAACAAAGTACCTTAAATAAATTTGTTAATAGAATTCATCATCTCGTCTTTTTGTTAACAGTAGAGGGAGCTAAAGTCAGAAAACGTTTGAGGTAAAACTGTTGAACGGAAAAACTGTTTTTACTGTTACAAATTTTTTTTTAAAAATTTCATTTTTTATTGTATTGCTTTGAAACTTAACAGTTTTGTTTGTAACTATAAGTACAAAAAACCAAAAATAATTGTTTGTAAATATTTTATATAGAAAAGTTGTTTGTGCCATCGAAAACTTTTGCGATTTTTTGTTTGGAATTCCCAAAATGCAAAAGTTTGATATAGTGAAAATTTTTTTATTAGAAGAATAGGTAATTTTTTATTTTTGATTTTAGTACACTTGAAAGGTCTTAAATGGAATAAGTGAACAAGTTTTAGATTTTTCACCCGGAAATGTAAAAATGATATGAATTTTTTGAGACATATTTCCTAAGTTTCAGAAAAAGTTGCAAAGACCTAAGTTTATGGTACTGCCAAAATTTAAAAAAAATAAGTCTACACAATTTTTTTTTTTTTTTTTTTTTATTAAAAATGAATCAAAGTTTGATGTAGTGTATCATTTTTATTAAATAATGACAAAAACTTACCAAAAATTGAAAGAATATATTTATTTTTTTTTGCGGAAACCCTAGTTTTGCAAACTTTGAAAAAATTAAAAAATTATATAAATAAAAAGTAGGCGATTTTTTATTATTCATTTATATACTTTGCTAACAAATCTAACCACTAGTAAAAAAAAAATTTAAGATTTTTAACCGGAAATTTGAAATTTTGCATTTTTTGAAAACATCTATATTTTTGAGTTTTACAAAGACCAAAAATATGATAATATAATTTTTTCCAAGTAAAGGGCTCCAGCGACGTTCAATGTTCAATTCAATTTTTGCAAGCTGTGCAATTTTATTGACTGTTTTATTGTCTGTTTGAGAACTTTTCGAGTTAAAAATATAAAGTAACTTTTACTGGGAGAGTAAGAATGATTTTACTCTCTCATTTAAAAATATCACAAAAAGTAAACGAACGACATCCAGTAAAAAGTATTAAGGAATCAACATTTGGTTGTAAACAGCTGATTCATGCTTTTTGCTTTTCGTTTCATTGGTTTTCCTATGTTTCAACTCATTTACTCCGTGAAAGCTTGTTATTTACATTTTGCTATTTTCCGTTATTTTTTATATTTGAGCAAGAGATGAGAGCATGTTGATTTCAGTTTTACGTGATTATTTTCTAATAGTTTGCGATTGTTTTGAAGTTTTCACCATTTTTGTATCAATAATATTTGAATTAATTGTGGAATTACCACTAAAACATTAAATGAATACCTAGTCAATATTGAAATAACCTCGTGCTGCAGTAGTCATTATAATCTAATAGTGAGCCCTCGTGAGTTAAATAATCTCACTGGTTCATCTCTATAAATGTATGCATATGCATAATAAATTTATTTACTAGTTGTGAAGCAATATTTTTCGATAATGACAAATTGTATTATTAATTCCGATATAATTGATTTTTGGTTATCAGTGTCTT